>CM065168.1:49549997-49901504 GCA_033026295.1 Channa striata
TCCTTTAATGAACCTCGGTCAGTTCAGGTCCAGGCGACTGAGCCTCAGAGCAGGTAGAGCAGTTGTCCAGCCAACCGGGGGTTGTTGGTTCAATTCTCGGCTCCCCGTCAGTGTGTGAATGGCTGAATCAGAAGCCGTGTAAAGTTGCTTGGGTACCAGTGAGGTAGAGAAGGATCCAGTGTGATTGTCATCAATGTTAACACTATGAGGGTAAAAAGAAGTTGACGTTCACTGCAGCCTGAACACACAAAACATCCTGATCTCCTGTCGAGCTCTCAACGGTCCCAGGGCGATAAAATACTGTAGATCCTTATTACTGTTATTGTAACAGTAAAACGTTTTGACCATAGTCGTCACGACAACGGACCTCCCAAGAATCAGGCTCAGAGATTATTCCCTAAAAATCCCCCCTCTATTTCACCCCAACATGGCACACTCTAATTTCCCCCTACTATAAAGGGCGTTGGAACCTCCCACTTCCTGTTTGACAGTCCGGGCCTGTGACCTGTTGGCGATACTGGAGCAAACACAAACATTTGGTAACTATCAAACTTACAACAGTTTTTAGAAAGTTGTGTGTTGTTCTGTACAACTGTTCTGCAGCTGGATGGAACAAATCAGTTTTAGTTTGAATCGTCTCGGTCAGTGCAGTTTTTTTTTTATTATTTTTGATAAGTGTTAAGCAGTTTGTGTTAAAACTTACCTTCCTGTTTTCTTTGTTCTACTTTGCCTGTAGAACAAACTGCAGCTTTTCCTTGTGTTTGTGATTTAAATCAGTGACAATTATTAAGATGTTTCGACAGTTTTCTATTTAAACTTTTACCTGCAGGAAATTGAACAAAGTGAAAATATCAGCTTCTTTGTCTTTTTTCCATTTTCAGTGTTTTTTTGTCACGCTGTAGCGTTTGTTGTGACCTGTTAATATTGATGGTTAATTTGTGTTTGTGTCGCTTCTCTCATGTTCAGTGTGTGTCTGATGGGCCACAGCTGGTGTCCACTGATTGGTCCGTTTGAATTAATTGCTGCACCAGGATTGGACAAACTTGGGAGCAGCTTCTGTCTTTCCGAGTTCTGAACCGACCCTGCAGTCGCTGATCCTGTGAGCAGTTTTTGGTGGAATCTGTCAGTGCACTGGATGAATTAGTGGATGATAAACTGCTGGTTTATGAACCACTGAGTCAATATGAAGCAAATGTTCTTGGAGATAATGGAGACATCTGCTGCCAAACCGCTGATATTACACGTGGATGGACGAAATAACTGGAAAACTTGATTCGAAACAGGAAGTCCTAATGATGAGATTGTTCTGATTTTGGTCAGTACAAGGAAATTAAATCACCTTTGAACTGACTCTGCAGCTCTGGATGAGCAGAACAAGAGGTTTGTCTGATTAAATGGAATGATTAAAATCAGCGTGAGCCCTTAATTTAATTTAAATTTTTTGACGTGACATGGAAGTTATAGTTATACAGCCTGTCTTTAATTATTTTTAATTTTGTCGGTGACTACGTCTGTCCTTCAGCTCCGCAGAACTGAGCAGTCAGCTCAGGTCAGTGGAATTCTCTGAATTCATCAGAAAGCTGCTCCCACATCTGTCCCCCAGCTCCTGGATCCTGGTCCTCTCAGCTGTCCTCCGTCTGACAAACAGACGAGGTGAAATATCAGCACTGAATCCTGTCGTCTTACAGAGCATCAGTTTGAATATGAGTTTAGACATGAACACACAAAGTTCAACATCGACTTTAGGAACAGTTTTAAAAACTCTGACAGGATTTTGCACGTACTCGACATAGTTTAAATCGGAAAATAAAAGGCAATTCAACTAAATTCAATTTATATAAAAAAAAATCTACAGAAACTTTAGCAGAAAATGGATCAATTGTGTAAATATGTTAATGCTACAATATGAAAGTTAAAAGCTACAGAAATGTATCTACGAAGTAGATGGGTTAATATAAGTAGTGGAACATATTTCTTCTAAAACACATTTAAAGCGACTAACTTCTTTAAACATACGTTCTTTAAACGTACTTCTGCTTCTCACGTTTCACTGTTCACCAGTTATTTTTATTACTTCAACATTTCGTGTAGGAACCAGATCTTTGTCCCAGTTTTTCTTCAGATACTGATAATCTGTGGTAAGATTCAAATTCAAGTGAACTACAGTGTATTAGAATAAAAACTTTGCATTAACGTGGATATTTTTCGCTTTGACACTGAGCTGAACTGGGTTTGACTTAAAATATGAAAACAGTGTGAAAAGGAAGATACCTTTAGGATTTTTTTATCCAGTATAGGTTAAATTTGAACATTTGTCTCCAAATTAAACTTGTTTTTAACATCCAGTGAATTGGTAGAAAAGTGAATAATAATTTAAGCTGTCAGTTATTTTTAAATGAGTTCCTTCTTATTTCCATGTTTTCATGTTACATCATCTTCCAGTTATTTCAGCACTTCCTCTTTGTCCGTAGCAGCTACATGAGTGTTAAAGTTCTTACTACTGATAAAAACTTTATACTTTTATACGCTTCATACAGTCAAACACATCTGTCATTTCTTATAAGCATCACAGGCCTCTTACTGTACCTGACGACCCCTTTCAAATCAGCAGTAAGTTCTGTGTCCGCTGTCAGAACGAGATGTTTCCTGGTTGTCTTATCCTGAGCAGATTCTCCGCCTCACATGCTCATTTTCAACACATCTTAATTGTTTCGTGTCAGTCTATCCATTGTGGTGGTGCACGGAGCTACTTCTGTAATATTTATTGACTCAATTATTAAATTCCTTTAATAACAGTGTGGAGCTCGGCAACAGGGACCATGAAGAATGTGACTCTGCTCGTTGGTGAATTAAAAACTGCTTTTAATCTTTGTATTTAGGATCATCAGTTCTTCAGACAGTAACATGAACAGGTGATAAACTATATACACAGCATGTGATGACGTTTGCACCCATGCTCGAAACCCCCTTAGAAAAGCTTTTATCTGACGAATTAGATCTAATGATGTAAAAAGTATATTAAAAAATGAGTGATATTTTGAGTGACTGATATGTTTCTGTGAGTCATAGTGTCCATCTGCTTTAGTCTGCGTTAGTGACCTGTGTCCTTCAGTGACTCGTGTCCTAACGTTCTAGGTGTCTGTGCTGGTGCTGTCTGGACTGACTCTTGCTGAAGGTAAGAAGATAAATGTCAAAACAAAAAGTTATAGTAATAATAATAATTAGAATAATGACAATATGTTTCCTTTGTCCTTGTTGTCCAGTCTTTGTGAACGTCAGTCCAAATCGGGCTCAGTTCTTTACAGGAGAGTCGGTGTCCCTGAGTTGTGACGGAGTCCAGGGTTCGGCAGAATGGACCCTGAAGAGGGGACGGAATAAGAAAAATGAGACATGTGGTCCAGTTAAAAAAGACTTTGGCCTGTTCGATGGCTCTTCCTGTATCATGTCAAATCTGTCCCCAGAATCAGACAGTGGGTCGTACTGGTGTGAAGACGGAGCTGGACAGAAGAGTCCAAAGGTCGACATTCACGTATCTGGTACAGAAACTAAGAATCTCGTTCCTGTCTTTGTGCTTCTTCTGTGTTTCTTTAGTTGCATTATTGTGTTTTTTAATTATTGCCACATTGTGTGTATGACTATAACTGTTTTTGAACGTTGTTCAGACCGTGTGATCTTGGAGATCCCCGCTCTCCCCGTGATGTCAGGAAGTGATGTCACTTTACGCTGCAGGTCCCGTTATGAGAGCTACAGTGTTGATTTTATATGGCGGGAAAGAGTCTCTGGAGACAAGAGAGAACTAGATTTTCTCCCATCAACGTTCACTATTGTCAACGTCCAACGGTCTGATGAAGGTGTCTACAGTTGTACAGCCAAAGAGATTGACATGGTGATGCTCTCAGGAGAGAGCAGGCTGATGGTCAGAGGTCAGGACTGATTCAGGTTTTAACAGTTTATTCCACAAAGAAAATAATTTTTCAAATGTCTAAACAACTTGTAGCTAACTGCTCTTCATCAGCGTTAAAGTTAATTTAACGACAGTAGTGACAAAAAGTACAGAGCCAAGATCCATTTTTTCGTACCTCCAGCACAAATGTGACTGGAGGATCTTCGTATTATAGTTAATCAGCACCGCACAGACTCACATTAGAAGAACCGACACAAAACAATGTCATCTGCATATGTGTTGACATGAATTCTATAAATTCCATTGTCCTGTTAAATATAGATCCTGCTCCTGCTACTTCTGCAACTACACCACCTGTTCCTACATCACCACCACCTCATCCTCGTCCTCCCTCTGCGTCTGTGTCCAGACTCTTCTGCCATCTGCTGGTCGTCTGTCCATTCTGTGCCTGTACTGGTCTGCTGGTGTCATTTTACGGCAGTAGGAGGACAGGTAGCTGACCGTCTCCCCCTCCTCACAAACCAGACAGTTCAGTTTTCTAGTGTGTTTGTATTGTCGGTGATGACTACAGAATAAAGGCTGGGCTGAACCCTTTAGCTAGGTCTGGAGTTTTCCTTGGCCTAACAAACAAACTTTAAAAGATGTGTTCACATTGTGCTTCCTTGTCATGTTTCGGATCAGATGGGTTTGAGTTTCCAGTGGTTCCACCTAAAATTCGTTGTCCTTTGGTTTCAAAAAGTTTAATTCTGTACCATTTCAATAAAGAAAAGCTGAAATAATAACTCCACCCTACATTTTCTAGCCCCACCCACAGGAAACAAAGCACTGATCCCCACGGAGACGACCCCTCCTGTTGGTGTAGAGTATGATGACACTGGTCCTGATGATGTCATCACTGAGCCTGACCTCACTGCTGCATGATAACGTCTCTGTTTCACTGATTTCATACTCAGATGCCTGATGACATTTTGACGTATGAGATAATGAAAATAAAACTGCTGTTTTCTGCTTGTGCCTCAAAGCTTTGCCCAAGTTTGGGACTGTGAATAAATCAGATTTTCCTTTAATGAACCTCGGTCAGTTCAGGTCCGGTCAACTGAGCCTCAGAGGAGGTAGAGCAGTTGACGTCTCTGTTTCACTGATTTCATACTCAGCTGCCTGATGGGATTTTTATGTATAAGATAGTGAAGATAAAACTGTTTTGTCCAACTTTGTGAATAAATCTGATCTCCTTTTAATGTTCTAATGCATCACTGTGGGAACCTTTAATGAACCTCGGTCAGTTCAGGCTCAGACGAGGTAGAGCAGTCGTCCCACCATCCCGGGGTTGTTGGTTCAATTCTCGGCTCCCCATCAGTGTGAATGGCTGAATCAGAAGCCGTGTAAAGTTGTTTGGGTACCAGTGAGGGAGAGAAGGATCCAGTGTGATTGTCATCAATGTTAACGCTATGAGGGTAAAAGAAGTTAATGTTCACTGCAGACTGAACACATAAAACATCCTGATCTCCCACTGAGCTCTCAAAGGTCCCAGGGCAATAAAATTCTGTAGATCCTTTCAAATTCACTGTTATTGTAACATTAAAACGTTCTGACCATAGTCGTCACCACAACTGACCTCCCACAGGTCTGAGCCTCCCAAGAATCAGGCACAGAGATTATTCCCTAAAAATCATAACCCCCCCCATTTTACCCCAACACAGCACACTATAATTTCCCCTACTATGAAGAGCGTTGGAACATCCCACTTCTTGTTTGATAGTCCGGGCCTGTGACCTGTTGGCGAACGGACTGGAGCAAACACAAACATTCAAACTTACAACAGTTTTTAGAAAGTTATGTGCTTTATGTCAGTGTGTAAAAAGGTTTACTCTATGTAGCTTAGCATAAATAGCTAAAGGCTAATAGAATTTAGGTCGAACTGCGAATGTAAGACACTGTATGTAAGAGTGGTGCAGTGGACAATGACGGCTCGATGGTACAAAGCCATTTTTATTTAGAATTATTGTGCTAAGTTTTTGTGGGTTTTTGTTGAGTGACGGCAGTTTTATTTTAAACATACTTCAGCTTCCAGTTTCCTTTGTTCCACCATTCCCGTAGGAAAATTTGCAACACTTCTTCGTGTTTGTGACATAAATCAGTGATATTAAGACGTCTGCACATTTTTTTTTTTTTTGGTTTCATATTTACACTTTTACCTGCAGGAGATTAAACATAAAAGTAAAAATACCATCTTTTCTTTTCTTGCATTTTCAGTGTTTTTTTTTGTAGCATTTGTTTTGACCTGTGTCAATATTGTTGGTGTTGGTTGATTTGTGTGATGGGCCACAGGTGGGGTCCACTCATTGGTCCGTTTGAATTAATTGCTGGTCCAGGATTGGACAAACTGACACTACAAACTTGTTTAGCCCCCCCGGTGAGAGCAGCTTCTCTCTTTCCCACCTCTCATTCTGTGAGTTTGTGAACAGTTTTTGTGATGAGTGGTTTTGGAGATGCTGGATTCTGTCTCTTTGCTCTTTAGTGGTTGAGAAATTGATGCTTTCTGAATTCTGTACCCTTTTTTTTGGAACTTGACATTTTCTTAAAGACATTCTGATCTTCTATTGCATTTATTTTAAATGAATGTCTATAGTCCTGTTACGAAATCCCTCTTACTCTCCATTATGAACCTGTGTTTATCTGAATGTCTTTCAATTCTCAGAAAACTCTCAGAAAATAATTTTCATGAGCAGTGGGAGGACATAAGTGGAGTTTTATGCCCATACACCAGTCTATTTTCAAATTACTGCCTGAAAAGGTCAGCGGCTTTCGCCTTGTCCCTTCGTGGGTTGCCACACGTTTATTTGTCATGTGATTTTACGCCCTTTTGTCTGGCTTCAGGAATGGCGCCGGAGTGTCCCTCGGTGGCTGGGCGGGGCCCAGGATCAACCAACCTCCCCGACAGACAAGAAACTGAAAAAATCGGTTTGTTAAACATTTCCTCGTCCTTCATTTAGGCAACAGACGAGCAACCACATAGTGAATCTGACTGACAATCAGCTGTAAACACGTTTCTTTACCTACTTTTACCCAGTGGTGTCCAATGACGGCCCCTAATAAATTTAAGTTACATCCGTGACAATTCTCTCCAGATGGAGTCTGTGTGACTGTAAAGACTGATTAGATCACACAGACTTTACTGAACACGTGTAGGATCAGTGGAGCATTAGACCAGTTCTGTTGTGTTGGTCCAGAGCTCGGCTCACCGTCACACTGAGACTCTGGAATGATAATCTGGACTGGACTTTGTAAGAAGTTATTCTCATGTGAAACTGTGAGTCTAGTCCTGATTTGTTCTATATTCTATATACCACCATCAGTTTGTGTTTCCCTGTGTGTAGTTCACTTTGTGTTGAACTTTGAAAACATGTTAGATCACAATTCGTCTTATTGGTGATGACATTTTCATCATGTTTCAACATTGTAACATTGTTTGTGTCTTCTCACAAGTCCAATCCCTGATTATCCAGGTGATAAGAATAACCACCAGGTTAAAAATGGATCTTGGCTCTCTACTTTTTGTCACTACTGTCATTAAATGGGACCACCAGGTTGTTTGTGCTCTGATTTGCATTTACATTTACAGAAAGCATCTTACAGAGTAATTTGGTACATATATACACAGTGGTGATAGCTGCCACGTCATCACCACTCAGAGCAACTAGGGGTTCAGTGTCTTGCCCAAGGACACTTCAACATGTAGCAAGTAGGGACTGGGGATCAAACCACTGACCCTGTGGTCCATGGACGACCAGTTGGTGTGTTGCTCCACTAAAGCTCATTTCCTAAATAGTGCGACAGAATGAGGTTTACTTACATGAGATGGAATCAGATTTAATGAGGTGGTCACACTCCAACAAAGCCAGTGATGGAAAGGAGCAAAGAATGGAAGAGAAGAAGATGGAAATGAGGAAAGGGAAAGAAAGAGGGAACTTTCAGCAGGACAGAGTGAAGCAGCAGGGGAGAAGGACGAAGAACAAAATCAAGGGTGATGCGGGAAAAGAAGATGTAGAAGAAGAAGATAAAGAGGAGAACGCAGAGAAAAATGAAGATGGGGAGCAGGAGGAGGAGGAAGAGGAGTAGACGATCGAGAAGAATGAGGGAGAACAAGGTGTAAAAGATGAAGAAAGAGTGAAATGGCCAAGGCAGATGAAGGAGGAGGTAGAAGAGAACATGTGTGATGAAGAAGATGAGGAAAAAATGAGACAGCGCCTGGTGATGACGATGAGAAAAGATCATTATTGTGAGACGGAACTAAAAATAAAATCACGTTTAGTAAAAATCTGCAGTTTTTTTTTTGCTTAATACACGAAAAATAAAAGAAGCAGAAACATAAACACTGAAGTCTGGGAGCTTGTTGAGGAGCCGTTACCGCGATCTCCAGTTCCTGTTTCAGTCAGCTGATGGATTCATTCAGATTTAAATGTGGAGCAGAAAAAATTCCAGAACAAATTTAAAGGCAGAAAAATACTTTATTAAAAGGAGCAAGTTAAGAGCTTAAAAACATTAGAAGACGACTTACTACGTGTTCTTTATTTCTTCAGCGTTTACAGAAAACACAGGTAACAAGTTTAAAAGAATCAAAGTATTTCATCTGATCCAAACTGGAAGAATTAGTCACAGCTCAGGCGGATAAAAATCTGCCCAGCAACAAGAAAACTCCTCACAGGATTGGTTGAAAAAGTTACACTCTTGTTCCTTAACACTTTGTGAGGAGAGCGCCTCCTGCTGTCTGTTTCCAGTCCAGGTTTCCCTGAAGGACAGTGTGTGTGGGTGTGTGTAGGAGGTGTGTGTCAGTGTGTGTGTGTCAGTGTGTGTGTCAGTGTGTGTGTCTGTGTGTGTGTGTCAGTGTGTGTAGGTGTGCGTGTTGTGGATGCTCCACACGTCCCCGTTCAGGGCGTTGGCAGCTCCCTGCAGCGTCCACGTGAACAGAGCCAGCTGTCGTCTGAAGAGTCGCTCATCAAAGCGTCCGGGGTCAGAGGTCAGCAGGGCCAAGTGCTCTGTGAGTGCACTAAGAGTGTGGTTTCCGCGGCCGTGGATCACGTGGCGAAACGGGGTCTCCACCGCTGACACGTACTGAGACAGGAAGTAGTACTCGACCTGGAGGACACGGAGGAATTATTACTCTGTGCGTTTAGTTTGCACATATCCAGGTACAGTGTAAACAGAAACTGATCCGGGCTAACAAAGGAAGAACTGTAGCACTGTGCAGTATCCAGAGGCAGCAAGTGCAAATAAGGACAAAGTTGTGTGTACAGAATTAGGTAAAGGTGGCGCTGATTTCAACAAGTTCCCGACGTCTGTGTTCGCACCTTCATGATACGAGTGTTGTAGAATCGTGCAGTAGTCGGGTCATGCACGTCGCTGTAGTCGATGGCTCTCTGCAGCGTGTCCGCAGCCCGGCTGTAGTCTCCTCTGGCACTGAAAACCCACTGAGGAGACAAACCTCTGGACTGGACACAGAGACAGAGACGGTCTGATCTCTCAGGCAAAAATAAACATTTGTAAGATTTGCTTCTTTTTAGGATTGGATCAACGTGAAGGTCTCCCATGGGAATAATCCATACTAAAGCAGTTCTAACAGTATCTGTTTGGTCCTGATCAGGACCCCGGTATCTGTGCGAAGACATTACGACACTCAGGGATCCAGGTGCGTTACCTGTAGCTCAGCAGAGTGTTTGTTGAGCTGAGCGCTGAACTGCAGCACCGTCTGGGCGTAGGAAGTGATGCGCAGCGGCAGGATGTGGTCGTGGGCCAATCGCAGCACCATCTCCCCCACCAGCTCCCCTAAACTCCGCCCCGTGACCCCCAGCCGACCGCCCAGCACTTCCTGCAGGCGGGAGGCGCTGTCCAAGGGCGTGTTGACGAACGGGTACGCTCGCTCCTGAACGCACAGAGACACTGATGACGTCAACCAGTGCACCTGTTTACCAGCTACCCGTCACAAACGACAGACACCGTGCACCCGGTTGCAGTATGGATCTGTATATTTACCTCAGTGAACCTGAGCTCCATGGCTGGAACCCCTGCAAACGCTGTGAAACTGTAGGCTCCACTGTTCAGGTACAGCGGCTTCTTACTGAAGGAAACGCAGGATGAGAGTTAGTATCATTTTTATTTAATTTCAGTTTGTGTAGGTGTTGTGGTTTCTTACATCCTCCAGCTGCCTCCTTCTCTCTCTGCCTGGCTGTAGATAGTCTGACCTGCATGTTTAGGATGCTCCACCTAAAACACAGGAAACCAAATACAGGATTTAGATTAAAAGCACAGATAGAGTTGATACTGATACATAATCAGAGAAAAGATACAGGACAGACTCAATCCATTTGAAGCATTTTAGTTCAGCCAGCTCAAAGACACCAGTGAACTACAGTTGTCCAAGTACTGATCTCTGTGGAACTCCATGGTTTCTGTTTTTGAACTGATTCAGTATTTCTTCTTTGTAGGTTTATGTTCTGTCACTTTAATCATGTGAACACCAGCTCCTTGAATAAAGCAGCACTTCAAATCAGCTGACTGCAGGACAGACATGACAGTATCAATATATACACATCGTCCCACTGTAACACGTTGACCTGTCTGATGGCAGCATCCAGCAGGTCGACCAGCAGTGGGCTGCTGAAGGCCGTCAGGACATCGTCACCTGGTTAACAAACATACCGTTGTCTGTGTCAGTGTGTGATTGGCTGGCTGAATGAAGAGCGTCTCCTGTGAGTGAGTGATTGTTGTTACCCATGATGGCCTGGTCCAGACTGAAGTAGGCTACAGCCTTCAGGTGCAGCATGGACAGGTAACCCTGGCAAACAGACAGAAAACTCATTATCTTACAGTGAAAACCACAAGTTAGAGAGCAGAAAAATAGCAGGTTTTTACATGACCTCCAGCCATTCAGTCGCTCCAACGTTCCCAAAATCTCCAGCATCCCAGCTGACGAACAGCAAACTCCGTCTGGGACTGAAACCTGAAAAACCCACAAAGTCAGTCAGACTAAACTGTAAAATCAGTACATGAGCATTTTTATTAGCTCTGCCTGTTTTCACCAAAGGTACTTTAGATTCTGTTTAGATACAAAAAATCCAGCAACCAAAGAAGTTACAAACATACATCATCTTTAGAAAAACACTTTTAAACACAATTAAAAAGTGTAAGAAGAAAGAAGCGAAGGAACTGATTGATATTTGGTCCTCTAACCAGTGAGCCAATCATCAAGGAGTTGTGCAGAGTTTCAAATTTAAAACATGGACCTGAGGTTCTTATTTAATGGCAGTTCTAACCATTACTGCATTAATTTCTAGCAACAGTAACAAAACTCTTACTACGTTTGGAAATCCTATAAAAACACACAAAGTACCATACGGCAACACCTCAGAATCTACTTGTTTTGCTACCACATGGTACCAGCTGATGTCCTACAGGTTACGCTGCTCAAGTAAGCAACTACTCAGAACAGCCTGCTAATCATGTGACAACAACAGCCCAGAAAACACCTCTTAAATGCGGAGGAACCACGTAGTCTTCCGGAGTCTTACCATTCTTCACCATGACAGAGAAAGTTCGAGCCAGCTCCAGAAGAATCGCTGTTCCCACTCCAGACTTCACAGCTCCTGGACCCAATGAGTCTCTCTGAGCTCCCACTATGATGTACTGGTCTGACAGAGAGATAGTACACATTAATCTTTTATTACAGAGATACTGTATGAATACCGCTGATAAAAGCACCTACCTGGCTCCACGCGACCTTCCAAAGAGGAGAAGATGTTGTTGAGCAGGACGGGCGTCATTACATTGTGGACGGACATCCTGACTTTACGTCCGGAGCTGAACTCTGGACCAATCACGCAGCGCACGTATGGCAGCCGTCCCTGCCATGACAGAGGACAGGAAGGACCTGACAGCTGGCTGAGACACAGAGAGACATAGCGAGGTCACAGTGACAACTTAGCAGGTGACCTGAGGAGGCGGGGCTCACCTGAGCAGCTTGGCGGCTACTGTGGCACTTATTGGCAGTGCTGGGATGAGTGGCAGGCCAGAGGATTGGATGGGTGGGAACTGGGTATGATTGAAGGAAGGGAAGCCAGGAGTGAAGGGGTCACCTGAGCCCAGGTGGACCTGTGAATGGACGACACAGAGGGAGGAGCTGATTGGTCAGGAGCAGCCACACGTGAACATGTGGTTTTATTTCTGATTCAGGGCGTTACATGTTCAGACACGGCCGTGTGTGCGTTCAGTCCGAGGCGACGGGGGTCCTGTGGCAGGTCTGCGGGGTCGGGATAGATCAAAACTCCACCTGCGCCGTTCTTCTCAGCCAACCACACCTTCTCAGCAAAACTGACCCCGCCTCCGACACGCATCACCACCACACAGCCCTTTACAGACACCCCTGCACTCTTTAGCCAGTGAAAGTCCTCCGGACGGCCGTAGTTGGCGTAGACCACACCCCCCTGCAGAGAGACAGGTAAAGGTCACTGGAGCCCCAGTTACCGTGGTGACAGAGACATCCTGTTTCTTCATCTGTCTCACCGTTGTACTTCCTGTGGCACTGTAGGGACAGTAGTCAGACGGGTTCAGAAGAATCTGTTCAGAGACCACTCCTGCAGAGTCCACTAGCCACAGAGAGCTCCTCTGAGACCTGCACACAAACAAAAACACGATAAATCTGTTGTTCATCTTGGGGTCACATTTGGAAACTTTGGTCGATCTCGGGCAGGTTCAGCATCGACTGGTTTCTGGGCATGTGGTGGCATTTCCACGATGCTTCATTCATCTTCTGCTCAGCTTTGTACCTGTCTGGGAACTGCAGTGTGGCGTACAGAGACTCAGCCCAGGTGTGATCCATCTGCAGCTCTCTGAAGCGTCGGAGGATCTCTGAGGCCAGAGATGTTCCCTCCGAAGAACCTGGAGGATGACTCGCCCTGCTGAATCGACTGACGAGAAAACATGTCATGGAGAAAGTAAGTGATTTGTTCTGGAACCAGTGATCACAAAACATTTCAGCAGAACCACGTGATATACAATTTAAACATGACTAATGCCCAACTGTTTGTGGACAGGACAGAGAGGATTAGTTACTTCTACAGTGAGTCCACCTGGATGTTCTTTATAATCACAGGGAATATTTACCAGTGTCTTAACTGTATTTTCTCATAAAAGAGCAGTTATCCTGATTATTGTCCTGATTAAAGGTAATTCAGCTTCGAGACTTGATGATATCTGGTAAAGCCACAATTGGCACTTCGTGGAACAGGACCCAGATGTTCTCTCCTACCTGACTGTGTTGTGGATGTCTTCATCCTGCAGCAGCTTCCTCATCATCACCCTCAGCTCCCCCAGGTAAAGGCCTGCTCCTCCGTCTGCAGGTGTTTTGGCCCCGCCACCCCCCCGCGTGTCCTCCTCCCCCTGCCCCTCCACCTGGGAGCAGTGGTTCCTCCCACTGAACACAGCGTAGGCCAATAGAAACGCTAAGACCGAGACAGGACACGCCCACTTTAATCATATGATAAGACTGACTATTATAATAATAATGATTGTGTGTTTGTACCAATGATGAAGACAATGACTCCGCACACACTCAGCAGTACACCGGCTCTCTTGTAACCATGGCGATACCTCAGCAGCAAAGCCGTAAGTTCACTGCTTGGCCCCGCCCCCAGCTCCTCCTCACTCCCCGATGTCACAAACCTCACCTCCACCTTCGAAGCTCCACCCTCCTCCTCCTCTTCCTCAGGCACTGAGCGGTGGAGAGACACAGAGGAAGACTGGGAGAGACGGAGGAGAGTGTAACCATGGTGACTAATCAGTAGGGGAGGGTTTCTCTCCCCAACAGTGTCTCACCTGTGACAGCGGACTCCTGATGGCGTCCATGATGATCTACAGACATCGGGTGACAGTTAAACCTGAAGAACTTCTCCTGTTCACAGTAAAGACAAAACCTCTGAAAACAACAAATATTTCTCTCGCAATAATGTGAAAGATGAATTAAATTAATCACTCACACATTTAATGTAACGACAGATTCACTGGCCTCCAGATTCACACGTTGCAGCTCCTGATTCCTTCCGCAGTCAACAACAGAAGAATTGAATCATCTCAGCGACTTTGACGGCGATTGTGTTGAACACGTGGAGCAAACGCTGCTGTGTTTGGCTCTTTGGAGAGAGGTCAGAGGTCAGTGTGTGTCGTCTGTTTGATCTGCTTAACTTTATTAACAGCTCAGCAAACACACACACGCACACACCTCCTCTAACTTGTATTTGTGCAGGACCCTCATTACAGCTGCTGAGTGTAATTCTGTTCGATTTGAGGTGGAGTTGTAGTGACTGGTGAATAAAACCTCAAAATGATGTTTAATGGAGGTTCAGCTCTTAACAAAGAGTGTGTCCAAAACATTAGTCAGTCCGAGAGTTCAGGGACCGAGGACACGATCAAACAGTGGACTTGTTTCAGGACAAACATCCCGTCAGTGACTCACTTGCTGTTAGGACTGAATGTTTCAGGCATTTGTGTGACACAGTTAAGAAACTCATGTTAAATCCTGCTGAATGGAATAACTACGCCACCTACTGTCGCAACATTTCACATGTGTGTAGCAGTAAGAGCAAAGGATTATGGGTAACCCTCAAAAGAGGAAGGGTTTACAAGGGTGGTAACGTGTCTGTGCGTAAACTAACATTAACTTACTGGTAAAACCCATAAAAGTCCTACATTAATTCTGCTGTGCTTGTGTTAAGTCACCCACTCGGTTTTCACATGTTTTCTTGTCCAATGAAATATCAACACTGTAAGTTGAATCTAGCTAACGGTGACGTGGTGATGTCCGGTTCACCCACATTCTACTCATTTATCCCTTATCAGCACTACAGAAAAAACCTGCTGTTACTCTGATCAGCTCTGGGCGTAAACGTATTGTGGTTAAGGTGTTAGCAGATATTTAGGCGCAGTACAAAGTGACCTGCTGTCTCACAGTGAGTCCACCTCCACGGCTCTGTGTGACACACTGACGGTGACAAACCACCACAGTACATCTGATTACTGAGAGTAATTAAGATTCAGTGTGAACAAGAAACGTATCACTGGAGCTAAGGTTCAGTGCTAGTGCATGTACAGGAACAACAGCTGGAACAGTGAGTACAGAGCAGCAGACACAGTCTAGAAGAAAAGGAAGGTTGGCCTCCACCATCCAAAGATGATCCCTGATCCAAATAAAGGACAGAAGGTGTTGAACAGGCTGCAGCAGCTGTAGACGTCTGATGGTCTGAAGTAAACTAATCGTAGGGGGGAGATGTTAAACCCACTTCCACAATCCAAAGAGTCTCTGCTGGTGACAAAACTCTAAGACAGGAAGCTTAAGCACCAGTGCACTGCCACATCTGTACGTTTATCCTATATTCACAGTTTATGCTGCATTAAAAACGTGGAGTCTGCAAACTACAGGGGTCTGTGCAAAGGTCAGTCGGGGCCCAGCTCATGTAGGACAGAGCGACATCACCCACAAAGCAATTTCCATTTTTTTTTTAGATGTTTCTATGTAAAACAAATTTCACCTGGTTATATGATGTGGTAGTTTCGTGCAGTGTTTGACTTTTTTTTTTACTTGTTTCATTCATTTGAAGGTGAAATGAAGAATCGAATCAAACACTGAAACGTCATCGACAACATGCTGAGTGTTGTTGACTTCACTTCTCCTGCTTTGGAACCATTCTCTGGGTCGGACCTGGTCGGGGCTGCAATAGCAGATTTGTAAATGGCTGCTAGAGACTCCGCACACACACACACACACACACACACACACACACACACACACACACACACACAAAGCTAAAGGTTTAACACGTGCCACAGAAAGCATCTCAGACCTCAGACGTCTCAGTTTTAACAGGATCAAGGTAACGTTTAAAAATATTCTCATATAATTCAAATATCACTTTGCAGATTTTCAACTGCTAAATTATAAAGCGTCTGTGGATGCAGCTCAGATATTTCTGCACGCTGTGATTATTTCCCAGCAGCAATACGTCGCCTCCCACCAAATTAACTGAAAGGCCACGTATGAACCAGCAGAGGGCAGTGCCTAAGAATATTTATCACACCATATTCCACCAATGAATATAGTAAACCTCTGCAGTCCTTTCACAAACAGCCTGAAAACTAAAAAAATATATTTTGTATTGTTGTGTGTCATTAGTCTGTTGGTGTTTGTCTTGTATCTGTGTGTCTTTTGTTGTTGTGTCGTTGGGTTTATGTTTTTTAATGTGAGCTGCCAAACGTCTGCACACAACTATTAACTTCAAGAAAACTCTGCTACAATACATCAAATATTAATATTTATGTTTCATACTGTCTTTACCTAAAAATCTAGCCACAGGGGTTGCAAGCCAGTAACTTCTGTGCCAGTCCCAAGCCCGGATAAATAGAGAGGGTTGCGTCAGGAAGGGTATCCGGCGTAAAATTTTGCCAAGTACAACCATGCGAGTCATCCATACCACTTTCATACTGGATCGGTCGAGGCCCGGGTTAACAACGACCGCCACCGGTGCTGTTAACCTACAGGGTGCCGGTGGAAATTGGACTACTGTTGGTCGAAGAAGGAGAGGAGGCAGAAGGGTGCGTGGTCAGAGAGAGAAGGGGAAAGGCAGGAGCTTAGATTTGAGAGTAGGGACTCTTAATGTTGGCACAATGACAGGGAAAGGTAGAGAGCTGGCAGACATGATGGAGAGAAGGAAGGTAGATGTACTGTGTGTGCAGGAGACGAGGTGGAAGGGGAGCAAAGCACGTAGTATTGGAGGAGGATACAAACTGTTCTACCATGGTGTGGATAGGAAGAGAAACGGAGTAGGAGTGATCCTGAAGGGGGAGTTTGTGAACAATGTTCTAGAGGTGAAAAGAGTCTCAGACAGGGTGATGAGCCTAAAGCTAGAAATCGAAGGGGTGATGGTGAACGTAGTCAGTGGGTATGCTCCACAAGTTGGCTGTGAGTTAGAAGAGAAGGAGAGATTCTGGAGTGAGTTTGATGAGGTTGTGAGGAGAGAGAGTAGTTGTTGGAGCAGACTTCAATGGGCATGTTGGTGAGGGGAACAGAGGTGATGAGGAGGTGATGGGCAGGTTTGGTGTAAAGGAAAGGAATCCAGAAGGACAGATGGTAGTGGACTTTGCTAAGAGGATGGAAATGGCTGTAGTTAACACTTACTTCCAGAAGAGAGAGGAACACAGAGTGACATACAAGAGTGGAGGTAGGAGTACACAGGTGGACTACATTCTATGTAGACGAGGTCATTTGAGAGGTTAGTGACTGTAAAGTGGATGTAGGAGAGAGTGTAGCCAGACAGCACCGCATGGTGGTGTGTAAGATGACTCTGGTGGTCAGGAAGAAGAAGAGAGGAAAGACAGAAAAGAAGACCAAGTGGTGGAAGCTAAAGAATGAAGGAACTTGTGAGGAAATTCAGGCAGAAGTTGAGACAGGCTTTGGGTGGTCAGGAAGAGCTTCCAGATGACTGGGAAACTACAGCAGAGGTAATCAGGGAAACAGGTAGGAAGGTGCTTGGTGTGTCATCTGGAAAGAGGAAAGAAGATAAAGACACTTGGTGGTGGAATGAGGAAGTACAGGACTGCATCCAGAGGAAGAGGTTAGCTAAAAGGAAGTGGGATGTAGAAAGGACTGAGGAAAGTAGCCAAGAGTACAAGGAAGTGCAGCGCAGAGTGAAGAGGGAGGTGGTAAAGACCAAACAGAAAGCTTACGATGAGCTGTATGACAGGTTAGACATGAAGGAAGGAGAGAAGGACTTGTACAGGATAGTCAGACAAAGAGATAGAGATGGGAAAGATGTGCAACAGATAAGGGTGATTAAAGACAGAGATGGAAAGGGGCTAACTAGCCAGGAGAGTGTGCAGAGAAGATGGAAGGAGTATTTTGAAGAGTTGATGAATGAGGCAAATGACAGGGAAAGAAGGGAGGAAGATGTGGATGTTGTGGAGCAGAAAATAGCAGATTAGAAAGGATGAGGTGAGGAAGGCTCTGAAAAGGATGAAGAGCGGAAAGGCTGTTGGTCCTGATGACATACCTGTGGAAGTGTCTAGGAGAGACAGCAGTCAAGTTTCTGACAGGTCTGTTTAACAGGATTTTAGAGAGTGAGAAGATGCCTGAGAAATGGAGGAGAAGCGTTCTGGTGCCGATCTTTAAGAACAAGGGTGACACGCAGAACTGTAGCAACTACAGAGGGATAAAGCTGATGAGCCACACAATGAAGCTGTGGGAAAGAGTAGTGGAAGCCAGGCTTAGGAAGAGATTTGGAGATTTGTGAGCAGCTGTATGGTTTCATGCCCCGTAAGAGCACCACTGATGCCATTTTCGCTTTGAGGTTGTTGATGGAAAAGTACAGAGATGGTCAGAAGGAGCTGCATTGTGTCTTTCTGGATTTAGAGAAGGCGTATGACAGGGTGCCGAGGGAGGAGCTGTGGTACTGTATGAGGATGTCGGGAGTGGCAGAGAAGTACGTCAGAGTAGTCCAGGACATGTATGAGAGGAGCATGACGGTGGTGAGATGTGCTGTAGGTCAGACAGAGGAGTCCAAGGTGGAGGTGGGACTACACCAAGGATCAGCTTTGAGTCCCTTCTTGTTTGCTATGCTGATGGACAGGTTGACAGATGAGGTCAGACAGGAATCTCCCTGGACAATGATGTTTGCAGATGACATTGCGATTTGCAGTGAGAGTAGAGAGCAGGTGGAGGAACAGCTGGAGAGGTGGAGGTTTGCTCTGGAAAGAAGAGGTATGAAAGTCAGTCGTAGTAAGACAGAATACATGTGTGTAAATGAGAGGGAGCAAGGTAGAAGTGTGAGGTTACAGGGGGCTGAGGTGAAGAAGGTGCAGGAGTTTAAGTATTTGGGGTCAACAGTTCAGTCTGATGGGGAGTGTGGAAAAGAGGTGAAGAGGCGAGTGCAGGCGGGTTGGAGTGGGTGGAGGAAAGTGTCAGGAGTGTGACAGAAGAGTGTCAGCAAGACTCAAAGGAAAGCTGTACAGGACAGTGGTGAGACCAGCTCTGCTCTATGGGTTAGAGACAGTAGCAGTGAGAAAGAGACAAGAGGCAGAGATGGAAGCAGCAGAGATGAAGATGTTGAGGTTCTCCTTAGGAGTGACAAGGTTGGATAGAATAAGGAACGAGTTCATCAGAGGGACAGCGCACGTTGCCTGTGTTAGCAACAAAGTCAGAGAGGCCAGACTGAGATGGTTTGGACATGTGCAGAGGAGGGATAGTGAATATATTGGTAGAAGGATGTTGGAGATGGAGCTGCCAGGCAAGAGGGCGAGAGGACGACCAAGGAGGAGATATATGGATGTCCTAACAGAGGACATGAGGTTAGCTGGTGTCAGAGAGGAAGATACTCAGGATAGAGTAAAGTGGAAAAGGATGATTCGCTGTGACGACCCCTAATGGGAAAAGCCCAAAGAGAAGTGGTAGACTGTCTTTACCTAAAAACACTAACGCTTTCTGAACTGCAGAACAAACACGAAGAAAAGGGAAGAAGAAGATGGAAAACAAAGCTGATGTTATCATCTTTAGGGTAAATTCTATTTCAATCGTGTGAAATGTTTAACGGCATCATTGTCAAACTTCTGCTTTTTATATCTTCTCGGTGCATCTGTTCATGTTTTTCGTTTTACCACATCGTGTCAATCACTCGGCTGCTGTTGAGGAAATAAGAACCTCTCAGTTACTGCTGCCTGAGCCCAGACAGTCTGTGTCTGCGTTTCTGTAGGAAAGTCTCCAGACCCTCAACAACTTTGAGCTTCACGTCCTTCATGTCCACACAGCTGGAACAACAGGGATGTTACTGTGGACACTGACCAGATTCTTCAACATCTGGTTGAATGAATCATCATCATCATCATGTCACAGTTGTATCACCCAGAGTCAACCAGAATCTGTGAGCATGAACAGAATGAGCAGTAAGACAATGAGTCACCAACACTTTATCAGAGTCAGTTCAGTGGCAGTAAATAAGTACATGGTGTTTAACACAGGAAACGGCAGCTGTCACACACACAACAGATTGTTCTCCATGTTTGAGACTTATATAAATACAGATTTATAAATAAAATTCAGCTGAGACATGTGGAGGTCCGTCCATCTATGGAGACACAAACATCAGTTATTTCCTGTCTGAGCCTCGAACGTTTGTCCTTTAACGACACAGACTCAAACGTGTGTGTGACGTTACCTGCTCTCACTGACGAGTATCTCACCTGCAACACACACACACAGAAAATGTAAAGCTCACAGTCGCCCGTCAGTGACCAGGAGGATCTGATCAGTGCCACAGCATCATGTGCACCTTCCTCAGTCTGGGTGTTTGGGTCACGCAGGTCATGTGACCTGTCTGGACAGGTCACATGTCGGATTTCAGGTATCTTAGATTTATATTTTCTATCTTCACCCTCAACAATAATGATCTGAAACAGAGATCAAGTCATCAGTATTTCTAATTTCCAGTTCACCTTGTAGGATATTTGTAAGATCCTAAAGTTTCTTTAGAGAGAGAAAGGGCTGAGTTAGGAAGAGTGGTTTGATTTTAAATCTCATCTTAGTACAAGCTCATGTTCTACTTTAACACATTCTTCGACAGATGGAAAAGTCCAACCAGAACCAGAACCAGGAAAATAATGACTATTGAAAATGGAGGAGAAGGAAAGAGGAGCGGTGGTGGAGGCTGGAGGATGAGGATAAGAGGTTCTAAATAATGTTGTGTTGACCACACAAATAAAAACCAATAAAACAAATCAATTGACGTAAAATGTGTTTAGATAAAAATAATAAACATTTATCCAAAGCTACTTACAGAGCGATTTGGCACACACACTCACACACACACACACACGTACGTTTGTCTTTCTTTACTTGTGAGGACACTCGCCCTTTACCCTAACTAACCAAAACCTGATTCTAACCCTGACCCTAAAAGCAGGTACAATGGTACTGTAACAAAATTTGTCCACAGAAGAAAGAAAGACGTTCCCAGTGACGATATCTGCCACACAGGGGGCTCATCTGACCCACCGGGGGCAACTTGGGGTTCAGTGTCTTGCCCAAGGACACTTTGACACGCAGAGGAGGGACTGGGGATCGAAGCACTGACCCTGTGGTCGGTGGACGACTGCCAACTGAGCTACAGCTCTAAGATAATAATATATCTATTATTATATATCGTTACATAGTATATGAATAGCGCACATAACATATTTGAACTGAAAGCCAGACTAAGTGAGGTAATGGAAACTTCTCCTTCTTCAGTCTTATCGCCGATAGTGGAAACTTGTCACATAGAGGAGGAAGTCACACAGTGAGATCAGATAGGACCAGAATAACCTGAGTTCTGTGTGAAGACGAATGTGAAGCTGTTTCCAGAAAACAACAGTCACCGGACAAACTGTGCTGTCTCTATATTTTTGTCCAAGACAGGAGAGGGTCAGAATATTAGCAACACATTTGAATACAGTGACCCTAAATAAACATATGGTTGAATTTATACATTTTCACATACGTTACAGATTATACGTTAAAATCTTCATAAAGGAAAATGTTCTAACCTGATGTTTGTATTCGACTTCTTACAGAAATTGTGTTTTTTAGGGTGTGTGACAGGAGATAAATGAACATGAACTAGTCCGTTTTAATCTGATCTTTGGCCTGTAACTCTTTTGAACTTTAACACTATTTACAAAAAAACAACAGTGGTTTTCTTTCCTGGAGTTTTAGCTGTCAGCTATAATCTGAATTTTGAATTGCATCAGTTATTAGACACACACAAGCTTGTGTTCTGCAGCTGAAACTCTACTTAACATTAAGAGAAGTGTCTATGGGTGAGTCTGTATCATCCTAAATTATTATCATATAAAGTGAAAATAGCCGTGTGCTGACCCATCACCTCGGCAGCCGTGTTTCAAACGCTTCACGTGATCCAATAAACAGCTGCACAGTAATAAAATGACATCACTCACAGCCCTATGACTTCAGCTGTGTAAGGACAGAAAAGTATTAGCCTGTGAAAATAACCTTAGCTCCTTTCTCACACGTGTTTTTCAGAAGTGTCACCATCTTTTAACAAGAGTGTAAAGCTGATTGACCTTCTGTTGAATGGACGGGGACAGATGGTCCTTATCAAAGGGACCAGCTTCAAATACAAACACTATCGATAAAACACATGAAAGGGTCGTGACACTGTGTCAGCCTGTAGTCACCTGGAAGCAGAAAAACATACAATTGTTTTATATTATTTTCCAGTGAAATTATTAAACCAACCTGTCTGTTTGTTTCTGTGGTCAGGTGTGTTTAAAGGAGATAAAGATTAACACATTCACGGAGAAGATATGAAAAGCAGAAGTTCTTTTTCTGCTTTAGAGGAGTTCCACAGTGATGCTGGTAAAGCTGCTAAAACATTTCCCATGATTTAAATATAACTCACGCTACAGATCATATCACCCACCCAGCTCAGTGACTGTATGTGTTTCTTCAGTTTACTTCTACTTTCATCCATCTACCATTAAAACTGATTCAGAACAATGAGGCTTATGGAATCCTAATAACGTGTAGTCAGACAGACTTTACTTCTTTACACATCATGTTCAAACCTTTAAAATCACAAAAAATGTTTGGCTGAGGTTTGGACTTTGGCTTGGATAATTTTGGCCTGTTTTTTCAAGGTAGGATTGCTACTTTTATTCTGCCACCAGGTCGTCACTTAAAAACATGTGCCCAGGTTAAACGTTGGGGGAACGTAAGCAGTGACTAAAATAGCATGTGAGAATTCACTGGGTAAGAGAAACAACATCAACCTTCATTCGTCACTTCGAGCACATTTACATTTGCACAAACATGTTACGGTGAAATTTGACCTCTGCATTAAACTCACCCCTCTGGGGGGAGCCGGCGCTGGGTGTATCACTCGGGGACACACCTGGTGGGGAGGTCTGGGATTTTCACACACCGGGGTTTGATCCCGGTCCCACTGTTCATTTACCATCCTGCTGCTCTGAGGTCTGAGGCTAACAGCTAACAGTACAACGCCCACGCTACAGTGACCAGAGTTCCACCATCTGTTGTTAACAGTGAGCCCCCCACCTTTATATTTTATTTTTGTTCCATTCTTAGGCACAATTTATAAAAAATACTAAAAATACATTTAATATAATGCACTTTTCATTTACAAACAAATCTCAAACTGCTACAAAAAGAGGAGCATAAGACATTAGCACTAGGCAACAAGGATCAGTTCCTTAAAATCTTTCTTGAAGACGTCAGTCTTCAGGTCCTTTTTAAAAATGGCTACAGTCTGAGGGGCCTTCAGATGTTCAGGGAATTCCACAGGAGGGGGACTAAAAACTTTTAGTCTGGCTTCTTAAGGGACCCCTTTCAAGGTCTGACACAGACTTAGGTTAGATTCTTTGGCACGTGTTCATGTTGAGTGAGACAAGCCACAGAATCTGTCTATGATCAATGAATCATTTACTGAAGAACTTTTACCAGTACAAACAATATTCTTCACTTTAACCTTCAGGGTTCCCCTCTTACTGACACGTCCTGAAAGCCACTTCTCCATCTCTGTTTTTATCTCAGCCATAGGAGACTCCCCTGATGTACATTTTTATTCTTTCTGCTTTGAAATATTGTTGTGATTGAGCCCAGTCTTTGAAGGTCTGTGTCCATTTCAGACCCTCAGCCAAATATTTATTTTCTTAAGCTCTGACAGACTGAACATGGTTTTACTACATTCAGATTCTCATCAGATTTACTGATCCTTTCAGTTCAGATCTGGAGTGGCCAAGGACGTCTCTAAGTGAATTTTCACTAAAAACAATTAGTGTTGTAATGTTTTTCCTTTTTTTGTCCAGATTCTGAGTTTCCATCTCCATCATTTCCTGTAGTCTCTCCACACAGATTCATTAGTATAACAGAGACATTATTATGCAGCTCTGAGGTCACGCTTAGTGGTAACAGCAGTGATGTCATCGTACTCTTCATCATCCTGTGTCACCTTCATGGAGACAACTAGTTTGTGTTCTGTTGGTGAAAAAATATTGTGGTTATTTACCTGATTTTTATGAGCTCTAACAACAATAAGATATGTGCGAATGAGATGTTGACTGTGTGTGTGGTTGGTAGGTGAGGGTGAAAAGGGCCTGGTGGTTTTTATCTACCTGTCTTCATGCTGCAGCAGACTGACACCATCAGAATGGTGCAGATGCAGTAGGGACTGAAAACCAAGACACGGACGAAGAATCTGATCGCAAGTGAAAAACGACTAAAAGTTGTATCAGTGTAGAGAGCAGTGGTGGGTGGACCAGAAGTCGTAGATGATGTGGTGTGAGGAGGATCAGAGGTTGTAGGAGGATCTGTAGAGAGATGATGAAAATGTGGTTCAGTGATCAGTTTATTATCAGCTCAGCAGGTTATTTCATATCTTTAAACAGGAAGTGATGTCAGTGTCCTGACCTGTGACCCTCAGCCTGCTCTCAGGAGATTTTCCAAAGACTTGATTAGAACATGAGTAGAGACCTTCATCAGACTGTTGGACTTTGTGTTTGGTGAACGTGACCTTAGGGTCAGGTCCAAGTTTGGTTCCATTAAAGTAGAAATAAGCTTTAACTGCATCACCATTGGCTCTGTGACATGTTCCTGTTAGGGCCAGGTGGAAAGTCCTTTTAGAATCTGTCACATGACCTCATCACTCAGTGTCGTGTCCTCACAGATGGCAAAAACAAATATAGAACAAATCAACAGCTTCGGCCTTCTAATGCCATCTTATCATCGTCATCATTGTTATGGTTATCTGCTGACCTCAGGGATAATAAGACGTTAAGATAATTCATGGAAATAAACTAATAAAATGAAAAAGGTGAATGTTGAAACACTGACACACTATGTGTTTCTGTCAGTCCCTACATGTGCTTTCACAGGTTTCATCTATGTTTATCTTTTGATGGTTACACCCATTCCATTTTTTTTGTTATTTCTTGCATTGACAGTTTTACAGAGGTATGGTCTGTGTGTTACCGTTGTTTTCACCTGCAGAAACAGTCAGTCCACACAGCAGCAGCAGCACAGACACACCTGGGACAGGAGGACACAGGTCACTGTCTATTTATCTACAATCACTGGTCACTTCTTAAAGTACATCTGTCCATCTAATGCAGGGGCGGATGTTTTGTCCACCCTATTTAAAATGGAAGAGGTGGCCAAAACTTTAGAACCATTTGTAAAGTATAATACACACATATACCTTTGTAAGGTTTATGTGGCGGGATAATGACTTATTTGAGACATCACAATCAGAATGTTTCAAACTACTGGATTTACCTGGAAGCAACTCGTGAAAGAGGCCAAAAAATCGGACTTTGTGCACTGAGAAAGGCTTTTAGGCCTCACAATAAAAGTACAGCTAACAGAGCAAACAAGATGGGTGGAGTGAGACAGTAAAAGAGTGTAGGAGAGAGTGGGTTCTGGGGTCCTAAGATCTAATTCTATGAAATGTTTTCTTTTATTTTTTCCAAATTCCAAGAACAAAAAGCTTCAAACAGAAAGACAACTTGTTGCTCTTCTCCGTGCCGGCATGTATTAAATTGAGATGGTTCATCACACTGAGTCATGTCTTCAGTTCTCAAAGATCTAGTAAAATTTGACTAACGAAGATGGAAAATTTCCAGAAAACTACAGAAAAGTGTGTATCTAATGCCTGGAATGATATGATCACATGAAGACACAAAGGAAAGAAAAAGTGATATCAAAGTAAGAAAAGATGGAGGTTGACTTTGACATATTGATTGAAAGAAAAATGTATGAATAAGGTTAATCGTTAATAAATGATATATCCAAAAAGATGATTCAAGATGTGATTACTACTGAATGTATTATTATTGCAGTTGATTGTATGAAAACTAAAATGGTGCAGACACAGACAGCTGGAGGAAAAAGGAAGTACCCTGTGTTGTGGCAAAAATCTGAGAGAGCAAGTTAAGAGACAGGAGGCAGCTCTCAAATGATTATTATGCAATTTAATGACAACAAACATAGGTAAAATAAGCAAAAGTTAGAGGAACAGTCAGAGGAACACAGCAGAAAGCAGTTTACACTCGAGCGGATCAGACAGTAGTCTAATAGATTCTGTCAGGCTTGTGTGTGCTTTTAACTGCTCAACAATGCAAATCATACATACAGTTGAATACACATTGATCAGGAGTCCTAATTAGCAAGTCTCTGTTACTGTCTCTTCTCTGCTGGGACAGCTACCAGGGGGGAAGCTAGGGTTAAACAAAGTTTAGACAGAAGGTCTGCTTAAGGTGTCAACAAGTATTCAAAAGAACAATAGGGTCTTTTAAGGTGTCAATAAGAGGTTTCTGGCAAATGTTACTTCTGGGATCCACTATCCTTGCTAGTTCCCGTGGGCCTTCTACTGAGTAGCACATGCTTATCATGTCAGTGGTATCCTGCGGGACACAAAACGTAAGACGGCTTCTGCCAGAAGTGTGACCCAACTTCAGGCTGCTGTATATAGAAATCTCCCTCACACCCTGACTAAAATGGAATCATGGAATCATGGCAATTAACAAATGTGTGGAATACGAGCTGTGGTCATGGTGAGACATGAGCTAATGTTGAGGCTGATCAGTGTACATCCACACGGCCTTTATCACAAGCAATAGGCAAAACTATCACACCTTCCACCTGGCCTGTATCCATCTCCAGTCTCGACTGGTTGATCTTCATCAACTGGTTCTTGGCTTTTTGCTAGTCACCTGTTCTGCTTTTTGCTTCCAGGAATTTTCTGTACCGCTTTCCGCTCCTCAGCATTATTGATTTCACCTGGATGCTCCAGTTCTATCACCAGTTTCTCACCGTCACTCTGTGTATTTCTGTTCCCTTTCAGCTGGTCTCCACGCGAACCGTCTGCCTCCATCTAACTCAAGCCTCTGCTTCCTCTTCTCCCTTTCTTCCTTCTTCTCTCGTCATGTCCTATAGTCCTCCTGCCTCCAGCTCCAACCTCAGCATCCTTCTACTGATATATTCACAGTCTAACCCCGATCTCTGACTTTATCTCCAAAACATCTTAACACAATCTGTCCCTCTGATGTCCTCATTCCTGATCCTGTCCATCCTCATCACTCCCAGAGAAGAAACTCGACATCTTAAGCTCTGCTACCTCCAGCTCTGCCTCCTGTCTTTTCTTCAGTGCCACTTTGCTCTCGCCTCTTCACCTCTTTTCCACAATCTCAGTGCCTCTGAACCATTGACCCTAAGAACTTAAAGTTCTGCACCTTCTTTGCCTCTGATCCCTGTGACCTGACCCTCATTCACACAAATACATTCTGTCTTGCTGTCCTCTGCTTTCCAGAACAAACCTCCACCTTTCTAGATTTTCCTCCACCTACTCCTTGCTCTCACTACAGATCACAATGTCATCTGCAAACGTCATAGTCCATGGAGATGATAGTTCTGTCCCCTCTATTATGGAAAATCTGAATTTACATCAGTCTCAGCCTACTCATCGGTATCATGATTTGTTATTCGATTGAAATGAATTTATGGAAAATTACTCGAACAAATTATTTGGTTGAATTAGATTGAGTTGCTGGAATATTATAATTTCGACTTGTCGATCTGTTCTGCTTTTGAGAATTACTCTTGGAATTGTCTGGCAACAGGACCTGCATTATTGAACTGTGGACTTTGAATGTTGTTACTCTGAGTGCTCTGCTCTTCATTTTTCTTTCAAAAGACTGAATACCTGAACACCACCCGCCATCTTACCTGCATTACCTGATTCTCCGGATTACCCAGTTTCTATCCCATTCTACTATTACTCCGTGCAAGCACAACACATCTGGACCACTTACAAATGTTTTATGTACTTTGCACATTTAAAAATATAAGAAATAGGAGAAAATCACAAATGATCTTAAATATCTTATTCAAATTTCCTCTGTTGTCAAATAAACCTGGTGCCTGTGACACTTAGGGAGGGATTCCATGAAGTGTAAATGTATGTTCTCCCTGTAATCCACGAAGGTGTGTTTTTACTCACCAAAGTGCAGAGAGTCAGATGGAGTCTTCATGTTGTCTAGATGTTGATTGAACGTCTGAGGGGTAGAGAGATGGTTTCAGATTAAGTACTTCTGTATCCACAACCTCAACAACTAGTGTTAACACCCAAGTTTACAAATGCAGGTTTTGAATTACTATTTGTAATACTTTCACAAATCCCATTGACTTTCCCTGTCCCTGCTGTGGTCTAATTAGCCCATCAAATCTTCCCCATCCTCCTGCCGTCAGAGTCCTTTTAATATTGCTTGACAAACTCCAGACAGGCAGTTGCTTCTACCAAAAGGTGTGATTGATGTTGTGTTTTTTGAGGATCAGGTGACTCAAGCAAACCAAAAGGGGATAAAATGTCAACACACAATCAATAATATGAATACAATTTATTATATCCAACAGAAGACATTTAAAATGTAAAATTTAGAAGAATTTAAATTTAGAAGAGAAGGAGAGATTCTGGAGTGAGTTTGATGAGGTCATAGAGAGTATCCCCAGAGGAGAGAGAGTAGTTGTTGGAGCAGACTTCAATGGGCATGTTGGTGAAGGGAACAGAGGTGATGAGGAGGTGATGGGCAGGTTTGGTGTTAAGGAAAGGAATCTAGAAGGACAGATGGTGGTGGACTTTGCTAAGAGGAGGGAAATGGCTGTAGTCAACACTTACTTCCAGAAGAGAGAGGAACACAGAGTGACATACAAGAGTGGAGGTAGGAGTACACAGGTTGACTACATTCTATGCAGACGAGGTCATTTGAGAGAAGTTAGTGAATGTAAAGTGGTGGTAGGAGAGAGTGTAGCCAGACAGCACCGCATGGTGGTGTGTAAGATGACTCTGGTGGTCAGGAAGAAGAAGAGAGGAAAGAGAAAAGAAGACCAAGTGGTGGAAGCTAAAGAATGAAGAAACTTGTGAGGAATTCCGGCAGAAGTTGAGACAGGCTTTGTGTGGTCAGGAAGAGCTTCCAGATGACTGGGAAACTACAGCAGAGGAAATCAGGGAAACAGGTAGGAAGGTGCTTGGTGTGTCATCTGGAAAGAGGAAAGAAGATAAAGGCACTTGGTGGTGGAATGAGGAAGTACAGGACTGCATCCAGAGGAAGAGGTTAGCTAAAAGGAAGTGGGATGTAGAAAGGACTGAGGAAAGTAGACAGGAGTACAAGGAAGTGCAGCACAGAGTGAAGAGGGAGGTGGCAAAGGCCAAACAGAAAGCTTACGAGAGCTGTATGACAGGTGTTGTAGAAGTTTTCTGTCTTCCTTAGTCAGACGTTGTTAGATTTTTGAAGAACTGAAGACAAAGACTCAACGTGATGAACCATCTCAATTTAATACATGCCGGCATGGAGAAGAGCCCCTAATGTCTGCTTCTAACTTGTTACTTCCAAACCGCTTGTACTTATACTCAATCTCAACAAAGGACCCACCCTCACAAGAACACAAATGTTGAAAAGCATTTACTTACAGTGTTCAGTCATCAGTCATTTTCTCTTTGAAGTCATTTGTTCTTTAAGATGGAAAACGTTTTACAGTATCTTACCCACAGGGTCCATGACCCCAGGCCCACTATCTCTTACATTCTTTTGGGCCATATATCAACAAAGTACCTGAGGTGTTCTTAAGCAGTCCTCTATATGTGTTACCCCCTATGGCTTCTTGTCCTCCCTATGATCCCATTGATGAGTGCATCTGTTTTCTAATTATCTAACCAGTGACTAAATTTATCCAAATTTCCCTCACATTCCCCCCTTTTGACACAAAGTGTCAACATGGTAAATTTAGTGAATCTCCGAAATATGTATAGTGTTGTTACCCCATAATTCCTCTAGGTACACAGAATAAACAAAACAAACAAACAAACAAACAAAAACAAAAAACATTACAAAAATAGGCAAAAACAAATTTAAATGGAAATAATGTTAGTAATTGTGATGTTGTATCATCTAGATCACTATCAGTGTAAGGGTTTCCTGGGGCCCAATCAGATATAGGATCCGATTTTAGTTCAGGGTGCATTGGTTGGTATCTTAACATACAATGGTGTCTGTTCACTTCCAATAATCCCTCCTATCCATTTATATATGAGAGCTCGCATGAAAGTAATCGCACATGTACAAAAACTTAACATAATTCCAAAAACAACAACAATAGGAAATAATACCTGCACAATACCCGCACCCCAAAGACCAAAATTATGTAATAACCATTTGTTGCAATGTTATAGTTTACAGCTAATAAATGGAAAACATTCATAATCTAATTTGCAAATGCAGACAGTGAGTATGTAATGTTGTCAATGTGATCAGCCAGAAATATCACCCCGTACCAAAGGAATAAACTATTTCCCAATTTCTCACCCAAGGAAATTCACCAGTGGTAGGACTGAAGGGTTAAAAATCGTGCAATTTCTCTTTTTTGGAGGTGATTGGTGTTCTTCAGGAGTCTCTTTACCCAGTGTGGGTAACATGGCGATGTCACCTCTATTCTCCAGTTTCACATTGTCTGTTGGTGGTAACATACTTTTGGCTTTTTCATCTCTATTCCCATTTTTTCATGTGTCAGTGGCTATGGATTTGTGAATGCCACTACTCTGTGTCCATCCTTGGATAATGGCCCCCGTTGTTATGATGCAGATGCTTAAAGATATGGTCAGGAACCTCCAGCCCTGCTTCCTCTCAGGTCCTGGCCGTTGCCTTGTCAGGAACATCCTCTGGGAAAGGTCTACACTGGGTTGCATGAATCCACGTATCCCTCTCAGCAATTTGGACTGCAGTTGGAGTGGTCAGCAACACTTGAAATGGTCCCGTCCAACGACGCTGGTGCCAGTGTTTTCTTCTGAGGTCTTTCACCACAATCCAGTCACCCGGCTGAATGCTGTGCAGGAGGCCCACTGCAGGCTCGGGAAGGGCAGCTTTTACCTTGGGAAAGATAAGCTTTAGAGAATGGTTTAGTGTGCCACAATATCTTAACATTTCATCATCTACTCCTGTTAAGTTCAATCTGCTCTGTGGAAAAGGTGTGTTAGTCATTCTCATAGGACGACCAGTAAGTATTTCATAAGGAGAGAGTCCAGTTGTTTTATGTGGACGACCTCTCATAAACATTAAGGCCAAAGGTAAGACTTGAACCCACGACAGTTGTGTTTCAGCCATTAATTTTGTGAGCTTTGTTTTCAATGTTTGATTTGCTCGTTCCACTGCACCACCACTGGCTGGATGGTAGGCGCAATGGGTTTTCAGATTTATCTGAAGGCTTTCTGAAAGACTCTGTATAACATTATTTACAAAATGTGACCCATTATCACTACTTAATTTAGAAGGGAGTCCCCATCTTGGGATCACTTCTCGAAGTAATGCCTTGGCTACTGAGACAGCCGACGCATGTCTACAAGGAAAACATTCAATCCACTTTGAAAACATATCTATTATCACTAAGCAATATTTGTAACCTGAACATGGGGTTAACTTGATAAAATCCATCATTAAATGTTCAAAGAAGCCTTCAGGTTTTGGATGGGCTGACATGGACATTTTTGTAGTCCTGCCCACATTATTAGTAGCACAAATCACACACTTTTTACAAAAATTCTCAGAGAAACTGGAAAAACCTGGTGCATACCACAATCTATTTACAATATCCATCATACCCCCCTTTGACACATGGTCAGGACCATGTGTCAACTTCGCCAAGAAAGGGAAGATGGATTTTAGCAGTACTGGGAGACCTTGTTGATCAACCCAGACCCCTGAAGAAAGTTTAGTGCAACCTTTTCTCTTCCAAGCAGCTTGTTCACCCGCCTCAGCTCCTGCCTGTAGCAAAGAGACATCATTAAGGGAAAAAAACATTGTCCGGAACAGAAAGGCATTTGCAACATGGGGGAGACAGGTGAGAGAGCAGCCGATTTTGCCGCTGTATCCGCTACTGAATTACCCTGTGACACTGGATCTTTGTACCCAGTGTGAGCTTGGCATTTACATAGAGCTACAGATGAAGGAAGCAAAAAACACACAGTCAGGATTACTTAAAGGTGTATCAAATAGGTTATCACGTGGAGCAGATGTAGTTTCAACCACTTCCAAACATGTATGTGGTTCTCCCTCTTCAGCTGTAGGAAGCAAAGTTGAAGGGTTAAGTACAGCACAACGTTTTAGAGTGACATGAGACATGGTTAGTTCTTTCTTGCAGGATTAGTGAATGAACAACATGGGGAACATGCACGGTTAGAGGACACATAGCAACTATGTCAGTTGTAGCCAAAACAGCTTCAGTAGCAGCTGCTACAGCTGTAAGCATGCAACCCTACCTCATTCTGTTGTTGATAGGCGTTTTGAATAAAACCCTATAGGTATTAAATGGTTTTGTATTGTATGAAAGTCCTAAGTACAGAATACTTGACAGAGTCTTTAAGTCAGTCAGTAAAAAGTCAGTCAGTAAAAGTCAATTTCTGCTTGTACAGTCCAAGTCAGAATGTCAGTTATGGCCATATGTTTTGCCCCAAATGTGATGTCTGATAGGGGTTGGGAGATCTCCGCATGATTATAAATCCATGGACGGCAATAGCCTACTAAGTCTAACAGACATGAATTTAATTTTTAATTTTGTTTGGCACATCGAGAATTGATTGGATGTGTACAGGACCCAATTATGAACCTCCGGAGTTATGGTATGGCCAAGATAGCACACAAGTTGCAAGACAAGCTTTAACTTATCTTTCAAAACCTGTGTCTGTTTTCTGCCAGAAAACAATGTAAAGACACTGTGTCAGTTTGGCATCAGTCTAACTGATCATCAACATGTTGAACAAAGGTACTATCACATGGTGGCTCACTAAATGACAGATTTCTAGTCACTGCCCCATCAAATAAAGCAGAAATTTCCATGTGTAGTATTTACCATTGAAAGTGAGAGCAGACCAGAATTGTGAGTCAGGATGGACAGGAATGCTAAAATATGCAATTTCCAAATCAGTAATTGAGAACCAGCAAACATCTTCTAAAACCTGTCACATCATGGTTGTTACATTGGATTTTTAGTAGCCGGATGGTGAACTGCTTCATTTACAGCTCAAAGGTCTTGGACTGGTGTCCATCACCCGTTTGGTTTCTTTACAGGCACGATGGGGGTGTTGCAGGGTTAATGTGAACATACCACTATGGCACCTTGATTTACTACTGATTGTGTTAAAAAAAACAATGCTTTCAACCTTTTTAGTACTAAGTAAACATTGTCATTTACATCGTCTAAATTTAAACATTTGTTATTTAACCAGAAAAGCAATACTCAGCTTTCAAATGTCATAAGGTTCATGTCATGGTTGACAATGAAACTTATGAATAGAGCTAATCTATCCACCTCTTGGTGTTTTTTATTTATTTATTTATATTTGTTTATCTTATTTTAACTGGAATATTGATTACTAATAGATTGTGTGTCTGTGAGTGTGTCAACATGCTGCTTAACTCTCTGACCTACCCCCACTGTCTCCTATGTCTGCAGTCCTGGAGAATGGACAGCTCTTCTTGTTCTTCTCAAGTTCTTGAGAAGATGCCTCTGGCCAAGACTCTTGTGTGCCTCCTTCCTTTTGTTGGTTAGTCCTTCAGCTTGTGGGACAAACTTGAGACTTGTGTCCATAGTCATCACAAATGTAACACAGTTGACTGCCACAACACCCAACCAGTTGATATCCAGGAAGCTGGTTTTATGGCGCCCTCTTTGTTATGGCTTTGTTCTCATCCAAAGCTTTTTGCACTACCCTGCTGACAGAACATCAGCTGAGCAGTAAGAAACTTCTTCACTTGTTTGTTGTCAAAGTCCATTTGTACCTTCCTTCTGCTTGGTATTATGAATCTCAGGCCAGCAGACTCTTAAGAGGAAGACAACTTTCACAGCATCATGCAAGGTGTTAAATGCTTGTGATCCAATTTCCCATCAACAGGCCTTTAGGGATCAGGTAATTCCTCTGCCATCTCCTTCATTTCATCTGGCTCCCATGGCCTGTAGACAAGCATCTCTACAGTCCAGTTGGCCTGTACCTGTGGATTTTGTGGCAGTGAATTTGCTCAATGTCCTTCCTTTTCTTGTCCTTTTTCCTGTTCTTGTTCACTTGCAGAGGCCACATCTTGACACTTTGGAGGTTGTGTCCCTTGTGGAGGAGGGAAAACCGGCCTGGAGACATATGGAGGGGGCAGGACCTTATCTCTTCCCCTACGTTTCTATTTCACCTTCTATTTCTCCTCTATACCCAACTCTTTCCTTTCTAATCTCAATCCTGCAGAATATTTTCTTTTCATTTTCTTCTGCATTTTTTTCCCACTTTTGGAAAGACTGCCAATCTATTTTGTTCTTCCCTACTTTCTTGTCCTTTCTTTTCACTTCCTCTTCTCTTTCTTATAACAATGCTTTGCAGCCTTCTAAACAGTTTCTACTTATCTTCAAGGAAAATAGTTGTGTTACTTGGTGCCAAAGTGGAACATTCTTAACCAAGCTTTCTCCCCATTTCTCTGCCATTTTTTTTTTAGCAGGGCCTGTAATTAATTTAGATCATTTTAATTTCCCCATTTTGTTACCCATATTTTCTGGACTCCCTGTGGTTGGTGCTTTAACTTTCAATGGGCTTATCAATCACACACAATTTACTCACTCACACTGATCTTCCCATCTCATCGTATGGTTGGATCTTATCACACATACACTAACTCTGGGTGACTCCTTCAGCCAGGTAGTTTGTATGACACATCTGTTCGAGCAACTACCCTATAGTATGCAAAATTAGTTATGCACACTGGACACTGAAGGAGTCACCACAAAGCTTATTATTATTATTATTATTATAATATCTTTTATATCTATATATATTCATATTGTCTCAGTCATACGCCCATTTTATTCAATGGAACCTAAACCAGACCTTTATACTCCCTGATATATCAGATAATTAATTTAGGTATTTATTTAGTTATTAAATCTGGCCATTTGCATATGTATCTATTTAGGATGGTATATTTTATAAAGCATGCATGTATCTCTTTTCCCCTTATTTCACCTTTTTTCTTGTTTTTCCTTTTTCTGTACAAAGCACATCAAATTACACACAATTTTTCGCTACCACACAGGCTTTACACGAATCAAAAAACTCGAGTGTTCGCTACCACAAAGGTTTTACGCGACTCCTATTATATTCTATACCACACAGGCTTTACAAGAGTAGCGTTGCTACCACACAGGCTTTACGCAACTTGGTACCTACTACTAAACAGAAATGGTTCATAACGCTGTACTCACTTATTCCTTGAATGGAGCATCTGCTGTCCGTCGCCTGTCCCTGACGTCAGGCGGGATCCAGTCCTCCGTTTGTCGGAGCGGAACTTTCCCTGGGCCGGCAGTAACCTTCAGTCTGGACTCAGGCGATGATCAGCAGAATGTCCATCCTGTTCGTGACGCCAAATGTTGTAGAATTTTTCTGTCTTCCTTAGTCAGACGTTGTTAGATTTTTGAAGAACTGAAGACAAAGACTCAACGTGATGAACCATCTCAATTTAATACATGCCGGCACGGAGAAGAGCCCCTAATGTCTGCTTCTAACTTGTTACTTCCAAACCGCTTGTACTTATACTCAATCTCAACAAAGGACCCACCCTCACAAGCAATTACATACAGTGTTCAGTCATCAGTCATTTTCTCTTTGAAGTCATTTGTTCTTTAAGATGGAAAATGTTTTACAGTATCTCACCCACAGGGTCCATGACCCCAGGCCCACTATCTCTTACATTCTTTTGGGCCATATAACAACAAAGTACCTGAGGTGTTCTTAAGCAGTCCTCTATATGTGTTACCCCCTATGGCTTCTTGTCCTCCCTATGATCCCATTGATGAGTGTATCTGTTTTCTAATTATCTAACCAGTGACTAAATTTACCCAAATGTCCCTCACATAGGTTAGACACAAAGGAAGGAGAGAAGGACTTGTACAGGATAGCCAGACAGAGAGATAGGGATGGGAAAGATGTGCAACAGATAAGGGTGAGTAAAGACAGAGATGGAAAGGTGCTAACAAGCCAGGAGAGTGTGCAGAGAAGATGGAAGGAGTATTTTGAGGAGCTGATGAATGAGGAAAATGACGGGGAAAGAAGGGAGGAAGATGTGGATGTTGTGGAGCAGGAAATAGCAGAGAATAGAAAGGATGAGGTGAGGAAGGCTCTGAAAAGGATGAAGAGCGGAAAGGCTGTTGGTCCTGATGACGTACCTGTGGAGGTGTGGAAGTGTCTAGGAGAGACAGCAGTGAAGTTTCTGACAGGTCTGTTTAACAGGATTTTAGAGAGTGAGAAGATGCCTGAGGAATGGAGGAGAAGCGTTCTGGTGCCGATCTTTAAGAACAAGGGTGACACACAGAACTGTAGCAACTACAGAGGAATAAAGCTGATGAGCCACACAATGAAGCTGTGGGAAAGAGTAGTGGAAGCCAGGCTTAGGAAGGAGGTGGAGATTTGTGAGCAGCAGTATGGTTTCATGCCCCGTAAGAGCACCACTGATGCCATTTTCGCTTTGAGATTGTTGATGGAAAAGTACAGAGATGGTCAGAAGGAGCTGCATTGTGTCTTTGTGGATTTAGAGAAGGCGTATGACAGGGTGCCGAGGGAGGAGCTGTGGTACAGTATGAGGTTGTCGGGAGTGGCAGAGAAGTACGTCAGAGTAGTCCAGGACATGTATGAGAGAAGCATGACGGTGGTGAGATGTGCCGTAGGTCAGACAGAGGAGTTCAAGGTGGAGGTGGGACTACACCAAGGATCGGCTTTGAGTCCCTTCTTGTTTGCTATGCTGATGGACAGGTTGACAGGTGAGGTCAGACAGAAATCTTCCTGGACAATGATTCAATTCAATTCAATTCAACTTTATTTATATAGCGCCAATTTACAACAAGGTCATCTCAGGGCACGTTACATAATAAAGTCAAGACTATACAAACATGTAGAGAAAACCCAACAAATCCCCCTTGAGCAAGCCATAGGCAACAGTGGAGAGGAAAAACTCCCTTTACCGGAAGAAACCTCCAGCAGAACCAGGCTCAGGGTGGACGGACATCTGCTTTGACCGGTTGGGCAGAGTGGAAAGTGGAGAGAGAAAAGAACAGAGCAACAAAAGCAACAACAAAACATTGAGCAGGTTAGTAGGACCAGTAGCTGCACACTGGAGGACACACAGCGCCAAATCCGGGGACACCTGAAGACAGGGACAGAGAGAGAGGGAGACAGAGAGGGAGAAAGACGACTACAGGACAAAGAAGATAAAGAGTTAATGTCCTACAGTGGTGACATTATAGATGTGGGGTGAGAGGAGAGAATGAAGAGAAAAGGAAGTGGCACAGTGCAGAGTCCCCCAGCAGTCTAAGACTATAGCAGCATGACTATAACCAACTATAAGCTTTATCAAAAAGGAAGGTTTTGAGCCTAGTCTTAAAAATAGGGAGGGTGTCTGCTTCCCGAATCTGGACTGGGAGCTGGTTCCACAGAAGAGGAGCTTGATAGCTAAAGGCTCTGCCTCCCATTCTATTTTTGGAAATTCTGGGAACCACAAGTAGGCCTGCAGTTTGGGACAGAAGTGGTCTAGTAGGATGATATGGTACTAGGAGATCTTTCAGATATGAAGGAGCTTGACCGTTTAAAGCTTTATAGGTAAGAAGAAGGGTTTTAAATTCTATTCTACATTTAATTGGAAGCCAATGGAGAGAAGCTAATGAAGGTGAAATATGATCTCTCTCACCAATCCCAGTCAGTAATCTTGCTGCAGCATTTTGGATTAATTGGAGGCTTTTTAGAGAGTTACTGGGGCAGCCTGAAAGTAGAGAATTACAGTAGTCCAATGTAGAATTAACAAATGCATGGACCAGTTTTTCAGCATCGCTTTCAGACAGGATGCTCCTAATTTTGTCAATGTTCCGTAGGTGGAAGAAGGCTGTTCTAGAGATTTGTTTTATGTGTGAGGTAAATGACAAATCCTGGTCAAAAATGACTCCAAGATTCCTTGCAGTACTACTGGGGGCAAGAGTTATGTCGTCTAAAGTAGCGATATGGTTAGAAAACATGTCTCTTAGACTATTAGGCCCAAACACAATAACTTCAGTTTTATCTGAGTTTAGAAGAAGAAAATTATACATCATCCAGTCCCTTATGTCTTTAAGACATGCTTGTAGTTTGATTAGTTGATTTGTTTCATCAGGTTTCATAGATAGATATAACTGCGTGTCATCAGCGTAGCAGTGAAAATGTGTTTTCTAATAATGTTGCCAAGGGGAGACATATATAGAATAAAGAGTATTGGTCCTAATACAGAGCCTTGTGGAACTCCATAACTAACTTCTGTGTCTGTGGAAGATTCATCATTAACATGAACAAATTGGAATCTATCTGATAGATACGATTTAAACCAATTTAGTGCAGTTCCTTTAATTCCAATAACATGTTCTAGTCTCTGTAATAATATTCTGTGATCAATGGTGTCAAATGCAGCACTAAGATCTAGCAGAACTAGTATAGAGACAAGTCAATTATCTGAAGCCAGAAGAAGATCGTTGGTGACTTTAATCAGTGCGGTTTCTGTGCTATGATGAACTCTAAATCCTGACTGAAATTCTTCAAACAAGTCGTTTCTGTGCAGGTGGTCACATAATTGCTTTGCAACTACTTTTTCAAGTATTTTAGAAATAAAAGGGAGATTGGATATTGGTCTGTAATTGGCTAAGACATCTGGATCCAGACTAGGTTTTTTAAGTAGAGGTTTGATTACAGCTGCCTTATAGGCCTTTGGTACATATCCTGTTTGTAAGGATAGATTAATGATATCTAATACGAACGTGTCTAATAAGGGTAGAGCATCTTTGAGCAGTCTAACTGGAATAGGGTCTAGCAGACATGTTGTTGGTTTAGATGCCATAATAGTTGAAGTTAATTCAGCAAGGTCTATGGGCACAAAGCAGTCTAAAAGGGACTGAGGACTTACTGATGATTCTAATTCTGTTGTATTTGTGGGGAGGGTCTGGTGAATTTTATTTCTAATAGCTATGATTTTGTTTGTGAAGAAGGTCATGAAGTCATTGCTACATAGCATTGAGGGAATACTAGTCTCAACTGAACTATGGCTCTTAGTCAGCCTGGCTACAGTGCTGAAAAGAAACCGGGGGTTGTTCTTGTTTTCCTCTATTAGTGATGAATAATAAGCTGTTCTGGCTTTACGGAGGCTAATTTGTATAAGTATAAACTCTTTTTCCAGGCTAGGCGTGATTCTTGTGAATGAGTGGAACGCCACTTCCTTTCTAGTCTTCGTGATGCCTGCTTTAAATTGCGGGTTTGCGAGCTATACCATGGAGATCGCCTGTTCAGAATTACTGCCTTCTTTTTTAGAGGGGCAACACTATCAAGTATGGAACGTAAAGATGCTGCATGATTATCAGTCAGGTAATCAACTTGTGCAGGAGTACAGTTAATGAGGCTACTCTCTGTTATATCGGTACATGTTGAGGTAAATGATGAAGGGATCATTTCCTTTAATTTGTTCAAAGTGTTTTCAGATAAACACCTACTGAAGCAAAACTTTTTTCTAGCTGCTGTATAGTCCAATAAACTAAATTCAAATGTTATTAGAAAATGGTCAGAGAGAACAGAATTATGAGGAAATACTGTTAGTTTATCAATTTCAATACCGTATGTAAGGACAAGGTCTAGGGTGTGACTAAAACAATGAGTGGGTTCTTTTACATTTTGAGAGAAACCAATTGAATCTAATAATGAAGTAAATGCCGTGTTGAGGGAGTTACTGTCAGCATCTACATGAATGTTAAAATCGCCCACTATGACGACTTCATCTGCACTAAGCACTAAGTCGGCTAGAAAATCTGAGAATTCAGTCAAAAATTCAGAATAAGGGACTGGAGGACGATACACAATAACAAATAGAAGTGGATTTTGAGTTTTCCAAATTGGGTGTGAAAGGCTCAAAGTAAGACTCTCAAATGAGTTATAACTATGTTTAGGTCTAGGGTTTATCTGTAAGCTTGAGTGATAGATTGCTGCTACTCCTCCACCTCGGCCTGAGCTTCTAGGAACATGATAGTCGACCCCCCCAAGTTATGACTTGGGGGGGTCGACTCATTTAAACTGACATATTCTTCCTTCTGCAACCAGGTTTCAGTGAGACAAAATAAATCGAATTGATGATCGCTTATCAAGTCATTTACTAACAGAGACTTAGATGAGAGAGATCTGATATTTAATAATCCACATTTAATTGTTTTAGTTTTTTGTTCAGTAAGAGGAGCAGTCCTGATTTTTATTAAGTTATTATGATTAACTCCTCTTGTGATCATTTTTAGTTTGTAAAATTTAGTTAATCGGGGAACAGACACAGTTTCTATAGGAATGTGGGAGTTGTGGGGGGGTGACGGCGGTAAGGATACTGCAGAGAAGCGTGTAGGACTGGATCTCTGCGTCCTAGGCTCAACTCTGGATTGTCAATCTTTTGGTTGAATAATAAAATCAGCCATATTTTTTGATAAGACAGAGGCACCATCCAAAGTAGGATGGATACCATCTCTCCTAATAAGCCTAGGTTTTCCCCAAAAACTTTTCCAATTGTCTATGTCGCCCACATCGTTTGCTGGACACCACCTAGACAGCCAGCGGTTGAATGACAACATGCGGCTATACATGTCGTCACTGATCAGATTTGGCAGGGGTCCAGGGAAAACTACGGAGTCCGACATTGTCTTTGCAAAGTTACACACCGATTCAATATTCGTTTTAGTGACCTCCGATTTACGTAATCGGGCGTCATTTGTTCCTGCATGAATAATGATCTTACGGTATCTTCGTTTATCCTTAGACAGGAGTTTCAAATAGGAATCATGTCGCCCGCTCTGGCCCCAGGGTAACATTGGACTATGGCCGCTGGCGTCTCTAAGTTCTCGTTTCTGACTATGGAGTCGCCGTTGATGTTTGCAGATGACATTGTGATTTGCAGTGAGAGTAGAGAGCGTGTGGAGGAACAGCTGGACAGGTGGAGGTTTGCTCTGGAAAGAAGAGGCATGAAAGTCAGTCGTAGCAAGACAGAATACATGTGTGTAAACGAGAGGGAGCCAGGTAGAAGCGTGAGGTTACAGGGGGCTGAGGTGAAGAAGGTGCAGGAGTTTAAGTACTTGGGGTCAACAGGTCAGTGTGATGGGGAGTGTGGAAAAGAGGTGAAGAGGCGAGTGCAGGCGGGTTGGAATGGGTGGAGTAAAGTGTCAGGAGTGTTGTGTGACAGAAGAGTGTCAGCAAGACTCAAAGGAAAGGTGTACAGGACAGTGGTGAGACCAGCTCTGCTCTATGGGTTAGAGACAATATCAGTGAGAAAGAGACAAGAGGCAGAGATGGAAGCAGCAGAGATGAAGATGTTGAGGTTCTCCTTAGGAGTCACAAGGTTGGATAGAATAAGGAACGAGCTCATCAGAGGGACAGCGCACGTTGCCTGTGTTAGCAACAAAGTCAGAGAGGCCAGATTGAGATGGTTTGGACATGTGCAGAGGAGGGATAGTGAATATATTGGTAGAAGGATGTTGGAGATGGAGCTGCCAGGCAAGAGGACGAGAGGACGACCAAGGAGGAGATATATGGATGTTCTAACAGAGGACATGAGGTTAGCTGGTGTCAGAGAGGAAGATGCCCAGGACAGAGTTAAATGGAAAAGGATGATTCGCTGTGGCAACCCCTGATGGGAAAAGATTAAAGAGAAGTAGTAGACATTTAAAATGGAAAGAGGCTAAAACAATCACGTGGTAATTGCACTAAAGGGAGACGTAAAGTAAAGTCGGTGCCGTTTATCAGTGGAGAAAAAAGTTCTTACCATAGCATTTGGACCCACCTGCTGCTGTTGAACACCAACTCTGAAATCTGTTAAAACATATAACTACACCCGCTCACCTTTATACCAACTATGACATCAGCATGGCGACATGGAACTCAGCCAATGACGTGCTGAGCATGTGAACAGGGAAGTGTTTAATTTGAAGTCTTCTCTCGGTTGTTCAGCCGTTCACTCATCATCCAGACAACATGAAGACTCCACCTGTGTCTCTGATGCCTGGTGAGTCCAACACACACTTTCTACATTCATTACAGACAAAACACAGAGAGAAGCAGAGTCAAACTGAGCCTGAGCTAAAACAATGACGTTCACTGGTTACTGTCCAAATGGTCAGAGCAAGTTAATATTTAAATAATCTGCTGTGCTGACTAGTTCCTTTCTATCATCATGTAATCGACCAGGCCGGCTGCTCACAATGTTTTTATAGGATCCTCATGGGCCAAACGTGAGAATCTTGATTCAAATCTACTCTCTCGATCATCTTACTCTCGTGCAGTGAAATACTGTAGTGCAGAGGTCGACAGTAGTGAAGCTTAACTGCTGATGTTCTTTGTTCTTGGTCAATAAGCTTAAACGGACAAAAGCAGACTCTTTTCTTACAACAAAAAACTGAAGGTTTTCAGGCCAGTCCCTGTGAAATTTGACATTACAACATAGAAACAAAAAAGGGTAAAAGCACAGAGAGCAGAAAAATGTCCTACAGATGCCATGGAAGGATTTGATCTTTCCCTAGAATTCCTCTGTGGTCACAAAAAACCTGTTTAATGGCCTTACAGCTTACTGTGGGACCGCGGCACAGTGAGTCTGCCAAACTTTCTCACACACACGTTATGTTTAACATTAGAACATGTTGTGTTTTTAGTGACTTCTGTCCACAGCACACACATTCACGATTCAAAGAACTTTATTGATCCTGTAGGAAATTGCGTTGCCTTGTTACAGCTGCTCTCCACAGGAACTGTAAAAAAAAAAAGAAAGGAAAAGCGCCTCAACCAAACTCCGAAAGCCCACACAACTAGAGCTCAACCGGGAAGGGTGGTCAGAAATTGTACTTCACTTTCCTTTCATGTGATTCACTTAAATGTTTTATTTTTCAATTTAAGTTATTAACCCTCATATTTAAAGTCATTAATTGTATTTGAATTATTTGACCTAGAAGCACCTTATCACAACTACTGTAGATTTTTTATTGCACCCAGAAAAGAGACTGGAGGACGCAGAAATAGAATCACAAAAGCCAAGTTTATTGAATGTTAAGGTGATGGGAGTGGAGTGCTACTGGCCAGGGCTGGAGGGAACGACGGAGGGGTGAGAGGTCGCCTAGGAGAAAAGCAGAGGGTAAGAGAAGGCAGAGAATTTATGGACTTGAAGTACCTTAATTTGGCTTACGGTGTAGATGAGGGAAGGAGGCAATCTCGGGAAGGAGAAGGAGCGGCCAGGAGCAGGTGAGGTTGTCGACGGGGAGGACGCAGGAGGAAAGGTAACAAAAAGTACAAAGTAACAAATATGAAAACTAAGTATGTACAGAAAGCGGCTAGCTGACAAAAGGACAAGCGGCGAAACCTTCGTGTTGCCTGTTGGCGAGGCAGACAAAACCAGAGGAAAAAAAAAAAAACACAAAATCTGCCAGGCATTCAAAAGTCATCAAAAAATAGAAATCCAGGAACAAAACTCAGAAACCAAAAGTCTACAAAAATATATGAATCTTCTTACTGGTAAATAAACTTGAAAAAAAACAAAAGGCAACAAGGGAATCAAGAGACAGAGAGACTTACAACAAGAGCGAAGTGTGTCGTGGAATGTATGAAGTTGATCCAGCAACAAGAAGCAGGTGAGTGGGGCTTAAAACAGGGAGACAACAGGTGACCAGTGTTAGGTTGATTAGGAGCAACGGGGAGGAGCAGGGTGAGACCGAAAATGCGGAGAAGCATAAACAACGGTAACCAGCGCAACAGTGACCGGAGTGGATTCATGACACACCTAGAAGGTCCCCGGCAGGCTGTGGACTTTCTGTGTGGAGTTTGCATGTTTCGTCCACAGATACCCGTCACCTTTTGACTCTACAGGAACGACTTCATGTGCACGAAAAACCTACATCTTACAACTTCAGGGTACCGTGACTGTAAGAAACAACTACGGTTAGGATTAGGCACAAAAACTTCAGGGTAAAGTTAAGTTGAAATACAGGTTAAGGTTAGAAGACCAATTACATAAAAACAAAATAAAATAATCTGCATCTTTTTTGATGCAACGGATCACAAAATTCACACATCACTTAGGATTATGATTGTTAGGTCACAGATTGGATCATTGTTCTGATTAAGATATGAAAATGGGTGGTAAATATAAGATGCAAGACTGATGTGACCTTTTAAGTTGCATTTAGTTATTGGCAGAAACTTTTCTCCAGAATGACTTACAGACTAATTTAGTACACACACACACAAGATGGCGATGGCTGCTACACAGCCTGCTCATCTGGCCCACGAGGAACCTGGAGCTCAGCTCTGATGGCACAGACTGTATTTTCCTGTTTAACCTTTAGTGACCTGTGTCCTCCTGTCCCAGGTGTGTCTGTCCTGCTGCTGTCTGCGCTGACTGTTTCTCCAGGTGAGATGATGGAATCAATCACTGACACTCCAACAATAACACACAGACATTTACTCTGTCTGTCCTTGTGTGTACTCCAGTGTCTCTGAACGTCCGTCTAAACCTTCAGCAGTTCTTCACCAAAGACCCGCCAGTGTCTCTGAATTGTGTTGAAGATGGACAGACAGTTGATGGATGGACAGTGAAGAGGACCAGAGGAGGACGGACTGAGGAGTGTGGAGCAGCTGGTTCAGACTTTCAAAGGTTGAATGGCTCCTCGTGTGTCCTCGATCTCACAAAACCCTTCAGTACAGTTTACTGGTGTGGAACCAGTTCAGGACAGAGGAGCGTCCCGGTCACCATCACTGTAACTGGTACAGAAACTAACTGCCGCAGCACGACACCTGTATGTGACTCTGGTCTGTTGGTGTAACTCTGTGTCTATATGTCTCTGTGTTCAGATAAAGATCTGATCCTGGAGATCCCTGCACTTCCTGTGGTGAGAGGAAGTGACGTCACTATGTGTTATGAAAGAGAAGGCAGGGTGAAAGCTTATTTCTATATAAATGGAAAAGCCTTTGGAGATACAGTCAAATCTTTGGACGTCACCATCAGTAAAGTCCAACAATCTGATGAAGGTCCCCACTCATGTTCTACTGATGCCCAGGGAGGATCTACTGAGAGCAGGCTGAAGGTCAGAGGTCAGGAGACTGACATCACTTCCTGTTTAAAGGTATGATCTAACCTGCTGACCTGATAATGAACTAATCACCAAACCATGTTCTCCACCTCTCTACAGGTCCTCCTACAACCTCTGATCCTCCTCACACCACCACATCATCTACAACCTCTGATCCTCCTCACACCACCACATCATCTACAACCTCTGATCCTCCTCACACCACTGCGCTCTACACTGATACAACCTGTAATAGCACTGATAGCAAAGTCTCTTTCCCCTCTCTGATAGTTTTCTCAGTTGTGGGTTCTCTGGTTCTCTTGGTTCTGGTTGCAGTTGGACTTATGCGGCTGTCGAGAAAAAACACAGGTTGGAAAAGTGACAGCTGATATGACCAGACAATTTAATCGAAATCTTTCAGCAAGTTGTACCACCCAGAGTCAACCGGAATCTGTGAGCATGAACAGAATGAGCGGTAAGACAATAAGTCACCAACACTTTATCAGACACAGTTCGGACAGTGGCAGTAAATAAGTACATGGTGTTTAACACAGGAAACGTCAGCTGTCACACACACAACAGTTTGTTCTCCATGTTTCACAGTGTTTCAACATTTAATGAAGAGAAAGTCAAAGTCTTTGTTAAATACTCAGTGCAACACAGTCACTCCATTAACTACACTTTTCTGATTTGAATCTAAATTGTGTCATTGAAATCTAGTTTGGTCAGACATACATATTTTGAATGTGCTCAACAAACTAATAACGCGTCTGTGTCCTCACACTTTGAATATTGTTGAACATTTTCTTAACCTTGAAAGGGTCAAAAATGCCGAAGCGCAACATCTCACTTTTATTACAGTGTAAAATAAGAACGCACAAAGAAGTATATTTGACGAGTTATACGCATTACTTTCATCAGAGGGTTCATAAAACGAACAAAGAACCAGCTGTTCCACGCATGTCATGTCCCTATCTAGATGAACTATTCACCCCTGTCCCTTTACTTTATCTTCGTGGTCAGAATCAGAGCCCCACCAAACTGCGTGTTTTCTCATATCTATTGTTCTATGGACAAGGATGTTACTACCTGCATTAATGTGCAAAAGATATACATACCTGTTGACATACTATTAATGGAAAACCCTTTCTCAGATCTCAGAGCATAGTTGTCATTGACTGACTTGACTTCAAGATTGAAATGTGTCACTCAGTTATGTTTTAATGCCTGTAGCAGACTGTGGGCAGACACAGTCCACAGACACAGTCTAACAGTCCACGGGTTAGCAAACAGGTCACAAGATGGAGAGTTCTAAGAATCCAACCTGATGAGTGCAGACTGTTTACCTGTGTCCTGTCCTAACCCTGGAGATGAAGGTCAGACGGAACCGGCAAGTAGGACACTGAACCCCAACATGATCCTAGTGAGTGTTTGTCACCCTGAGGCTCTAGTACACGGGTCCAGTTCAGCCCTCACATACGGTGTCTGAACTAGCCTGTCTGAGAACAGAACACGGTTCTACTCTAGGCTGAGGCGAAGGAATTTATCCAGCTGCTCACGACCTTCATCCCAATTCACAAGCGCCTGCACTACAGATACTAACAAAGTCTCACGGGTTAACGGCAGCTTCCTTCTGATAGTAACAGTTGTTGTGGTTGATGGAAAATGTTACTGATCAGGAAATATTAATTTCAGGGTCTAGACTAAACAGACCAGAGCCTTTATCTACTCTGAACCAGACTTAGTCACACACAATCTGTTTCTTTTACATCAATGACGAGAGACTACGGACACTTTAAAGAAACCGTATAAGATTAAAATTAAACCACAAAGCTTTTACTTTAACTGCAGATGTTTTACTTTATTTGGCAGATGCAAAAGCTAACAGCAAACAATAAAAATGTGTTTAAGACAATCAAATGTGTTCACTGTGTGTCCTGAGGGCTTCCATCAACAGACATATGGTGAAACGTGTGAAAACAAAATTCAGAACAAAGTAAAAAGAAAAATCTAAAGGAAATTTTTCTTTTTCCCCAAGAACTGACACTTTGAGTATCGATACTGATACTAAGAGTTCGGAATTCTTGAATCACTTTATGTGAATTAGAAATAAATTGTACACAGGATCAACTCGGGATCAGCATCATGGTCCCATATGTCACACACAGGGAAAAGGTGATTTCACACAGTGGACTCATGTTATCAGTGGCTTTCCATCATTTAACATACCACATAAACAGGATCGGTCGAAATTCCTTTAACCTTAGGTTAGCCACTGTGTCTGAGCTAAAAGCAGAATGTTCTCATCTGAAAAGTTGATTTAAAAGCCCACAAACTGACAAATGTCTTGAGAAACACATCCCTATAGTCTTTGTGAAAAAAAATACAAATTTTAAAAAAAGTCAGCTGTGACATGTGGAGGTCCGTCCGTCCGTCCGTCTGTCCGTCTTTAAACATCTGTGAAGATACAAACATCAGTTATTTCCTGTCTGAGCCGCGAACTTTTGTCCTTTAATGACACGGACTCAAACGTGTGTGTGACGTTACCTGCTCTCACTGACGAGTATCTCACCTTTGGATCTGATGGCTGCTCTACAACACACACACAGAAAATGTAAAGCTCACAGTCGCCCGTCAGTGACCAGGAGGATCTGATCAGGGCCACAGCATCATGTGCACCTTCCTCAGTCTGGGTGTTTGGGTCACGCAGGTCATGTGACCTGTCTGGACAGACTGCTACCAGTGTCGGATTTCAGGTAAGATAGGATTTATATTTTCTATCTTCACCCTCAACAATAATGATCTCAAACTCTGTTAATTCTGCATTGTAAGTCATCGATATTTCTAATTTACTCTTTATAGCTCACTTTGTAAAATATTTATTTTCTTTTGGCCTCTGCACAAAGTCTGTGGTTGTTGTTTTGCCTCAGTAAAAATCCACATATTAGGAAAAAATGAATTGCATAAAAACACCTGGGTTGTTGTATTAACAAGTATTTCAAATTAAACAATATGAATACAACCCACAATGCAGCCAAAGTGTTTTTTCTGTTCAGTAATTGTAGTTAAGTAGAATTTAGGAATGTCTGGTTTCACCTTCCAGACCTCCCTCATAAGTGTGTCTGAGGGAACATCAAATTCACCTAAACTCCTTGGGATCCAGCTGTGCATGTGTTTTAGTACCTGTTTCTCTGGGAGATTTCTTCTGCTTTTTATTGACAACCTGACCACAGGAGGCTTCAGCAGGACCTGAGAGAGAGCCAACACTGTCAACGTTTCGACATTGATGTGAATCATTTCCTGTGATCTCCATATGGTTGTTGAGGTTGTTGTCACTTCTTAAAAAAATATCCCTTTAAATTAGTTAAACTTCTATATTACTTCAAATAATTTTCCTTTTCATACCTGTTTGTTTCCACCACAGAGAGACATTTAGAACCAGAGCCACGATAAAAAAACTACAGAATGCGGAAATGTGGACAAGGGACCAGACAGAAAGAGAAGAGGTGGTGGAGGCTGGAGGATGAGGGGGAGAAGTTGTAGTTGATGTGGGGCTGTTGTGTGCATCACAGGTTTTAGAAGGATCTGTAGAGAGACGAGGAGAATCTGGTTCACTGATCGGTTTCAGGTCAGCTGGTTAGTTCATATCTTTAAACAGGAAGTCAGGGTCCTGACCTTGGACCCTCAGCCAGACCTGAGGAGATTTTCCATCCTCATCAGTAGAACACGAGTAGAGACCTTCATCAGACCGTTGGACTTTGTGGATGGTGAACATGTTCTGAGGCTCAGATCCACGTTTGGTTTCATTAAAGAACAAATAGGCTTTGACAAAGTCTCCATTTACGTTTTCACAGTAAAGAGTGACATCACTTCCTGTCATCACAGGATCCTCAGAGAACTTCAGGGTCAGTTTATCTGAACAGCAGAGACACACACAGAGACAGGGTCTAGTGTTAGTCCAGGCTCTCTCAGAGTGAAATCAGTCCTTACTGGCTCTGTGACATGTTCCTGTTAGGACCAGCTGGAAAGTCCTTGTAGAACCTGTCACATGACCGACTCTCTACATCCTTGGTTGGTGCTTTTCCTGTTTCACCACCATCACTGCACTGAGCAGAAATACATCCACATCACAGCTGAACTGAATCCTTCAGAATCTCTGCAATTTTGAAAAGCCAGAACATGACCTGTGGTTCTGTGACCACTGTGAGATCACTCTGATCAGAATGTTTGACTTCTCTGAACAGATCACCTGTCGTCATCATACCGTGTCAGATGCTCACACATGATAAAACCAAGTATGGAGCAGAGCAACAGTTCCTCCTCCCATGATCGTCTTTGTGTGCTGCTAACCTCCAGGATATGTGCTAAACCAGAGGCCTGTATCACAAAGCCAGTTCACTGGAACATCTGAAGTTAACCTACAATAAACCTGAACTAAACTGAAGGGTACCAGGCCCCAGAGCTGTTATCCACGTGGATTTGACTATTGCACAAATTCTATTTTAGTTTTTATTGTTCACATGCAGCTCACATTTTATTTCAGTATGTGAGACTTTAGATCCTGAACAGTGATCCCAGCTGGTTTAGGTTCGTGTCACTGACAAACAAGAATCAGCCATCAGAATCTGACGGAAACATCAGAATGAAGTTAAATACTGTGTGTTCCTGTTGAGTGTCAGTGATTGTTTTCACCTGCAGAAACAGTCAGTCCAGACAGCAGCAGCAGCACAGACACACCTGGGACAGGAGGACACAGGTCAGTCAAGGTCAGAGAAGGTTTCCACCAACTATCAGAGATTTCTATGTCTGTGACAGACAACTGATTTAACTGTGATCAACACACTGCACGACTGGTCTGTAACAACTGGAAGTAAAGAAACCAGCAAATCCTGTGGGAACGGAAATTCACCAAAACGTGGAGGCATCACGTCTTTGACGGAGAGGTGAAGACACTGCAGGAAATGCAGATACGATAACTTTGTGAGCTGAAACTAACTTCAGATAAAACTGCAGTTACTGCAGGCCTCCCTTGGTTGTGATGTCACCCTGTCATCAACAGGTTTTAAAAAATCTTTGAGACAACAACTGGCAGAGACTCTTTCTTTCTTTCTTTTTGACAGATGTTGAGCTGGGAACATCTGCTTTATATAGATTTTTTGTTTCATAACAAGGAAGTTGCAGCTGATTTGGTTCAACCAACATGTTCTGCCATTAAAGTCTAACTTTGGTCGCTCTTACTACGTTAGCTCTGTACGTTTACGCTTAAATTTCAGTTAGGTTACAAATGACAGCACGTGGCACATGTCGAGCAGTGGCCCCGCAGAATTGTAGCGGGGGGAGTCAGAAGCTATTGTTATGTATTAAGTTATTGCAAAATATGTTGTGTGAGCAGATAAATGCAAAGGACAGTGAACATCAGTCAATATTAAACTTTCTGGTTTTAGTAGATTTGAATAAAGCCATTAACTATTGGATCATGTAGATGCCGAGAAACGGTCTTGTTGATAATATGATTTCAAAAAGTAACAGGTCATTGTGGTGGATCACAATCATATCAGGTCTGAGCATTTGGACAATAAGCTGGGGATGAAGCTCTGACTGTCACTGTTTCAGCTCAGACTCAGTTTCAGCTTCCAGCTTGTGTCTAGTGTTAAAGTGTGTTTGACTCACCGAGGAGCAGAGAGACTGGTGGAGTCTTCATTAGTGTCTGGATGAGGACTGGACATCGGAACAGCAGAGACTCAACTTCAGATCTAACAGTTCACACATGCATCAATGCCCGAGCTTTGTGTGATGGGTGGTATGAAGGGGTGGGTGAGGAACCGTCGTCTTTGATAAAAACCTGGTTCGCTGTCACACGGCCACAGGGGGTGGCTCAAAACTCAAAGCACCTCTCACCCGCTGCACCAGACAGTGGAGGCTCTGTGCAGAACAGAGCGCTACCGCAGGTATTTCATTGCCACCGCGGTTAGACTCTATAACTCCACAGTCTAACCTACTGGAATTTGAAATACCGTATATATTCAGTAGTTATTTTACATACTACACATTTGTAAATTGATTTTGATTTTATTTAACTTTAATTTTTTGCACATTGCATCGCATTAGTAAGTGCATCACTCCTGTTGTTTTCATTGCTTTTATTGCCTTGTAAACCTGTGAGCTGTGTAACAAGAAATTTCCCCAATATGGGATAAAGATTTATCTTATAAACCCAGTTATACCTGATACCTAATAAAGTGATTTTAAAAAGTGAATAATGACTTTATTTTTTAAGGGCTTGTGAAAAGAACGGAGCCGTAACAGTTGCTTCCCTTTAAGAGCCATATTTCATGCCTATCTATGAAACCTGATGAAACAAATCAATTAATCAAACTACAAGCATGTCTAAAAGACATAAGGGACTGGATGACATATAATTTCCTTCTTCTAAACTCAGATAAAACTGAAGTTATTGTTTTTGGGCCTAAAGGTCTAAGAGACATGTTTTCTAACCATATTGTTACTTTAGACGACATAACTCTTGCCCCCAGTAGTACTGCAAGGAATCTCAGAGTCATTTTTGACCAGGATTTGTCATTTACCTCACACATAAAACAAATCTCTAGAACATCCTTCTTCCACCTAAGAAACATTGCCAAAATTAGGAGCATCCTCTCTCAAAGCGATGCTGAAAACTGGTCCATGCATTTGTTACTTCTAGATTGGACTATTGTAATCCTCTACTTTCAGGCTGCCCCAGTAACTCTCTAAAAAGCCTCCAATTAATCCAAAATGCTGCAGCAAGATTACTGACTGGGATTGGTAAGAGAGAGCATATTTCACCTTCATTAGCTTCTCTCCATTGGCTTCCAATTAAATGTAGAATAGAATTTAAAACACTTCTTCTTACCTATAAAGCTCCATCATATTTAAAAGGCCTCATAATACCATATCGATCTCAGAAAGCTGCCTTTGTCATGGTAACATACACATCTGAATCCAGTCATGTGATGAGCCACAGAGCTGTTTCCAAACACTTTACCTGAAAGCTTTTCTACCTCATTTTCAGAACCACCACCTGACCCCTGGGCACCAGCACCATCTCCATACTCTTTGTTCCAGACCATTTTCGGTTTCCTACTTCCAAATGCAATGCATTTGGACTTTACCAAATTGTCTCTTTTACTATGTACACTGATGCTCCAGCCTATGTTTTTAGTTTTTTTACACGCACCTCGTGATTTTTGCCTGCCCGACTTGCTTGATCTGTTCAAGCTTGTAATCAGACAAGATTCGAACTGTAATTTTTTGCTCTCTACTTCAAAAGATGACCAGCAGAGATGCAGTACAGACAGAAGACCAGAAGGTGGAGGACGAGTCCCAGACAGATTTAGAGGAAATATGTACATATGTGTCTGTATTCATTGTTTGACAGTTTGTCATGGATGTGATTCTTTCTTAATGATCAGAACAAAAACAGCTGGTTCTGAGTATTTGTTAAGTCGAGTAAAAATGCGACAAGTAATTTCTCTGGTAAACAACCTACCACATGGAATCAAAAAGCTTTTTGGTAATAAATGTTTTTCCATTCGTGTTTTTCTTCACAGCTTGAATAAATTCCAGCACCCGCCCAATGCTCAAAGGGATAAGCCTCAGACATTGTAACACAGAGAACAAAACTGAAAGAGCGACAGACAGGAAGATGAGGAGGACAGAACCGCAGGTTGCTCCCAGTGGATCAGGCCAGCTGCAATGCAGCTCCCTCATTGGTGTGTGTGAATGAGTGAATATATATATAAAAAGAGTTGACAACACTTCCTCAAACTCTGACTAATCCATACAGATAAAAGACCAATAAAACAAATGAAATGCATTAATTTGGATAAAATTATACTGAAATATATAAAACAGATAAAGACAAAGGTTAAACATGAGGGAAAATGTCAAAGAAGACAGTCTATACACAGTTTATAAAAGTTAAAAAATGAATTCAATAAATAGCGCACAAAACATATTTGAACTGAAAGCTGATAAGTAAGATAATGGAAACTTGTCTTATCGCCAATAGTGGAAACTTGTCACATAGAGGAGGAAGTCACACATTAAGATCAGATAGGACCAGAATAACCTGAGTTCTGTGTGAAGACGAATGTGAAGCTGTTTCCAGAAAACAACAGTCACCGGACAAACTGTGCTGTCTCTATAATTTTGTCCTCCACAGGACAGGGTCAGAATATATAATAACAGATCGGAATATAATGACTTTAAATAAACGTATGATCACATCTTTACATTTCTATTCTATTCACATAAAGAACTCAGCGAGTGTAACTGTAGATGAACTTATGATCATCTCATGAAATAAATCTACATGTAACTATAAAATGGTAAAAACTGTATTTGACGTTGTTTCTTTACTAATCAGTAAAATAAATAAAAGCACTTTTCACCAACCAAAAACTGTTTCCAACTACTTGCAGGAAGTACACGTGTTTTAGTTGTTCGGACATGGTTTTTTATTTGTTTTTACAGATTAATAACTGTGATCAGTAACTCGCTGAAATTATTAAGGCACTTTGATCTCACTGTGCAGGTCTGGATTGTGAGTCCCTTAGCTTTGTTGTCCACAGCTGATTTGGCCTTGGTTTGTCATTGTTTCCTACTCAAAGAACAGAACTGAAGTATGTTCAGAACAGAACATACTTTTATCAAATCACACAACATCATTTATAACAAGCAGCTTCACATACAGGGTGGCTGTGAGCACATAATGCTTTGTCCGTCAAAGTCAGAGCTGCCAGCTCACCATCGTTCTTCCTCTCTGCCACTGTTCATTTGACGTCTATGTGAAGCTTATAGGGACTCTACAGAGTTTAGGTCAGTCGGGTTTCAGAAGCAATAAGACGTACACAGTTCATATTAATCACGGGTGTGACATTAGAGAAATGAACATGGACTACTTCATTTTAATCTGTGTAAACCAACTCTTGACCTGTATCTCTAATGAGGTGTGAATTGACAACAATTGACACACAAAAAAACATTGATATTCTTTCCTTAAGTTGTCACAATGAGGACTTTAGTAAGCTGGTTACAGTCAGCTTTCTCGAGAAAGCTAATTTGTGTCAGGTTGGTTCCCGAAACTGGGGCAATGGAATTGGGGAGACCTGGTTTCCCGGGGTAGATTTCTGTCGGAGAACGCAGATTTCTCTGCCGTGTACATGCGTAACCGGGACCAGGTTACCAACCTGGTTATTTTTGTGTCTGTTTGTTTCTGTGGTGAGATTTTAGAGAAGCTGATGATGTTGACATGTGTTTAAAGGAGATGTAGATTAACACACTCACAGAGAGGATATGAAAAGCAGAAGTTTCACAATGATGCTGGTAAAGCTGCTAAAACATTTCCCATGATTTAAATATAACTCACGCTACAGATCATATCACCCACCCAGCTCAGTGACTGTTTGTGTCCTTTGCGTTTCTTCAGTTTACTTCTACTTTGATCCATTAAAACCTGTTTAGAATAACTGGGTCTACAACAGAATAACCAGAAGCTTTATAACTTTTAATCATCATGTTCAAACTTTAACAACCACAGAACCTCTTGGCTCAACGTGTGGATGTGTTCATGTTTATACTCTTGTTCTGCTGTTTCACACTGAACTCATTAAAAATAAAACTAATTCATGCTGGATCATCAACAAGTTTTGAAGTTGTTTCCCCTTGAATATGTAGCCTGACATGGCATAAACATTTTCAATTTAAGAGAAATGAAAAACAAAATCTGTTTAAAGTCACAAATACAATTTGAACCCGGTACCACAGCCCTACTGGCTTGCGACCCTGAACAGGATGAGAGGTTACGGACAATGGATGGATGGATTAGACATTTATCATCCTAGATGCCCATTGGCCAGAAGTTTGGACCATGTCAGAACAGTTGGACAAAAAGAACAGATTTTTCAGAACCTGAAAATATATATTCACTGTAAAAGATGTTGCAAAATCTTTTATTGTGGCCACTTAAGGGACCTGTTTTTCCTTTGCCACGTGTCCTCGCCAAGTGGGACAAACTACACAATGAATGATTTACAGATGAACTTTTACTTCATTATTATTCACTTTAAAATCCATTGTTCTCCTCTTACTGACGCATCCTTGAAGCCACTTCTCCTGCCCTGTTATTATTTCTATAATAGGAGACACACCTGGTCTTTCTGCTCTGAAATATGAATAGAATAATTCTGCCTGGTCTGTGAAGGTATGTGTCCATTTCAGGCCTTCAGCTAAATACTGATTCACTTAAGCTCTATGGGACACTGAACACGGTTTAATTTAGGACAATACATGTCAGATGTACCTGATACTGATCCTTTAAACATGCGCAGTTCAGCATCGACACTGATGGGCTGGACTGGACGTCTCCAAGTGAAACATTTAGTTTAATAGTTTTCTAAAAGACAATAACTAAAACATTGTGTCGTCCATTTAAACCAGATTCTGAGTTTGGTTCATTAGTGTTTAGTGTCCTGGGGAAGGAGACTGTTTTTATAAATTGAAATTCAAACTTTTAATCTGTCTTTCAGACTTCTACTGATAAAAAAAATGTCATATCAGAAACAAAGTGATCACGTTGTGTTTTGTTGAAGAAAACAAAACTTTATTAATTTCACCATCAGTTTCCTGATTTTCAGTTCAGTTCTGCAGATCTTCAGTATTAGGCTGAGAAAGTCCATTCACTGTTTAGTTCATAAATTCAGTCATTAGTAATCATTTTATGTGTTCAGACATAATCATGACCTTAAAAGACAAAAGTGCTAAATGACCATAGACATGAGAAAACTGAAACATATATGGAAAAACACAATGTGATTTTGTAACTTTGACAATTTATTACACAGACGATTCACTTTAATACAGTTTTGTCTATTAAACCTCTAAGAAATAAATATGACAGATTACTGGTTTGTTCCAGCAAGAGAAGGTGATTCTCTTGATAAACTCAAATAACCATTTGGAAAACAGACACTTCATGATGCTTCTCGTTAAACTGTAAATGAAACTTGCTTTATTTACATCTCCATCATTTCCTGTCGTCTCTTCACACAGATTAATTAGTGTAACAGAGACATTATTATGCAGATCTGAGGCCAGGGTTAGTGGTTACACCAGTAATGTCATCATAGTCTTCATCATCTAGGGTCATCTCCATGGAGAAATCTGGTTTGTTTTCTGTTGTTGGGAAGATGTGGTTATGTAACAGATTTCAATATTAATGCTGTAACAATTATAATATATGATATTGGCTGTTTGTTTTTGGTGTTTTATCTACCTTTCTTCCTGCTGCAGCAGATTGACACCATCCGGACGGTGCAGAAACAGTATGGACTGAAGGGCACGAAATGCAGGAAGAACAAAGAGGAGGAAGTATCTGAAGCACCAGTGTTATTAAAGCCTGAAGCAGTGTCCAAAGTGGTGGTAGATGCTGTAGATGATGTGGTGGTGTGGCGAGGACCAGAGGTTGTAGGAGGATCTGTAAGAGAGAGAAGAGAATCTGGCTTAGTGATCAGTACATTATCAGGTTAATATAAAAAGGAAGTCAGGGTCCTGACCTTGGACCCTCAGCCAGACCTGAGGAGATTTTCCATCCTCATCAGTAGAACACGAGTAGAGACCTTCATCAGACCGTTGGACTTTGTGGATGGTGAACATGTTCTGAGGCTCAGATCCACGTTTGGTTTCATTAAAGAACAAATAGGCTTTGACAAAGTCTCCATTTACGTTTTCACAGTAAAGAGTGACGTCACTTCCTGTCATCACAGGATATTCAGAGAACTTCAGGGTCAGAGGATGATCTGAACAGCAGAGACACACACAGAGACAGGGTCCAGTGTTAGTCCAGGCTCTCTCAGAGTGAAATCAGTCCTTACTGGCTCTGTGACATGTTCCTGTTAGGACCAGCTGGAAAGTCCTTGTAGAACCTGTCACATGACCAACTCTCTACATCCTTGGTTGGTGCTTTTCTTATTTCAACTTACTGGCTACTTCACACACTGGCTGTTCACATCCAGACTACGTATGTTGGCAGAGTTTTGGTAGAAGGTTATGAAGTGGAGGATTCTGCTAAAAAACTCTAAGTGACTGTGAGTCCCTACATGTGCTAGCACAGGTGACATCTATGCTTATAGTTTGCACAAACAATATTTTGGAGTATTATTCACAATTTCAAGGTTAATATCTGTGTGGTATTGTTGGAGTGTCAGTGATTGTTTTCACCTGCAGAAACAGTCAGTCCAGACAGCAGCAGCACAGACACACCTGGAATAGGAGGTTACAGGCAAGTAAAGGTCAGAGGTCAATATCTATTTATCCACAATCACTGTGGCTTCTTAAGGTACACGTGGACAATCCAATGCAAGGGAGCTGATGTTTTGGCAAAAGCTCTTCTCATAAGGAACTCCAGTACAACTCCTCTACCCACTTTGACCTCAACAATAAACAAAGAGTAGAAGTATCACCTGACACTTTCAACCTAAAAACTGAGAAATTATAATAAAAGTAGAATTCAAAGCAGACCTGCTGTATTGGGTTGGATTATATTGTGGATTTTATAAAACTGTAAGGCTGCAAAAACAGCCCAATGCACAGTGTGTGGTCAGTATGAAGGAGTGCTCCCATCTACTTTACATCCACCTGAAGTTTACAGGACTGGTCCATATATAGAGCGAGCACAATAGAGGCAGAACTGGGAGCAGCAAATGCTTGTAGACAACCATCTGACTAAACAAATTTTGACTTTGCTTTGGGCAAATCAAAAAGACAACGTTAATAACAGCACAAACCGTAATAACTGCCGAAACTCATTATTGTTCTTGTTATGGGTACAGGGAACCTTAGTTCAAACAGGTGGCCACAAGACAGATTGACTCTATGCAAGGGAACACACAAAGTGGGTAAATCCTTTCCCTGTACTAACACCTAGTCACCAGTATCTCTTTTCTAAGAAAAGGAGGACTCCACAGACCAAAGATTAAAAAACCCTTTTATCACAGGGATCTTAACATATATTAACATCAGTGAGAGACCCAAATCCATCTGAAAAGAATTTACCTAGAAGGCCAGAAAAATTGGCATTGATAGTTACTTTTTAAAGCCTTCAAAAAGTAATTTCAAAAAGCAATTAACAAATCAGGGGTGGATGAAGAGGGTATGGGGAGACTAATGTTGTTAGGATTACACAAAGTTAGAGATACATGGGTATATTTGGAATATCGATTTAAAAATAAGAATTACTTATTGCAGGAACAAGAGTATAAGAACCCTAGGTTTTTGTATGTCAGAAAGTTATCCTTTGACTGGACATTTCATCCTTTAGGGCAAATACAAGAAATCCCAGAATCAACTAGACCTGGCGAGAAAGCCATGGGCAGTTGTCATTGATGGGCACTGTGACTTGAATGACAGATTAAGAAAGAGAAAGAGTAGTTATTTTCGATGAAAACACATACTACAACAAAAAGCTGAAAAATCTGTGCAACCACTGAAGACTGTTCTCGTGGGCCAAATTTTAGCTAAACTGTCTCCAGTCCCACAAAAGACATTCTCAAAACTCAAGCCCCCGACAATCTGCACAGCTGGACAAATTAACATCACACAAGAAGTTCTGCACTTTTTGACCCTGTTTGTTCACTTGTCACCAAGTCAACCACCTGCTATCTTACCTTCATTACCTGGTTCTTTTCTTTTTATTATTCTACAAATGTACAACAGGGCTGGACTACATCTGAATTTGTATGTACTTTTCAAAATATGAGCAATAGGAGGAAATAGTCTTAATTAAATGTCTTGTACAACTGTTATCTGTTGTCAGGTAAACTGCCTGTCTCTGGTTTACTCAGTGTGTGTTTGACTCACCAAGGAGCAGAGGGACAGATGGAGTCTTCATGTTGTCTGGATGAGGACTGAAAACCTGAACAGCAGAGAGACGACTTTAGATTAAGTACTTCTGCATTTGCAACCTCAACACCGTTATTAGGTTGTGTGCAGAGTCAACTGAAGGGCTGACTGATTAATATTTGGATTCATTCATCCTTTCATAAGTTCAGATCAGTTGCCCTGTCTCTGAAATCGCACCAGAGAATCTTTGTCCTCCTGCTCTCAGAGTCCTTTAAATATCGTTTGACAAACTTGTCTTCGTCAACTCCACACCATCAAGGTGTGACTGATGTTGTGATTTTCAGGATCACTTTTGCTGAATGACTCAAGCAAATCAGTTGAAGACAAAATGTCCACACCCAAGAAATAATATGAGGACAACTCATTACATCAACATAAGAAATGGAACGAGGCTAAAGTGATCATGTGGCACTTACACTAAAGGGAGACATAACGTAAAGTCGGTGTCATTTATGAGTGAAGATAAAAGTCCAAGTTCTTACCGCAGTATATAGAACCACCTGCCGCTGTCTGACACCACCTCTGAAAACCATTGAAAAAAATAACCATACATTCTCAGCTTTATACCATCTGTGACATCAGCATGGCGACATGGAGCTCAGCCAATGACATGCTGAGAATGTGAACAGGGAAGTTTTTAATCTGAGGTCTTTTGTCTGCTGTTCATTCGTCATCCAGACAACATGAAGACTCCACCTGTGTCTCTGCTCCTCGGTGAGTCCAACACACACTTTCTACAATGATTCATTCATTACAGACAAAACACACATTTACAAAGAGTTAAACTGAGCCTGAATTAAAACAATGAGACGGTCACAGCTGCATCTGCTGCTTATTGTTCAAATGGCCAGAACTAGTTGATTTCTCCATAATCTGCTGTGCTGACTGGTTCCACCAGACTGACTGATCACTGCACAACATGTTCATGGATCCTCCTGAACCAAAAGGGAGAATCTCAAACCTGCAGTGAAATACTGTAGTGACGCAGCAGAAACAGTAGCTGTTGTTCTTTGCTCCTGGTCTATAATTTTAATAGGGACATAAAATGACAGAAATACACGTTAGGGTCATTTGATATGTGACATTACAACACAGAAACAAACAAAAATGGAAGGCACTGATCTTTCTCTGGAATTCACAGACAACCTGTTTAATGAGTTTACAAATAATGTTTGTATGGATGCATGTATTCCAGTTCATTTGTAGGTCAGATTCATTTATAATGTGCTCTTCATTTTCATTGCTGAACAGCTGGCTGTCACTGACCCACTTGAGAAATAAGGGGAATATGAGTTTACTATGGTGATGTGTGGTTTTAATTCCACACTAAACCTTCCACATTTGTTACCTTAATAGATGATTTCACCTTTGTCACCTTTTTCAGAGGCTCTGATCCACCCTCAGTGTAGGACAGAGGGCCACCGCAGGTCTTTCATTCCACCGCGGTTAGACTCTAGAACTCCACAGTCTAACCTACTTGAACTTCAAATATTGTACATATTCTGTAGTACTTTAAATATTTTACATTTCTAAATTGATTTAGATTTGATTTAAATTATTTTGCACATTACTTGACCTTTTGTTCATTCCATTAGTTAGTGCACTACTCTTGTTGCTTTGTATATCTGGGAGCTGTGTAACATGTAAATTTCCCGTCGTGGAATCAATAAAGACTACCGTACCTTACCTTTCCACTTATTGAGGTAATACACCAGATTAGTTTTCCATTTAAAAGGAGTCTGGATGGGAGGGAGCTGTTAAGGCAGCCACAATTTTACGATGATGCCAGTGTCTTGAATAGTCCTTCCCTGGCTCCTGAACAGAAAACACTGCTATGACTATGAGCAGTTGCTGCTATTGCCTTGTACTGTTCCAATGTGCAGCACTATGTCAGACCAGGTTGCTTGTTCCGCAGTAGATCACCGATTACACTACAGCCTCAGCTTTATAAGAATACAAAATAAGAGGTTGCACGTTTTGCCTACAATCCTTAAACCCAGGTTTTGCTTTGGACCTTGATTTTTGCTTTGTTTTCAAATGAACATTCAGGAATGTCTATTGGAAGAGCGGTGCAAAGTGTGGAGCAGAGGTCTTCACCACGTCGCTCCAAGTAGCTCGCTGAAGGCTTAACAAATCCGACATAAATTTGAAAACGTGTTTAGTCAAATGTGAGTGGTCGTTCGACAAACCAACTTGCATTTAATAGCCAGTCCAATTCATCCGATGATTGGCAGTTGTCAAGGATTATTTGACAATTAGTTGAGCCGGACCTTGAGCCAGTGATGATCAGTGCTGCAAACTTAGTGACTTTGTCGCTATATTGAGCGAATTTTCAGACCCCTCCAGCGACTCTTTTTCAAAAAAGCGACTAGTGACAAATCTAGCGACTTTTTCTGCGGTTTACAGTCTCCTCCCATGTTATATCTCATGTTATATCAAACGCTCGCCATCATAGACACGTGTAGATGGAGAAAGACGGTGATAATGACTTTATTTGAATTTCAGAAAAGTTCAGAAATCCTCTGATCTGCACTCCATTTTACACGAAACAGTGAGGAAAACAGACTTGCAGCAGACAGGCAGGCAGCTACAGGGACCCAGAGTATCAGTGGACATGTTAAGGTGCTGCTGAAGGGTGGAATCTCTGCTGCAGATTGAGACTCAATCCAGACTCAAGTTATTCAAGACATTCCACTAAACAACCAAACCACACACATCTGGTCTGAAGCTTGATTGACCCGCTAGAAACAATACTGTCATTACGTAGAGAAAACAGTAGTACAGAAGCAAGAGTAAATCACATTGTCACAATTATTTCAGGAGAAGAGGTAAAAAATATAATAGTTTACAGAAAATCTGAACTTTTAATGAATGTTAATGCTGCCTGTTGCATAATTGGCTAGCCGCCCCTCTCTCAAACACAATGCTATTGATCCAACTAAAGATGGAACTGAAAGAAATGAGTTTCTTCAAAACAAAAATGTACAATCCTGTGGATTGTGGACGTCAGGAGCTGGAGCTCAGCTCTGATGAGAGAGCATGATGTAAAACGTGGGGCATTGAGGGACTGAGGAGTGGACGGGTGACGTGAGGTTACTTGCATACAGTACTTACGACGTCCAGACCTTCCGCAAAAACGTGCGGTACTCCTGTTGGAATGCTTTGCCTGTGTCACAGAATGGCCCTGGTCTTGTTTGACAACTATTGCTTCCCAGACATTGATCTCCCACTTACTCTACTAGATGCTTTTACTACAACTCGGAACACGAGACGGTATTTTCCCATTGCACCCGAATGTTAGTATTGGGTTTGTTCACTCTGCTGATATCAAAGCTGCTTCCATTTCATTGTGATTTAATTTTGTGTCGTGTCCTTAAGTGTCCTCTGACCTTTAGTGACCAGTGTCCTCCTGTCCCAGGTGTGTCTGTGCTGCTGCTGTCTGCATTGACTGTTTCTTCAGGTGAGATGATGGAATCAATCACTGACACTCCAACAATAACACACAAACATTTACTCTGTCTGTCCTTGTGTGTCCTCCAGTGTCTCTGAACGTCAGTCAAAACCTTCAGCAGTTCTTCAGTGGAGACTCAGTGTCTCTGAGTTGTGTTGAAGATGGACACACAGTTGATGGACGGACAGTGAAGAGGTCTGCAGGAGGACAGATTGTTGAGTGTGGAGCAGCTGGTTCTGACTTTGGAAAGGTTGATGGTTCCTCCTGTGTGCTTGATCTCACAAAAGACTTCACTGTAGATTATTTGTGTGAAACCAGTTCAGGACAGAGGAGCGACCGGTCACCATCACTGTAACTGGTACAGAAACTAACTGCTGCAGCACGACACATGTATGTGACTCTGGTCTGTTGGTGTAACTCTGTCTCTATATGTCTCTGTTTGGGTTCAGGAAAAGGTGTCATCCTTGAGATCCCTGCACTTCCTGTAGTGACAGGAAGTGATGTCACTCTGCGCTGTAGAGACAGAAAAAGTGGCACAGTGGAAGCTTATTTCTACATTAAGGGAAAAAATTAAATGGTAAAGCCATATCTGTGAACTTCACCATCAGTAAAGTCCAACAGTCTGATGAAGGTCCCTACTCGTGTGGTACTGATGAGGATGGAAAATCCCCTGAGAGCAGGCTGAGGGTCAGAGGTCAGGACTCTGACATCACTTCCTCTTTAAAGATATGAACTAACCTGCTGACCTGATGACAAACAATGAACTGCATTCTCTGCCCACAGATTCTCCTACAACCTCAGATCCTCACACCACCACATCATCTAAAACTTCTCATTCCCACGCCACCACCACTCCGTACACAGCTACAACCTGTAACAAGACTGATGCTGCAACCACTTCCTCCTCTCTTCTAATGATCCCAGTATTAACGGTTCTGGGTGCTCTGGTTGTCTTGGTTCTGGTTGTGGTTGTAGTTCTGCAGCTGTGGAGGAAACAAAAAGGTATGAACAGTGTCTGCTGATATGAAAAATGTAATCCAAATGTTTCTGTGTTGAAATCAAAAGTGAAATTGACTGAGAATCAACTGAACTGAATATATTTCCATTTTCTTGCCAAATATAGTCCTCATGCCATGGATCTACACAATCATGTGGCTAAATCTTCATAAATAATATAAATAAAAAATAAATAATCACCTTTGTAGTGTAGTGAAGTTCTGTTAGTAGTAGTTTTCATGTTTTTAGATCAATAATAACATTTTATCTCAGAGGTTTGTAAATCTCACAGTTTGAAGGGTTTGAACCACATAATGAGTTCAGGGAAACTCAATAGATTATAATCATAAATTATTTATTACATTTGAAAATGTTTTGTAGGTAGGAGTATGTTGGAGAAACAATTAAACAATTAAACATAACTTAAAATGGGAATGACAGCACCTTGCAAAATATTGTCTGATAACTACTTTTTTAAATCAGTAGGCTTATGTATAGATGAACAGTTGTTCAGCAATCTCAGGGGTTGTCTCTTGTCAAACTAAAGGTGAAGTCTCCTTGAGCAAGACACTGAACCCCTAATGAACAGTAGTTGCACAGTAGTAGTTTGTGTGAGTGTGACTTGCTGAATGAGAAGCAGTATAAAGTGCTTTGGGTACTAGTATGCTTACATTTCATTCATAGTAATGAATGAAATGCATGTTTAGACCCTCAAATCAACTTAGTTTATTGATGATTGAAAAACCTTTAACAAAAAAATTGAAGGGTTCGTGTAGTAATTATTCTTCCATTCCATGTATCAGACGGATTTTCAAGAAACTGAATTTAAAAAACTAATAAGCACTGATGTAATTTACATTTCGTTATTTAGCAGAGGCTTTTATCCAAAGCAACTTACAGAGTAATTTGATACATACATACACGGTGGTGATGGCTGCCAGACAGGGTGCTCATCACCACTGGGAGCAACTGGGGGTTTGGTGTCTTTCCCAAGACTTCGACATGGGGATCAAACCACTGACCCTGTGGTCCATGGACGACTTGCCTTTCCAACTGAGCTACAGCTGCTCAGTTGCCTGAAAAAAGAACTGTACAAGACCATTTGTCAACAGGGCAGGACAGTGGCGGAGTCCTTAACACCACTTCGTTACAGCTAAAGGGTTCCTGGTTCATATCCCAGGATGAAACTCAGGGTGAAGCAAGGCCAAAACCAAAAACAAAAGAATCTATTTCTCAAAGAAAGTGCTAAATAGTCCCTAAGAAACAAACAAAAACACATTAACTAACTCAAGAGAAAACAGTGGAAAGAAAAGCAGTTTGTCCTTACAAACATCGCTTCAGTCAATCAGTCATTTTAATGTGTGAACCAGTAGGGAAATGGTAGAAAATAAAAGTAATTGGAGGATTATTTGACTAATACATGTTTATGTATTTTTTCCTCTTCTCCTCTCAGCAAGGAAAGATTCTTCTCATCCAGTGGATGTGACCTATGCTGATGTTACCATCAGACAGGCGGCCAATAGGAGAGGTAGGCTGTGTCTGGATGGGTTAGGTCTTTGACGTTTACTGTAGGTTAGAACAATGTTTAGCCAAAGGTAAGAGTTGCAGTTAGACATTAATGTGTTTGGTGGGTGACTAAGTAGGGAGTGTATTATGTAAATGGCTGTCCTCGCATTTATAGAGGGTTATTGCAGACCTCAGCAAGTCACATGACACTTGGACATGTTGATAACTGAACTGTAGTGCACGTGTTGAGTTATTTCGTCTGTGGTTCAGCATTTCAAATGTGGTGTAGGAATTGTCGCACATGCACACAGTTGACTGGATTTATCAGGGCCACATTTCAAATCAATGTGGCTTGGTAAGTGGGGGTTAGATTGAAAGTTTCTTATGCTGGCAAACACATTAGACTGGACTTCTAACCTGTCTACTGATGTCATTCATCCAGATGGTGAAAGCAGGCAGAGAAGGATAGATAATCCATACACTTTAACCAAAATGTTGCTCACAGAATTAATGCTCGTTAGAGAATCTGTAACCGTTTTAATAAATGGCAAAAGAGATAAATACAGTTTTGTTTTGTAAATCTCTGCATTTTTTCAAACTTACTGTCTGAAGACAAACACTAATAAGAGCAGAAGATCTGATATGATTGCTTCTGAGATTTAGTTAGTGCCTTGTTCATGGGGCGAAGGCTCAACTAAAGCAATGTCATGCAACGTGATACATTCAATCAGCTTTTCTGAAGTTTTTATAACCTTGTCAGTGTCCTGGTAAAATAAAATTTTCTTGTCATAGAAAAGTTTCTTGCTGTGAGTTTTCTTTCACCTCTTTGAAGTCGTCACAGAAGTTGTCGTGTTTTGGAGGATATTTTAGGTGTTTTTTCATGTTTTTCATGTTAAAAGTAGCTTTTATATTTCGACCCAATGAAATAATATTATTGCAGACTGTGGATGCCGTTCTCTTGCACTATATATTTTTAGGTAAATCCAAATGAAAGCAAAATTACTTCTATAGCCCAGAATTACACATTTCTCTCAGTTGGCTTTACTTTCTGTACAGCAATGACATCTATGTTTAGACCCTCAAATCATCTTAGTTTATTGATTATTGAAAAACCTTTAACAAAAAAATTGAAGAGTTTGTGTACTAATTATTCTTCCATTCCATGTATCAGACGGATTTTCAAGAAACTGAATTTAAAAAACTAATAAGCGCTGATGTATTTTAAATCTGTGGTAAAATTAGCTCCAGTTTTTATCTGCTTCTGATGTTGTTACACAACAACCCTTTGTAGCAACCCGGACCATTTGTTCCTCTTAATGCTTCATAGTTCCTTTATGGCCAGCATTTGTTTTTTTATTAGAGTGAATTAGTGAACAGAATAAATAAATGTTGATGATTTTTTACAGTAACTAGTCAAAAATCAGGTTTTTGAAGTGGTTCTCTTCTTATATCAATGCATGAACTAAAGTTAACAAGACCTGAACATTTTAGATATCTCCAGAAACTTTTTTTCATGAGTCATGAGTGGAACAAATCAAGACTGGACTTGTATTAACATAGTTCTTCAAATGTTTTTATAAGTAATTAAGAGATTTACTTTCCTCTCACAGCTCTGCTACTTGTCGGCCTTAAGTTCATTAACTACCTTGTATTTAGTAGTTTGTGTAGTTCTACCAACGGAGGCCTCGCTCTAGCCTTCATTAAAGAGATGTGTTTGATATATCACAGTCGGTATGACTGAGACTCTTCACTGCTCATTATAAAGAGGACTGTTTCATCAAATAGTTGCATTATTATTATGATTGTGCTTCTAGTCTTTGATGGATGGTTAACAGTGTGGTAAAAGTTTTTTTTTAACCTTTTTTAACCCAGCTCTTTCTCTCTCAGGTCCTGCTGAGGTCACTTATGGTCAGGTTATGATTAAAAATCAGAGGAAGGCTGGAAGGAAAACTGGTAATCACACACAAATAGATGTGCATCACAAAAAACCAAGACTCACATTTATTTATGTGTTTATTAAGTCCTATAGTTTTGTTGGATCACAACCTCTGAAAGCTGCAATATTTCATTTTGGTTGAACATTTAGAATGTATCACTTTTATTGTAATTTTGAACCAATCGTTAGAAAAAAAACATTTCCATCACTGTCTGTTTTCATATATATTTATTGTAGGTGGACACTGGCAGGTGTCTACACACATACAGATGACTGTGAGCTTTACATTTGAATCAGCACCACATGCTGATGATTTATACTTTAACACCGTTTGTCTGTGTGTCTGTGTTACAGAGCAGCCACCTGATCCAGATGTTCTATATTCATCAGTGAGAGCAGGTAACATCACATTTATATTTTTTATACTGTGTGTTTGTGAGTTTTAGAGAGATAAACTATGACTTATAATAAAAAAACTAAAAATGTAAACGTATATCAAACTAAGTAACTGATGTGATGTTTGTATCTGAACAGGAAAATGAAGATAATATTCTGACACATCCTTAAATCACCATGAAAATCCATTTTTTTCTTTCTAGTGATTTCTTTTTCAATTTAATGTAATTAGTTTAAGTTGCAACAAATCTTATTACAAATTATACTATATTATAAGGCATATGAACTGTAATGATATATTTGGGCTGTGACCTTGTTTTAAAAAATAATAAAAGATGTAAAAGTCTGAGTGTGTCATTATTTCTTCATAAAGCTAATTCTACACCACAGTTGAAGAAACATAAATCCCCAAAGAGGTAATGTAAGAACTCTTTATAACTCTTTACCCTCAAAGTTAAAAATTAACTTTTAATTATCTCTCAGTGTCCAAACACACCTGATTTTTGTTGTACGTCTCAACACGTATAAACCATCGAACCCAATCTATTTTATGTAAGACTGTGGTGCAGGAGGTAGAGTGATCGTCAACGAATCCTGTTCAGTCAGAAGTGCCGTCTCTGTGGAGTGGCCACTCTTGAAGCCAGACTGACTGACATCGAGGAGGTTGTTCTGGGAAAGAAAGTCTGAGAGTTGACTGAAGACCAGGGTCTTGGCCATAAATAGAAGGATACTGGTCTGTAATTCTCCACAAGGGAGGGATCAAGAGCAGGCAGGAAAGCAGGTAGGAAAGCTGCCTGTTGTGAGAGAAGTGTTGATGATCTGTGTGATGGCTGGTATTAGTGAAGGTGTAACAGCTTGAAGTAGATTGGAGGGGATCGGATCCAGACAGCAGGTGGTCAGACAATTCGAGAGGAGGACGGTGGACACATCGTCCTCTGACAGGGTTGAAAATGTGAAGTGTGATTCATCGTTGAATGTAAATAGCTGGATGTCATCATCTGGAGGAAAGAACTGGGAGCTGATGGCTGCCACCTTGTTAAGGATCATGGACCTGATCATCACCAGTAAAGTAAGCTTGGACTGAGATTATATTCAACGTCATTTCATGTCTTTCACCTGAAATATTTTAGATTACTGCAAATTCTATGGTACCTCTCCTGTGTTTTTCTGCATTACTCGTTGTCTTCGACCTCTGCAAGGAGACCCAATCACTTCACAGCTCATCAAGCCAGCAGCAACCCGCTCAACCCCTTAAATATTCAATGAAACATCATTCTATCCTTCTTCAGGTGCTCCTTTGGGGTCCAGAACAAACAGATCTTCTCACAAACAAACGCTTACCACACTCCCCATCACTGTTTGCACTTGTGTCCACCACTTTTAAAAAACCACGACATCATATTTCTAAAGTATCACCTGTCTCTGTTTCTATCTCCCATTTGTCAGCAGACAGATCTGTACAGTGAGTGAACACATCAACTTTTCCGGCAGGATATTACCCTGCACAGAACTGGCAAGCTGACCCAGTCAGCTTCAAGAGAGTATTTGCTTTAACAGCGATAAATTGTTCATTGTTGGTAAGCTAAGTCACCAACTTAATTCTTATTAATGGATGAAAGGGGCTCTTTACTCACTGATGGAGATCACCTGTTTTTTATATTTTTAAACTAAGTAAAATTGATCATTTGTAAATCTTTACTCTTGCTAAAAACAGTAAAAGAGAACATTGCGGTGAAACAAAATCAAATCTAAAATCAAATGACTTGACTTTCCAGAGTTGCTGATCTCTTCTGCATTAGGTGATTTTGGGACTTCTTAGGTGATTTTGGGACTTCTTTTGTCCTTGACCCATTCACTTTTGGTAAACCCTTCACAGGCTGTGACAGGTTGTTTATTTGTTCCGACTGATAAAGATTTACAATGAAAAACAATTTTAACCATTTAGAAAAGAACATGCTGCCATGTTATCCTTTACATACTCTCTTTTAGTTTTATAATCCTAATTTCCTCTGATCTGTCCAATGTCCCATTCTAATACCAGAGCAGTTAATAATGCAAATTATACCCAAATAAAGAGTTTGTAAAAAATAAAGACAAGTATTTGATGTTTAGTTCTGTTGGTAATAATCACATGAATCAGTATAAGGGATTAATTATTCTGCAGCAACATCATCATACTCATCCATGGAGGTGGCTGGTTTGTTTCCTGAACATGAGAAAAAGAAATTATCCTGGTTTAAGAGATTTTAATAATAAATGTAAATATTTTTTAGGATTGAAAGTCACTTTTAAGGCCCTGATATTCTGTGTGTGTGTGTGTCTTAGCTACCTCTCTTTCTGTTGCAAATCAACATCCCCATTAAAATGGTGCAGATCCAGTATGGAAAGGAGACCACGACCTTGATCACAAACAGAAAAAGACTGTAAGAGTCTGCAGCATCAGTCTTGTTACAGGTTGTAGCTGTGTACGGAGTGGTGGTGGCGTGGGAATGAGAAGTTTTAGATGATGTGGTGGTGTGAGGATCTGAGGTTGTAGGAGAATCTGTGGGCAGAGAATGCAGTTCATTGTTTGTCATCAGGTCAGCAGGTTAGTTCATATCTTTAAAGAGGAAGTGATGTCAGAGTCCTGACCTCTGACCCTCAGCCTGCTCTCAGGGGATTTTCCAGCCTCATCAGTACCACACGAGTAGGGACCTTCATCAGACTGTTGGACTTTACTGATGGTGAAGTTCACAGATATGGCTTTACCATTTAATTTTTTTCCCTTAATGTAGAAATAAGCTTCCACTGTGCCACTTTTTCTGTCTCTACAGCGCAGAGTGACATCACTTCCTGTCACTACAGGAAGTGCAGGGATCTCAAGGATGACACCTTTTCCTGAACCCAAACAGAGACATATAGAGACAGAGTTACACCAACAGACCAGAGTCACATACATGTGTCGTGCTGCAGCAGTTAGTTTCTGTACCAGTTACAGTGATGGTGACCGGGTCGCTCCTCTGTCCTGAACTGGTTTCACACAAATAATCTACAGTGAAGTCTTTTGTGAGATCAAGCACACAGGAGGAACCATCAACCTTTCCAAAGTCAGAACCAGCTGCTCCACACTCAACAATCTGTCCTCCTGCAGACCTCTTCACTGTCCGTCCATCAACTGTGTGTCCATCTTCAACACAACTCAGAGACACTGAGTCTCCACTGAAGAACTGCTGAAGGTTTTGACTGACGTTCAGAGACACTGGAGGACACACAAGGACAGACAGAGTAAATGTTTGTGTGTTATTGTTGGAGTGTCAGTGATTGATTCCATCATCTCACCTGAAGAAACAGTCAATGCAGACAGCAGCAGCACAGACACACCTGGGACAGGAGGACACTGGTCACTAAAGGTCAGAGGACACTTAAGGACACGACACAAAATTAAATCACAATGAAATGGAAGCAGCTTTGATATCAGCAGAGTGAACAAACCCAATACTAACATTCGGGTGCAATGGGGAAAATACCGTCTCGTGTTCCGAGTTGTAGTAAAAGCATCTAGTAGAGTAAGTGGGAGATCAATGTCTGGGAAGCAATAGTTGTCAAACAAGACCAGGGCCATTCTGTGACACAGGCAAAGCATTCCAACAGGAGTACCGCACGTTTTTGCGGAAGGTCTGGACGTCGTAAGTACTGTATGCAAGTAACCTCACGTCACCCGTCCACTCCTCAGTCCCTCAATGCCCCACGTTTTACATCATGCTCTCATCAGAGCTGAGCTCCAGCTCCTGACGTCCACAATCCACAGGATTGTACATTTTTGTTTTGAAGAAACTCATTTCTTTCAGTTCCATCTTTAGTTGGATCAATAGCATTGTGTTTGAGAGAGGGGCGGCTAGCCAATTATGCAACAGGCAGCATTAACATTCATTAAAAGTTCAGATTTTCTGTAAACTATTATATTTTTTACCTCTTCTCCTGAAATAATTGTGACAATGTGATTTACTCTTGCTTCTGTACTACTGTTTTCTCTACGTAATGACAGTATTGTTTCTAGCGGGTCAATCAAGCTTCAGACCAGATGTGTGTGGTTTGGTTGTTTAGTGGAATGTCTTGAATAACTTGAGTCTGGATTGAGTCTCAATCTGCAGCAGAGATTCCACCCTTCAGCAGCACCTTAACATGTCCACTGATACTCTGGGTCCCTGTAGCTGCCTGCCTGTCTGCTGCAAGTCTGTTTTCCTCACTGTTTCGTGTAAAATGGAGTGCAGATCAGAGGATTTCTGAACTTTTCTGAAATTCAAATAAAGTCATTATCACCGTCTTTCTCCATCTACACGTGTCTATGATGGCGAGCGTTTGATATAACATGAGATATAACATGGGAGGAGACTGTAAACCGCAGAAAAAGTCGCTAGATTTGTCACTAGTCGCTTTTTTGAAAAAGAGTCGCTGGAGGGGTCTGAAAATTCGCTCAATATAGCGACAAAGTCACTAAGTTTGCAGCACTGATCATCACTGGCTCAAGGTCCGCTCAACTAATTGTCAAATAATCCTTGACAACTGCCAATCATCGGATGAATTGGACTGGCTATTAAATGCAAGTTGGTTTGTCGAACGACCACTCACATTTGACTAAACACGTTTTCAAATTTATGTCGGATTTGTTAAGCCTTCAGCGAGCTACTTGGAGCGACGTGGTGAAGACCTCTGCTCCACACTTTGCACCGCTCTTCCAATAGACATTCCTGAATGTTCATTTGAAAACAAAGCAAAAATCAAGGTCCAAAGCAAAACCTGGGTTTAAGGATTGTAGGCAAAACGTGCAACCTCTTATTTTGTATTCTTATAAAGCTGAGGCTGTAGTGTAATCGGTGATCTACTGCGGAACAAGCAACCTGGTCTGACATAGTGCTGCACATTGGAACAGTACAAGGCAATAGCAGCAACTGCTCATAGTCATAGCAGTGTTTTCTGTTCAGGAGCCAGGGAAGGACTATTCAAGACACTGGCATCATCGTAAAATTGTGGCTGCCTTAACAGCTCCCTCCCATCCAGACTCCTTTTAAATGGAAAACTAATCTGGTGTATTACCTCAATAAGTGGAAAGGTAAGGTACGGTAGTCTTTATTGATTCCACGACGGGAAATTTACATGTTACACAGCTCCCAGATATACAAAGCAACAAGAGTAGTGCACTAACTAATGGAATGAACAAAAGGTCAAGTAATGTGCAAAATAATTTAAATCAAATCTAAATCAATTTAGAAATGTAAAATATTTAAAGTACTACAGAATATGTACAATATTTGAAGTTCAACTAGGTTAGACTGTGGAGTTCTAGAGTCTAACCGCGGTGGAATGAAAGACCTGCGGTGGCCCTCTGTCCTACACTGAGGGTGGATCAGAGCCTCTGAAAAAGGTGACAAAGGTGAAATCATCTATTAAGGTAACAAATGTGGAAGGTTTAGTGTGGAATTAAAACCACACATCACCATAGTAAACTCATATTCCCCTTATTTCTCAAGTGGGTCAGTGACAGCCAGCTGTTCAGCAATGAAAATGAAGAGCACATTATAAATGAATCTGACCTACAAATGAACTGGAATACATGCATCCATACAAACATTATTTGTAAACTCATTAAACAGGTTGTCTGTGAATTCCAGAGAAAGATCAGTGCCTTCCATTTTTGTTTGTTTCTGTGTTGTAATGTCACATATCAAATGACCCTAACGTGTATTTCTGTCATTTTATGTCCCTATTAAAATTATAGACCAGGAGCAAAGAACAACAGCTACTGTTTCTGCTGCGTCACTACAGTATTTCACTGCAGGTTTGAGATTCTCCCTTTTGGTTCAGGAGGATCCATGAACATGTTGTGCAGTGATCAGTCAGTCTGGTGGAACCAGTCAGCACAGCAGATTATGGAGAAATCAACTAGTTCTGGCCATTTGAACAATAAGCAGCAGATGCAGCTGTGACCGTCTCATTGTTTTAATTCAGGCTCAGTTTAACTCTTTGTAAATGTGTGTTTTGTCTGTAATGAATGAATCATTGTAGAAAGTGTGTGTTGGACTCACCGAGGAGCAGAGACACAGGTGGAGTCTTCATGTTGTCTGGATGACGAATGAACAGCAGACAAAAGACTTCAGACTGAAAACTTCCTGTTTTAACTCAACACATTACAGATCGAGCTTTATGTCGTCATGCTGATGTCATAGATGGTATAAGGTCTGGTGGAATGTGGAGCTTTCTGCTATAACTAAGTTCAGATGTGGTGTCAAACAGCAGCAGGTGGTTCCAGATACTGTGGTAAGAATTGTTTTTGTATTTTACTAAGGTGAAGTAGAAAAAGATTTAGAAAAAGAAAAGATAAAGATGTGACAGGACAACGTGTGTTAGTAACTTACTGACTGAGTCTTAAAGCCTAAGCTAGAATTGAAGGCAAAGCTAGTGTTGCTCAGCAAGCACTGCCACACAACACAGTGGTCAAAGACTTGTCAACTACTGATGGAGTAGATGACTTGTGATGTGCTGTGTTTGTGCGACAAAGTGTTGGACATCCAATCACTGACTGTCCCTTAGGTATCCTGTATCACTTGATTTCTTTACCTTCCTTCCTTCCATTCTAAATCTATGTAAGAAATTGTACAAATATATGACACGCAATGCAGGCTGTAAATGGCTGCGTATCTACAGCCTTACAGTGCTGCTTTTCATTCAGCCACCAATGACGGTGGCTGCTTTGACCCACCAGGAGCAATTTGGGGTTCAGTGTCTTGCTCCAGAACACTTCATCACATAGCCAAAGAATTGAACCACTGAGCTTGTGGTCCCTGGATGACTGCCTTAAACTAACCACCACAGTGTCACTGTCTACTTCTCTACTTAGTTTATACTCATGATATGCTTCACAAGTTGAATAAATCTTTAACTGTAATGTATGCTCATTATTCTTTGTTGATCTTTTATGCTGTTAATATATAGCGGTAACCTAAGCATTAGAACAAACACTACTGTCTGTGTCTAACTGGCAGGGGTGGATGAGGTACTTAAGTAAAAGTAAGTACATAATTGATATTTTATTTAAAGTATTAAAGTAAAAGTACTTGACTTTCTTGGGGGGGATTAACTTATTTATGTTAAAAGAAATAAATGATGCGTTGAAGGTGTTTTATGATCTGATGCTTATTTCCGTCTTATTTCTAAACTGCTCAGTTTGATGGCAGTGATGGACAAGGGCGTCAAAAACTCATCATAAGTAAAAGTGCAAATGCACAAGCAAAACATACTCTAGTACAAGTAACAGTATCCATTGACATTTCTACTTAAGTAAAGTGTACATGATTCATAATTTACTTAAAGAATTAAAAGAAAAAGCACTCAATTACCAGTGCTGCTTCATGTTTTTTTTTATCTTATTAATGATAATAGATGGGTAAATGATCTGATGCTTATTTCCATCATATTTCTAAACTACTCATTTTGTACCATCACACAGTGACAGTAAGAATAAAACAGGACAAGTGTTGACAGTAAATACACGTGCTTCTCTTTTCACATTATTTTGTTATTGGCACCAGATTTAATCCACGTGAACACGGTGGACGCTCGTTCATAACCCCATCGTGGCGGCTTCCTTCATTAAGAAAGGAGAAACAAAAAAACAAACCTCAGTCAATCCTTCACATTAATGTGTGAACCAGCAGGGACCGGCTCTGTCCCAATTCTCAGCGCAGCAGCACCGAGAAAAGGAGGGAGGCAATGCGGTGGAAACATTTGGAGCATTTCTTCTTATATTGTTTGATCGACTTTGACACCGCGTTGATTCCATTGGAAAAAACATTTGACAATGAATTCAGAAGTTTATGTCTAAAAATGAACCATGAGTCCATTAGTCCGGGGTTTTTCGCTTTAGTGGTGTGAAAGCAGACGTGTGTAGACAGGCTGAAATCAGCACATTTGTATATTTTATTACATACTTTATTTAGTATTTGGTCTTTGGTATTTATATGTATGCATATATATTACATACATATAAATACACACACACATACACAAATATTCTATATCTTATATATGTTATGTATTTTTATTTTATATATTTTACCCTATTTATTGTATTTGTAAAAAGCATTTCACTGCATGTTGTACTATGTATGATACTGTATGTCATGAATAAAATTTGAATTTGAATTTGAAATAAGTTTCCCAATTTCCATGTTACATATGAATAATGAATTGCACTTCATGCACAGACTGACTAGCAGCAGATTAGTATTCATCTATTTGTTTGTAGCTCTGCTGCCAACATACATATCATTATACATATTGTCTCTTTAAAATAGGTAACCCTTTCCTGAAATCTGCATCCTGAGCATCAACTAGTGCAGCTTTAAAGTTGGGAAGAAGGAAGTCTTAAGTCTGAGACACCTTTCTGCTGTTCAGTGATGAGATGAACACTTCATTTGTCTCGCTGATTCTTGGTAAGTTAAATGCTTTCTAAATTCATTCATCCATTAAAAAATATACAGTATCAGACAAAATTACATGAAATGAACCAGCTGATAATAATTGGTTAACTGAAAGTCCAGTCAGTCTTGATCCTGAAGGACCCCCAGAGGGTAGATGTCCCATCCAACTACCGCCCAGTAACCTGCCTTTAAACAACATGGAAACTCCTGCCAGACATCGTAGTGGCTACAATGAGCAGGCACATGATTAAATACCAGACTGTGCAATGTCTGGAATGACTACAAGAAAACCTATAACTCAATGCCTCACACATGCTCACAAAGCTAATGTTAAATCGGTGTGTAACTTTGCCAAAACAACGTCGGACTCCGTAGTTTTCTCTGAACCCCTGCCAAATCTGACATGTAGTCGTCACTCAACTGCCTGTCTAGGTGGTGTCCAGCAAACGATGTGGGCTACATAGACAATTGGAAAAGTTTTTGGGGAAAACCTAGGCTTATTAGGAGAGACGGCATCCATCCTACTTTGGATGGTGCCTCTGTCTTATCAAAAAATATGGCTGATTTTATTAGACAACCAAAAGATTGACAGTCCAGAGATCCAGTCCTACACGCCTCTCTGCAGTATCCTTACCGCCCGCATTTATATGTCACCACTGTATGACATGAACTCTGTGTACTCAAAAATCTGCAAAGAAAAAAATACTGCCCTGTATGGTCATGCAAAAAAAGTTATTTTAGTATCCTCTCACCTTTACTGACCTTAAGTGTCCTCCTGTCCCAGGTGTGTCTGTCCTGCTGCTGTCTGCACTGACTGTTTCTGCAGGTGAGATGATGGAACCAAGTGAAAACATGAATGAAGCTAAAGTTGTGAACATTTGTCCATCAGTGCAGTGATGGCGGTGAAATAGGAAAAGCACCAACCAAGGATGTAGAGAGTCGGTCATGTGACAGGTTCTACAAGGACTTTCCACCTGGTCCTAACAGGAACATGTCACAGAGCCAGTAAGGACTGATTTCACTCTGTGAGAGCCTGGACTAACACTGGACCCTGTCTCTGTGTGTGTCTCTGCTGTTCAGATCATCCTCTGACCCTGAAGTTCTCTGAATATCCTGTGATGACAGGAAGTGACGTCACTCTTTACTGTGAAAACGTAAATGGAGACTTTGTCAAAGCCTATTTGTTCTTTAATGAAACCAAACGTGGATCTGAGCCTCAGAACATGTTCACCATCCACAAAGTCCAACGGTCTGATGAAGGTCTCTACTCGTGTTCTACTGATGAGGATGGAAAATCTCCTCAGGTCTGGCTGAGGGTCCAAGGTCAGGACCCTGACTTCCTTTTTATATTAACCTGATAATGTACTGATCACTAAGCCACATTCTCTTCTCTCTCTTACAGATCCTCCTACAACCTCTGGTCCTCGCCACACCACATCATCTACAGCATCTACCACCACTTTGGACACTGCTTCAGGCTTTAATAACACTCATTCTCCATCCTCCTCTATTCTAAGCATCACAGTTGTAGCAGTTTTGTGTTCTCTGGTTTTTGTGGCCTCCATGTTCCTGGTCCTGTGGAGAAAACTAAAAGGTGTCAGACTCAGATTTGAACAGACTGGAACCAGACTGATCAGACAGTTTGATCAGTCAGCAGGAATTGCAAATCTGTAGTGATATTATTTTTCATTGTTTAAATGAAAAGTGAAACTGAGTGAGAATAAAAATACTTTCAAATCAATCAATCTACAACTTTCAAAATCGCCTTTTTAACTAAGGTCAGCCAATTGCATTAGATATTTCTGTTTGGCACTTGTGTTTTTGCTGGCAGTTATTTTCAATTCAGCTGCTGAACTTTAAATGCTACGAACACTCAGGATCAACTTTCAACAACAATGAAATGAAAGTAAACCTTTTCCTTTTTAGTTTATTAATTTTTTTAAGTTTATTAATCTAGCCACAGGGGTTGCAAGCCAGTAACTTCTGTGCCGGTCCCAAGCCCGGATAAATAGAGAGGGTTGCGTCAGGAAGGGCATCCGGCGTAAAATTTTGCCAAGTACAATCATGCGAGTCATCCATACCACTTTCATACCGGATCGGTCGAGGCCCGGGTTAACAACGACCGCCACCGGTGCTGTTAACCTACAGGGTGCCGTGGAAATTGGACTACTGTTGGTCGAAGAAGGAGAGGAGGCAGAAGGGTGCGTGGTCAGAGAGAGAAGGGGAAAGGCAGGAGCTTAGATTTGAGAGTAGGGACTCTTAACGTTGGCACAATGACAGGGAAAGGTAGAGAGCTGGCAGACATGATGGAGAGAAGGAAAGTAGATGTACTGTGTGTGCAAGAGATGAGGTGGAAAGGCAGCAAAGCACGTAGTATTGGAGGAGGATACAAACTGTTCTACCATGGTGTGGATAGGAAGAGAAACGGAGTAGGAGTGATCCTGAAGGGGGAGTTTGTGAACAATGTTCTAGAGGTGAAAAGAGTCTCAGACAGGGTGATGAGCCTAAAGCTAGAAATCGAAGGTGTGATGGTGAACATAGTCAGTGGGTATGCTCCACAAGTTGGCTGTGAGTTAGAAGAGAAGGAGAGATTCTGGAGTGAGTTTGATGAGGTTGTAGAGAGTATCCCTAGAGGAGAGAGAGTAGTTGTTGGAGCAGACTTCAATGGGCATGTTGGTGAGGGGAACAGAGGTGATGAGGAGGTAATGGGCAGGTTTGGTGTTAAGGAAAGGAATCCAGAAGGACAGATGGTAGTGGACTTTGCTAAGAGGATGGAAATGGCTCTAGTTAACACTTACTTCCAGAAGAGAGAGGAACTTAGAGTGACATACAAGAGTGGAGGTAGGAGTACACAGGTGGACTACATCCTATGTAGACGAGGTCATTTGAGAGAGGTTAGTGACTGTAAAGTGGTGGTAGGAGAGAGTGTAGCCAGACAGCACCGCATGGTGGTGTGTAAGATGACTCTGGTGGTCAGGAAGAAGAAGAGAGGAAAGTCAGAAAAGAAGACCAAGTGGTGGAAGCTAAAGAATGAAGAAACTTGTGAGGAATTCAGGCAGAAGTTGAGACAGGCTTTAGGTGGTCAGGAGGAGCTTCCAGATGACTGGGAAACTACAGCAGAGGTAATCAGGGAAACAGGTAGGAAGGTGCTTGGTGTGTCATCTGGTAAGAGGAAAGATGATAAAGACACTTGGTGGTGGAATGAGGAAGTACAGGACTGCATCCAGAGGAAGAGGTTAGCTAAAAGGAAGTGGGATGTAGAAAGGACTGAGGAAAGTAGACAGGAGTACAAGGAAGTGCAGCACAGAGTGAAGAGGGAGGTGGCAAAGGCCAAACAGAAAGCTTACGATGAGCTGTATGACAGGTTAGACACGAAGGAAGGACAGAAGGACTTGTACAGGATAGACAGACAGAGAGATAGAGATGGGAAAGATGTGCAACAGATAAGGGTGATTAAAGACAGAGATGGAAAGGTGCTAACAAGCCAGGAGAGTGTGCAGAGAAGATGGAAGGAGTATTTTGAGCAGCTGATGAATGAGGAAAATGACAGGGAAAGAAGGGAGGAAGATGTGGATGTTGTGGAGCAGGAAATAGGAGAGATTAGAAAGGATGAGGTGAGGAAGGCTCTGAAAAGGATGAAGAGCGGAAAGGCTGTTGGCCCTGATGACATACCTGTGGAGGTGTGGAAGTGTCTAGGAGAGAAAGCAGTGAAGTTTCTGACAGGTCTGTTTAACAGGATTTTAGAGAGTGAGAAGATGCCTGAGGAATGGAGGAGAAGCGTTCTGGTGCCGATCTTTAAGAACAAGGGTGACACGCAGAACTGTAGCAACTACAGAGGGATAAAGCTGATGAGCCACACAATGAAGCTGTGGGAAAGAGTAGTGGAGGCCAGGCTTAGGAAGGAGGTCGAGATTTGTGAGCAGCAGTATGGTTTCATGCCCGTAAGAGCACCACTGATGCCATTTTCGCTTTGAGGTTGTTGATGGAAAAGTACAGAGATGGTCAGAAGGAGCTGCATTGTGTCTTTGTGGATTTAGAGAAGGCGTATGACAGGGTGCCGAGGGAGGAGCTGTGGTACTGTATGAGGATGTCGGGAGTGGCAGAGAAGTACGTCAGAGTAGTTCAGGACATGTATGAGAGAAGCATGACGGTGGTGAGATGTGCTGTAGGTCAGACAGAGGAGTTCAAGGTAGAGGTGGGACTACACCAAGGATCGGCTTTGAGTCCCTTCTTGTTTTCTATGCTGATGGACAGGTTGACAGATGAGGTCAGACAGGAATCTCCCTGGACAATGATGTTTGCAGATGACATTGTGATTTGCAGTGAGAGTAGAGAGCAGGTGGAGGAACAGCTGGAGAGGTGGAGGTTTGCTCTGGAAAGAAGAGGTATGAAAGTCAGTCGTAGTAAGACAGAATACATGTGTGTAAACGAGAGGGATCCAGGTAGAAGCGTGAGGTTACAGGGGGCTGAGGTGAAGAAGGTGCAGGAGTTTAAGTACTTGGGGTCAACAGTTCAGTCTGATGGGGAGTGTGGAAAAGAGGTGAAGAGGCGAGTGCAGGCAGGTTGGAATGGGTGGAGTAAAGTGTCAGGAGTGTTGTGTGACAGAAGAGTGTCAGCAAGACTCAAAGGAAAGGTGTACAGGACAGTGGTGAGACCAGCTCTGCTCTATGGGTTAGAGACAGTAGCAGTGAGAAAGAGACAAGAGGCAGAGATGGAAGCAGCAGAGATGAAGATGTTGAGGTTCTCCTTAGGAGTCACAAGGTTGGACAGAATAAGGAACGAGTTCATCAGAGGGACAGCGCACGTTGCCTGTGTTAGCAACAAAGTCAGAGAGGCTAGATTGAGATGGTTTGGACATGTGCAGAGGAGGGACAGTGAATATATTGGTAGAAGGATGTTGGAGATGGAGCTGCCAGGCAAGAGGGCGAGAGGACGACCAAGGAGGAGATATATGGATGTCCTAACAGAGGACATGAGGTTAGCTGGTGTCAGAGAGGAAGATGCTCAGGATAGAGTGAAGTGGAAAAGGATGATTCGCTGTGGCGACCCCTAATGGGAAAAGCCGAAAGAGTAGTAGTAGTAGTAATTTTTTAAGTTTATAATGATTATTAATACCTTAATAAAAACTGACCCAGTCCCAGCCCAAATCACTGAAAGGTAGTAGAAATGTACACAAGTCAGAATTTACAGGTTTCAGTTTAAAACCAAATGATGGATACTGTGTTACTGCACTTGAAAAGAATTGGCTTCTGTTTCTTTCTTTGTGTGTTTCATGAAAATGAGACATTTCTTCTCATTGCACTTTACTTTCGGTGTCAATTCCTGTGTGGTACAAAGTAGACAAACTGTCATGTAGTCCTGTTTGTGCTAATTTCTTTCCTCCTCCACATTTAGGAAGGAACAGTTTGTCTCCTCCAGTGGACATGACCTACGCTGATGTCAAAATAAGACGGACAACAAATGAGAAAGGTAGGACGTAGTAGGACTACTAAACATGTAAATGGTAAACGGTCTGCACTTATATAGTGCTTTCTGGTGCTATTGGTACACTGCTTCTTATTTATGACTCTGGTTTATTTATATTTCACATTCACAATAAAAAAACAGTGTGTCTGACTGCAGAGAAAGGAGCCGCCAGAAAAAACATGATTTACAGTAGCTGCACACAATTCTCTGAAGCATTAAGTGCAGTGACAGTGTTAGTGTTTTAAAACATTTTTGGATTAGAACAGTTTTGAAAGCTGTGAAACAATCAGAAAATAATGTTTTTGTTTCAGAATAATAATCCTTTCTTCCCTAACTTTCTAAATACATTGTTAGTGAATAGGCAGGACAAATAAAAGAGATCAGTGACTGTTAAGTATTGTTAGGGGAGAGTGTAGCCAGAAAACACAGGATGGTTGTGCGTTTAATGACTCTGGTGGTGAGGAAGATGAAGACGACCAAGGCAGAGCAGAGGACGAAGTGGTGGAAGTTGACAAAGGAAGAATGTAGTTTTCAGGGAGGAGCTGAGACAGGCTCTGAGGGGTCAGGAGGTGCTTCCAGATGAATGGACAACTACAGCTAATGTGATCAGGGAGACAGGAAGGAGGAAACTGGGTGTGTCATCAGGAAAGAGGAACATGGACAAGGAGGTTTGGGGGTGGAATGAGGAAGTTCAGGAGTGTAAACAGAGAAAGGTTAGCGAAAAAAGTGGCAAGTGGGCAGGAAGTTTGCTTTCTAAAAAAAAGCTACTGATTTTAGTCATTAAGATTTAGGAACAGAAACTATTTAATTGTAGCTATTCCATTTTCAGCCTGTGCACAAAAAGGTGGTGACTGATTGAAGGAGACTGCGACTGTTGGTTCTCCCGTTGACTCTTTGATTTGATTTACTTATCCTACAGTGACATCTAGTGGCCATGACTCATCACAACAGCTGCCCCAGTAATTCAGTATTTGTATTCTATATCAGTTTCTCTTTGCAAAACATGGATTTTCATTAGCTAATCACCACTGCAGAACCATTTTCAAGGGTATGGTGTACATTTCCTAATAATAATTAAGTAAGACATTATGTACAATAGAGAATGAATCCCCAGGAAATTCTTGTGTTTTAGCAGCCATAGACAAAGAACACAGAATCTGCACAGAACAATGTGCATTATAGTTTAACAGAAAAGGCATTTAACATTTGAGGGTAAACTAAATATATAAACATATTTACATTGGAAAATGTAACAGACGAGTATTGCAACATCCGGTTTATTGCACAATAAATAAGAATATACAAGTAAAATTGCACATTGTGTGTCACTGCAGTGAATCAGTGATAAGGTATTTTGTGCAATTTTATAACTATGGAGCTCAACTTTGCTGTTACATACGCTTACTGGCCACAACATTAATACCACCCGGCGGTGAACAACATTTGGCAAGACAAGAATGTAATGTCTGCCATGATTAACAGGTGTTCGAACACATCACACCATGTTGGGAATTTGTAGCTGAGACCGGTTATAGCGCCCATGCTAAAATAAATCTGTTACTTAAAGTACTGTAGCCTAATCAAGTACAAAAGTCACAGACACAGCTTGTCTCTTTTCTTTGCATTGTGTTTTGTTTTAACCTTGAACCTTTCTGTAATAAGACAAACAAAACAAAAAGAAAAAAGTGCAAACACCAAATCTATTGAACTGAACTATGAATGACAAATGAAATTAATTATTTCAGATGAAGCAGCTGTCAGAACATAGTTTTAAAATCAGCTCCAGCTTCACCTGCTGCTGTTTTTGTTCTCTGTAGTAAGACTAATCTTTGTCCTTAGTTTTTATAACTACCTTTTCTTCTTTCAAAGACTTTCATTTCTTTCGTACGTAGCCTCCATTATTTGCTTTTGTATTGCTACTAACTAAAAGGTCAGTTAGTGAAGGATTCACTCAGGGAATACTCAGCACTCAGGTTCTTGAAGTGACTCTTAAGTCTGGTTTCTAACAAAGCCCCGTTTCAAATTTGTACTACTGATTTACTGCATTTGTTAACAGTTTGTCTATTTTGCTTTTACTTTATTTTTCTCATCGATTTTCTCATAGTTTATTCCCTTTTTTATCTAAACTTAATCAGTTTTGTTGTGTCATCATTTTTTTATTATCATTTTTTATTTATTTTTATTTTTTTGTGTGTGCATTGGCCTCACTGTACTATAGTCCTTATCTTTAAAACACTTTGAATTGCACTTATCTGTGTGATTCAGTCTTGATTGATTGCTCCACTCATTCAGTTTTAGTGTAATTTGTCACCTGTATGGCTGGAGTAATTGATGCAGACTTTCTTCTCTCTGTCTCCCTCCCAGGTCCTGTAGACGTCACTTATGGTCAGGTTGTCATTAAAAACCAGAGGAAGGCTGGCAAGAGGATTGGTAAGGAAGGACTGGAGACTAGTAATCACAGACACACGTTTGTCTCTCTGTACTTGTGAGGACAGTCGTTGACATAATGCAATACCAAAACCTAATTCTAACTGTGACCCTCAAAAAGTCCTCACAACTGTTTGAAGATGTGAGGACTGGACAAAATGTCCTCATGTCCCAAAAAGTACTCAATCTGTTGTTGGAAAACTAAGTAGTAAGTACAAGAACACATGCAAACAGACACATTACACCAAATCATACAGAGAGATTAATACATCAACCATTTTTATGTACCAAAGAAGAAAGTACCTGGAAGGTGAAATCAGGAGAGATGACTCTCAGTTCTTGTAGTTTCAATAGGCTGGTGGGAGAAATTATTTTTTAATGATGATGATAATGACATTTTTAGCTTTATTAATGTTGGGAGGAGTGGTTAGCGCTGTCACTTCACAGCTAGAAGGTCCCTGGTTTGTTTCCTGACCAGCTGCTGCCTTTGTGTATGAATATGAGTACGAAGGGGTGTATGTCTGTGTGTGGAATGGACTGCAGCTCCCTGAGACCCTGAACAGGACAAGTGGTTTATCCAGAGAGGTCACATGATCTGTGGACCCATAAAGACACACTGAGGAATGTACACATGATGTGGTGTTGACACTGTCTGGATCTTGTTGTATACAGGTACACTGTATACTGGCAAGTACACACATTTTACTGTAGATGATCCACGATGGCGCCACTGACGGCAGCCTCTGTGCACCTCAGCGTTGTTTTGTCTTTTAATTCAGTTTTGTGCCACTGTTCTGGTGGCTCTTACTCCAGGGAAGAGCTCATGAACATCAGAGCTACTACCCCTGTGGATTTCTCCCCGACCTTTCTGGCTTCTCAAGGGTAACAAAGTGAGGGCCCGATGGCGAAGAGGTAAACGCTCAGTGGTGCTTGTGCATCTCTGCCGATGCAGATTATGAACTGCACTTCCCGGCACATTCCTGTCTAATGTGCACTCATTCTGCAACAAAATGAGTTGACTCTCCTGCTGAACACAAACAGAGACTTTTCTATATCCTGTGTTTTGTGCTTCACGGAATCGTGGCTGTGTGATCTTGTACAGGATTCTGTGCTACAGCTGGGTTGATTTCAGCTCTACAGAGCGGACAGACACACAGAGCTTTCCGACAAAACAAAGGGAGGTGGAAAATGTTTCTATAACAACAGTGGTTGGTGCAACGATGTTTCAGTTTTGTCTGAGCAATTTTCCCCAGAGCTGGAGGCCTTCATCATTAACTGTAAGCCCTTCTACTGGCCACCACCCTGATCGGCCTCATCTCTGATGGACATGAGTCGGCCTACAGGAGTGAGATGGACTGTCTGGAGTTTAACGCTCTCAAGACAGTGGAGATGATAGTGGGTTTCAGAAAGGACCCCCTCAAATTCCTAGTACAGTGAACTGTTCTAACTGTACCTGGCAATAAACAGTTTTCTGATTCTGATTCAGATTCTGATTACAGATTTATTTTAATGAGCCCCATATGTTAAGATTTATACTTTAACACCTTGTTTCTGTGTGTTTGTTTTACAGAGCAGCCACCTGATCCAGATGTTCTATATTCATCAGTGAGAGCAGGTAACATCACATATACACGTTTTACTGAATGTTAGAGTGATAAACTATGATTTATAAAAAAAATGTAAACTGATCAAATATGAAATAACTGATGTGATGTTTGTACCTGAACAGGAATTTGAAGAGGCATTCTGATACATCCTCATATCAGCAGCTGAATCTGTTGTCTCTTACTGGTGAAATATATTATTTTTAAATGTATTGCTGATGGTTAGTTTCCGTTTGTTATGACCTGGGTCATATATTGTATTGTTATTGCTTATGTACAGTTTTTGCTGTCTCTCTCCTCCTCCTCGTCTGTTTTATGTGCTTGTGTCTGAGGGATAGGCCAAAGGTGATGTCAATCAATTGGTCTGTTTGAATTAATTGCCACCACCTGGATGGACACAATGGTTGGACATTCTTCATTTACCCCATATGTCACCAGCAGCCTCTCTCTGCCCAGGGGCATTATAAGTTCTGGGAGTTTGTGTTTTGTGCTGGTCGCCACCGTGAGGGAAAGTGCTGTGTGTGGGAGTGCCCCTCACGGTGACCGGCCTGTGATGATTTGCATTTGTTCTTGTTTTAAATAAAGCTGGCTGTCTCCAACCGGAGACATAAAAGACAAGAGCTGTGTCGTCTGGTTGCTGTCCACCACTCACAGTGTGCAGTGCTACAGTGTACAACTTACTATAAATATTAATCACCAGGTAGCACAGTAGGAGCGGGAAGACATTTTTTTTACACATTTTTCTCCTGTTTTGGGGGAAAGTACATTCTTTGTACTTTTTTTTTTATTGTAGCTGAGTCATCTATTTCTGCTCTTTCAGCTCAGCTGTTTTCAGAAAGAAAGGCTTCTGTTAACATCAGTTTTATCAATATCAGTATTATGTCAGAAAAGAACAATTAGAAAATCCAAAGTGCTTCTTTCTCCAGTGAGCACGAGCTAAAAGTCTGTGTCTCACTGAGACATATACAGTTTAACGTGCCTGAAATGAAGATAACAGGCAGCCTTTCCTGCAGATTTAGGCTGCTTTGTAAACCATTTTCGTCTGTGCATGACTGAAAGCATCCTGAGGTTGAACCCCCTGTGATGTTCTTACCATTTGCCTGTATCTACAGACAGTCTTTTATTTCTGTTTTGCATGTTTGCATGTTGGAAACACGAGGTTGTGACTGTGCCAGCATTGAAAAGTGTGTCTGTATTCGTGTGGAGCACAACACACGGTGTATGATAAATGTTACATGTTTCAATACATTAAAGCAAAAAAAGAAGTTTAGATGTTGTAAAATAACCTAAAATGATTGTGGCTAAATCCAGATTATAATATCAATTTAACAGCCAACATCTTACCACAGCTTTGCATTCATGGTAATATTTTCTTTCAATTTTACTGCACTATATAATAGGCCTAAATCTGCACCAATGTTAATTTTAAACATTCGTATTTCTGTAGATAAAAGTCTTAGTTTGAATGTCAACCATTTTTGATCATTTAAAATGTATTACAATTAACATTTTTCATTTGATATACAACTTCCAATGCACATTTTGTCTGTCTGTTAAATAAATCTGATCTCTGCATTAACGCTGACAAGACGAAATAACAAATAATAATAATAATTTGTGAGCTCGTTGCTATGAAACCAAAGTCTTCCTACAAGTCCAGCAGATGTCGGTACTCTTTAAAACATAAGCCGCCGATGGAATTACACCAGTTTTTGAACTGAAAACAAAATGAGGAATAATTTTGACTTGTGAAAATCATCAATCCACATAGTGTAGATTTGTACGGGATTAGCATGCAGTAAAAACAGCAGTGTATCTGAGAGTTCCGAAAATATCAAAACCACAACCAAGCTCCACAAATTTCTGTTGCTTTTTCATACAAAATTGATAAGTAATGATGATTTCTTGGACGACATTTTGCTTTTCAATTGACTTTTTGGGAAATTCAGGTGCTTTTTTTTTGAAAGCTGAAATCTCGGGACATTGATTTACCAGCAGGAATCAGCTCTGCTGCAGCACATTGATGATTTGATTACCTGCAGCCTGTCTGAAGAGGCCGGCAAGTTAGAAAAGGTTCTACTCAAACATTTAGTAGAAAACGGACATAAAGTCTGTTATGTTACAATTTGCAATATCTAAAGTAAATTCTTTAGATCATGTGATCACAGCTGAGGACATAACTCTCTCACTAAGATGTGTGACTGCGAAGAAAAAAATTCCATTCTCATCCCTTTAACCATGAAACAAATGAGAAGTTAGTTGGGTATGATGTCATACTGAAAACAATAGTTTGAAAATTACCAAAATCCTCTTTGTCTTTTATGGAAAATAACTCTTAGCTTATGATAAAATAACTCAAAAGCAGATTTGACATTACTGTGACCCAGTCCAACCCTTCCACATATTTAGGTTGTTGACCTGAGAAATGACTGTATGACACATGTTTTGTTACAGCACATGGTGGAATTCTAACAGAACCATATCACTGTGTTCCCAGGGCAGCTCTGGCTCACTCAGATCACTGCATGGTTCATCTCCTTCAAAAGGTAAAATCTCCAAAGCCTCTAGTTGAAACTGTCAAGAGTGGAAAACACTGATTTGTCTGCACAGACTGAGTGTGTTTGTGGCTGCAGCTGAAAACCTGGATGAACTGACTGACACTGGCATTATCGTCAGTTTTTGTGATGACATGCACCAGCCAAGAGTTATCGCACACACAGCACCAACAAGCTGGTTCACAGCTAAAGTCAGACAGGCTCTCAGGACTAAAGAGGAAGCTTATAAGTGGGGACATAGTCCTGTACAGGCGGGCCAGGAATTCACTGATGAAGGATGTCAAGGAGGCACAAAGAAACTATGCTGAAAAGCTGGAAAACTATTTTTCTGCCAATGATGCAACGACAGAATGGAGCTTTGCACACTGTGGGTCTGACTTATCCAGCACCTTTATTTTGAAGGCTGTAACCGGAACCTGATTATGTGTTTTATCTATAGGCGGAGGTCACTTCCTGTAAAATCGAAAGTAAACCTTTCCGTCCGTTCGTCGGTGGATTGTCAGGAGGAGATAGAATTCTTTGTGTATTGGTTTCCTGAAGCTGTTTCGGAATCATTTGTTGGATCTTAGATCGGAACCGAATTTGTGGTTTAACCGGGACGATGAAGACGTTCGTGGTGTTTGTGATCCTGCTGCACGGTAAGAAACCGGATCGAAGTGTAAATGTAGATTCAATAAATTCAGAATCCTTCATGTGATCTGACAATCAGCTGTTACCGGGAGACCAGGATCCTGTAAAGTGTGTACAGACTCTGAAAACACACCGACGATCAGCACAGACCTGCGGACCGTTAAACCTACTTCCGTGTTCAGCGTCGTCCCGTTAGGCCGCGCTGGGTGCGGCTGTTACAGACTGATATTAGATCATAGCCACTGGCAGTATGTGATATGTCTTTGCTTTTGTGTTACATAAAGGGAAATTATAATTACTGTTACTATACTTCATATGTCATTTAAATTGCTTTACATATTCAAAGAACACTGGGACACCAGGACATCCAACTTAAATTATTATTAGTGTGACTGCTGCAAGCGACCCACATCTACTGAACACCTAAAGCTAGAACCGTCGTTCAAACTCTGTGTTGTTGGAACATGTTTGGAGATGGTGCCTATTGATTTGTGTGCTAATAGCTAATGCAGAATAATTTAAGTAAACATTTTAAATCATTTTTATCTTTCATTGAGCTCTATGCAAAATATGTGAAGACGACAGTACAGGACTGAACATCTGACATGTTTGATGTCTGTCTCCTTACAGTTTCCCAGCATGCCTCAGGTGTGGAGGTGACTGTGGGCGAGGAGTCTGTCATCCTGCCCTGCCATGTGTCAGTACTTGATTCCAGTGGCTCCACTGTTGTGTGGGACCGCTATGGCCTCACTCCTTCAAGGATTCACTTACGTAAACCAGAAGGTGACAAGTTTACTGGCCTAAACCCACAGTACATCGGCCGAACGTCAATGAGGACTGATGCTCTGCAGACTGGAGACCTGAGTCTGACCCTGAGAAAACCCGTCATCAGTGACAGTGGAACCTACACCTGCACTGTGCGCAGGGAGGGAGACAACCTGAGAGTGACCACAGTACAGCTGCTGGTCAAAGGTCAGTTACTGTAGATACAGGTCAGAGGTTATAACTTATGAGACACCAGAATTTTGAATTGTTATTAGTTTTAATTGGAGGAATGATGAATGCAATCAGTGCCTTCACACATAGTGTAATATTTATTTACATAAATTAATTAGGTTTTCTGAAGCTGATGGGTTTTCAAGTCATTATGGCAGATTAACATAAAGCCTGCAGCAGCAAAACAAGGAAGAGAAATGAAACACAGGTACCACAGTAATGCTCCCAGCAGCAGTAATTTAAGAATATCGATTGATGCATTTACATGCCGCTGTGTTGATGAGGTGATAAATGTCTCTTTCAGTCTAAGCAGAGACGTGGGAGGAAACGTGCTGAGGCAATGAAAACGTCTCTAAATGAGAAGTGAAGAGTTTTAAACTCCAGGAGAGACAAATGTGGAGAAATCTAAACCAGGACCAGGGACATATATATTTTCAAAGTAGACTTTGATAGTGGAAGGCCATACTAATACCAACTCTTTAATCTACCCATATTAAAGTGTCCTCCATTTATGCTAGTGTTGTGTTGTAATAAAATTCATTTTTAAAATCCGGTTCTCAAGTTGGTTCAAAAACTTACATAACTGAATAATCTGTTCCAGGATTAGAACATCCAGCATTTCTCATTTGATCCATGCGTTACACCATTATTTAATGGCTGATTTTCATCTAACCCTCTTTTGCAGATACACACAATAAACAGTAAATAATAATTTTTAATCCTAAAATAATATGCATCGTAAATACAGTAAAAATGTTTGCTTCACGACAAAAACTTGAACTCTACACATAATATCTTATGTTTGCATGTATTGTAGTTGTGCATAATTCATCTAAACAAACCTAATATTGATAAGGCAAATTTCGTCAGATGGTATCATAAAAAGGAACTTGGGGGTCAGTGGTTTAACACTTTGGCATCGCACAGAAGCCAGTCCAGCTCTTTCAGCAAGAACTGCTGCTGCTGATGTTTTACAAAAAAACTCCCACTCTACTTTTTTTTGGGGGCTTTTCCCTTTCAGGTGTCGCCATAGTGAATCATCTGCCAAAGTCTCTTTCATCTGCATCATCTCTATGGCAGATCTAACCTCAGTTCAATTCAATTCAAATTTATTTATATGTTGCCAATTTACAACAAGGTCATCTCTCAAGGCACTTTACATAATAAAGTGAAGACTATACAGACATTTAGAGAAAACCCAACAAATCCCCCTTGAGCAGCTATAGGCAACAGTGGAGAGGAAAAACCTCCAGCAGAACCAGGCTCAGGGTGGGCGGACATCTGCCTTGACTGGTTGGGCTGAGTGGAAAGTGGAGAGAGAAAAGAACAGAGCAACAAAAGCAGCAACAAAACATTGAGCAGGTTAGTAGGACCAGTAGCTGTTATATATTAAATATTGTAAGACTGTTACAGTAGATGCCTTCTTTTAGTCTTATGAAGTGGGGGAGACTTTGGAATAACTCACATGTCTGTTCACTTCTTCAAAGTTATTAAGTCTAGATCATCCTGCAGGAGGTGCAGGTGAGTTCTCTGATTGTCTCTCTATGGGTTCTTTAATGAGAAAACATCAGAATAATGTAAAGTTAGACATTTAGTAACTAATCAGAGCTGAAACAAAAACTCGCCGAGTTTGATCATTTTTTCTACTTTGGCGTGCTATGTTTGCTTCCGTGTCTGGGAATGCACATTGTTATACACCAAGGTAAACAATAGGAGAGGAGGAGAAGACGGGGTAACCGAGCTGACGCTCTGTGCCGGCCCAAAGGAGACGGTGTAGACAGACTTTACCGTCCGTCGTTATGGGAAATGTGAGATCTTTACCCAACAAGATGGACAAGCTAGCCGCTTTGACGTGGCACCAGAGAGAATACCAGGAGGCTAGCATCATGATGTTGACAGAGTCATGTCTAACTACGCTAACACCGGACACGACCATGGCTCTGGATGGATTTCAACTGGTGCGAGCAGACAGGAGGAGGACTGACAGTATTTGTGAATAACAGATGGTGTAAATCTAGTTACATCACTGTTAACGAGCAGATCTTTAGCTGGTGTCAGAGAGGAAGATGCCCAGGATAGAGTGAAGTAGAAAAGGATGATTCGCTGTGGCGACCCCTGATGGGAAAAGCCCAAAAAGAAGTAGTAGTAGCAGGGATATTGAGCTGTTAGCCGTTAGCATGAGACCATTCTGCCTGCCCAGGGAATATTCCCCCCTTCTGCTAATGCTGAAGCAGCATGTGACGTCCTGCACTGAGTCCAAAAGCCCTTCTCCTTACCTCTGGAGACGTCAACCATGCCCCTCCATTCATTCAGTATGTTTCATGCCCACCAGAGAATAAAACACTAGACTTATTTTATGCCAACTCCAAGGAGGCTTACAATTCAGCACCCTACCTCCTTGGGAATATCAGATCATAACCTGGTTCATCTCCTGCCTGTGTACAAACCCCTTGTATGCAGGCAGTCAGCTTTCTACAGCACAGTGAAGACATGGTCTGATAAGACCAAAGAGACTCTTAAAGACTTTTGAAACAACTGTGTGGTAGGAATTGTGCAGTCCACACAGGGAGGAGATGGTATAATGGATAATATAGGAACATCTGTGTGGAGACCACTGTACCCACCAAAACCATACGGTGCTTCTCCAACAACAAGCCATGGATTAACCTTGATATAAAAACCCTCCTAAGGTTCTCCTTGGACTACCTCTCAAACCGACTACAGTATGTGAGGGCTCGAGACTGAGAGTCTGACATGGGTGTCTGCAACACGGGGCCCACATGGAACGGTTGTAATAAAAATGCACTATTACTAATGTTAAATAAAATCAAAATCAATGTCCAAATGTACAGTGTGGAAAAAAAGAACTACAGAATATTACAATATCAGTTCAAGTAGCTTAGACTGTGGAGTTATAAAGTCTAACCGTGGTGGGAATGAAAGACCTGCGGTAGCGCTCTGTCCTACACTGAGGGTGGATCAGTCGGCCACTGAAGGAGCTGCACAGAGCCTCCACTGTCTGGTGCAGCGGGTGACAGGTGTTGTCCATGATGGATGTCAGCTAGGCCAACATCCTCCTCCAGAGAGTCCAGTGGGCAGTGGCGGACAGAGCTGCGCTGTCTGTTCCCGTCCTTGTCGGTGCTGCATGAACCCCAGCAGACCACAGCGTAGTGCAGAGCTGAGGCCACCACAGAGTCATAGAATGTCCTTAACATGGAATTGCACATACCAAAGGACCTCAGTCTCCTCAGAAGGTGGAGGCGACTTTGAACCCTTCTTGTACAGGGCATCAGTGTTGTTAGTCCAGTCCAGTTTATGGTTGAGGTGAACACCCTGGTACTTGAAGCTATCCAGCCTCTCAATGTCCCAGCTCTGGATGTTCACCGGTGTGAAAGGTAGTGTCTTTCTCCGGAAGTCAATCACCATCTCCTTCGTCTTACTGGTGTTTAAGCAAAGGTGGTTGCTTTCACACCAGTCCACAAAGTCCATGATCACTGACCTGTACTCCAGCTCATTCCCATCTGATATACATCCAACTATGGCTGAGTCATTAGAGAATTTCTGGAGATGACATATGCTAGTGTTGTAGGTGAAGTCTGAGGTGTACAGGGTGAAGAGGAACGGTGAGAGTACCGTACCCTGAGGAGCCCTCGTGCTGCAGACCAGCACCTCAGACACACAGCTCCGCAGCCGCACATACTGTGGCCTGAGATGGTCTTCAGGCCCCTCCACAACTCTCGTACGTTTTTATTGTCCAACTGCTCCTGTATCTGTCCTTGGCCTGTCTGATCTTGTAGTTGAGTTCACGCTGAACTCTTTTCTGCTCCTCAGTGTCTCTTGTAATAAAAGCCTTCCTCTTCTTAATTAGTAGGGCTTTAAGTTCAGGAGTCACCCGGGTTTTCTGTTGGCAAAACGCCGCACCCTCCTGGTCGGCACAGTGTTCTCTACACAGAAGTTGATGTAGTCTGTGATGCAGTGGGTCAGGCTGTTGATGTCGTCTCCATGAGAGCTGCAGAGTGTGTCCCAGTCTGTGGTCTCGAAACAGTCTCTCAGTCTCTCATAGGCCTCGTCAGTCCACAGTTTCACAGTCTTCGTCTGTGCAGGCTGTCTTCTCACCCTGGGTGTGTATTCAGGGCGCAGATGTACCAGATTGTGATCAGAGTGGCCAAGTAGGGGGAGGGGCAGGGTGTGTATTCATCCTTTACATTAGCATACAATAAGTCCAGCGTCTTGTTGTTCCTGGTGCGGCACTTCACGTACTGGGTGAATCTCGGCAGAGTGGAAGAGAGGGAGGCGTAATTAAAGTCCCCGCTGATGAGGAGCAGAGCCTGCGGGCGATGAGGAGCAGAGCCTGCGGGCGATGAGGAGCAGAGCCTGCGGGCGATGAGGAGCAGAGCCTGCGGGTGTCGTGTCTGGAGACGAGTTACTGCGCCGTGCAGCAGCTCACACACAGCAGCTGCGTCGGCCGCAGGGGGACGTACACGTTAAACACAATATGTACACGTGAAGCTGGTCAGGAAGGCCAGCTCGGTTTTGGGGACTCCCCTGGACTCAGGACCGTAGCCGAGCTATCATCCGTACTGGAGAATGACTCCCACCCTCTGTACGACGTCTGAGCAGCTCCTTCACTGACAGTTACATCCTAAATGTAAAGGAGCAACATCGAAGCTCTTTTCTACCTGCTGTCAGACTTTACAATCAGAGCTGCTCCTGGGGAACCATCATCACTGTTAGTAACTTTAAAACTGTTTTTTTGACCCTTGGTGCAACTGATTGTGTACATGTGTGATATATTTTTATTTTTAGATTGACTATATATGGTATTCAGATTTTCTTCTTTGCCATACTCTGAACATTCCTTGCTGTTGTAACATGGAAATTTTCCCTTTGTTGGACAAATAAAGTCTATCTTATCTGATCTTAAATACACAGGTACAAATACTCCTAAAATGAACAGTCATTCCAAAAATATGGAAGAATTTGAACAGAACATTGAGTGTAACTCAGGTTGAAATGTACAATTTTTAAATACTGAGAAGATAAATCAAATCTACAGTGTCCAAGCTGGACTTGTCCTGTTAGGAGACAATGGGGACAGGAGAGACACAGGCTGCTGATGGTTCCTCTGTTCACATTTTACATTGACGTACAAACACATCTGCAGAACAGTGTCACTAATACTAATAATAAACTTAACACTAATAATTAACTGAAATCATCAGTTTAACTAGACTAACATTTCAACATCATCAGTTACAACAAATGAATAGAAAATAATCTCACGCTGAATGGGAATCAGGTAAAAAAAAAATCATGAGTAGACCTAAGAGTCAAAGCAGTTGTGAATTCATCAGTAACCTGTTTATTGTTGGATCATGTGGTTGTTTTTTGTGTTTGTTGATTACAGAACCTCCTTCACCGTGGTACATCATTGTAGGTGTCCTGATTCCTCTGCTCATCATAGTTGCTGTTGCTAGTGTCTTTGTGTGTCTTCAATGTAAGAAGATGAAGGACAGACTAGGTACGTATTGTGTATGTGTGTGTGTGTGTGTGTGTGTGTGTGTGTGTGGACATCGATCTGTATCACTGCACATATTCACACTCGTCCTACAGCAGCAGTAACTTTATTAGTTCTTTAAATCCTCTGCTGTGACTCTGTGATCCAACAGGAAGCTGCTGCACACAGACCTACAGTTTCTACACTGATACAAAGCAGCTTTGTCCAGGTCCAAATGTTGATTATTAAGTAGAATTATGAGGAACTTATTTCACATCAAGTTACTTTACTCCACTACATTTAAAAGGAAATATTTTGGTTTTAAATTCACTACATTAGTTTGATATGTTAGTATTTATTAACCAGCTGTTAGTACATAAAGTTAATGCTTAGAAGCTCCAACAGCTTGTGATGTTTATACAACACCACATTAATAGTCAACCTTCATTATCCTGCATAATGAGCTCTTTGACTTAGGGTTAGGGTTAATACTTCCATCTAAATCAACTAACTAAGATGGCACCGCGTGAGTGGCAGCGAGTTTCAGCAGCTCTGTCTGTTTCTATGTTTTTCTTCCAGTCTTCTTATGTTTATTTCCATGCTGTATGTATGGTGTGTTTCTTCTTTAAACCCCTGTGGAGTTGTGCGACCAGGGGTAAAAACTTTATCACTTTTGCATGTTTCATCATCCTTTTTCAACTTTTTGAGTTGGCCTCGGGAGACCCTTTGAACTGTGGCTCTATTGTTTACACGTGGGACCAGCTGCTAGCTCTTAGCCGTGTCGAGCTTCTCCAGGGGAGAAAGCTGGATATTCCAGCCGAGATACGAAGGAAAAGACGAGGCTGTAGAGCTGGCGTCAAGCGCCGGGAGAGAAGACGTAGATACAAGCTCGTTTTACCATCTGTTATTATGGGAAACGTCCGCTCTCTCTCCAACAAAATGGACGAGCTAGCGTTTCACCGAGACGTGGCTCAACCAGGACACACCGGACTCTGTGGTCTCCGTTAACGGATTCACACTGGTGCGGGCGGACCGGAGTGCGGCAGAGAGCGGTAAGAGGAAGGGAGGCGGACTGGCGGTGTTAGTGAACAACAGATGGTGTAACCCCGGGCACATCACTGTTAAACAACAGCTCTGCAGCAAAGACGTTGGCCTGGTGGCAGTGAGCGTCCGGCCGTACTACCTCCCGCGGGAGTTCTCTCACGTGTTGGTGGTCACTGTTTCCCTTCCTCCGTCGGCCGCCGCCGCTGCCGCGTGTGAGCGCGAGCACAGCACCGTGTCCCAGCTGCAGACACAGCACCCACAGGCCCTGATCCTCATCTCTGGGGACTTTAATCATGCCACCCTCCCCAACTTCACCCAGTACGTTAACTGCCACACAAGAGACAATAAAACTCTGGACCTGCTATATGCTAACACAAAGAATGCATATACATCCACCCCCCTCCCCGCTCTGGGCCGCTCCGACCACAATCTCGTGTCCCTGTCTCCTGCTTACACTCCAGCGGTGAAAAAACAGTCACCACAGGTGAAAACAGTGAAGGTCTGGACAGAGGAGGCGAGTGAACAGCTGAGGGACTGTTTTAACACCACAGACTGGGACATTCTCCGCAGTCCACATGGGGAGGACATTGACAGTCTCACAGACTGTATCACTGACTATATAAACTTCTGTGTGGAAAACACCGTGCCATCCAAGACAGTACAGTGTTTTCCCAACAACAAGCCCTGGGTGAGCCCTGAGCTGAAGGCCCTGCTGAATGAAAAGAAGAGGGCCTTTCTCTCAGGGGACACGGAGGAGCTGGGCAGAGTGCAGCGGGAATTAAAATACAAAATCAGGAGGTGCATGGACAGCTACAGGAAGAAACTGGAGCAGAACAACGTCCGTGAGGTGTGGAGAGGACTGAAACACATCTCAGGCCACGGTGAGAGTAGGGATGGTCGACAGGTCACGGGTGACCAGACCTGGGCAAATGAATTAAATCTGTTCTTTAACAGATTTGATTCTGCCCAGTCCCAAGCCCCCACTCACACGGCCCCCTCTTCACACCTCAGCTCCAGTCCAGTCGTCTCCTCCCAGCTGCAGCTCTTCACACCTCAGCTCCATGCAGACCACTCTGCCCCTCCTTCCACTGTCACAGAGAGCTCCCAACAACCCACAGCTCCAGACCAGTCACCGCCCACCCCCCTCTGCCTCACTGTGGACCAGGTTAGGAGAGAGTTAAGGAAGACTAAGGCCAGGAAGGCCACAGGCCCTGACAACATCAGCTCCAGGCTCCTCAGGGAGTGTGCAGACCAGCTCTGTGAGGTTGTTCTGTCACTATTCAACCTGAGCCTTTATACTGGAGAAAGTACCAGTGCTTTGGCGGACTTCCTGTCTGGTTCTGGTTCCGAAAGTGTCACATCCTTACTCCCACCTCTGTCACCTGCAGAAATTCTCGGACGACACAGCCATTGTTGGCTGTGTACTGGGTGAGAATGAGCGGGAATACAGGGGGGTCATCGCGGACTTTGTGGACTGGTGTCAGAACAATTATTTGTTCCTGAACACCAGTAAGACAAAGGAGTGAGTGCTTGACTTCAGACGAAACCCTCCACCACACACACCGGTGAGCATCCAGGGATCAGACATTGAAGTTGTGGACACCTTTAAATACCTGGTGTCCACCTAAACAAAAAACTGGACTGGACAAACAACACAGACTCTCTGTACAGGAAGGGCCAGAGTCGCATCCACCTGCTGAGGAGACTGAGGTCCTTTGGTGTGTGCAGGGAGCTGTTACGGACTTTTTACGACACTGTGGTGGCCTCAGTAGTCCTCTATGGTGTTGTGTGCTGGGCTGGGAGCAGCACGGACAGAGACAGGAAGAGACTTAACAAGCTGGTTAAGAGAGCCGGCTCTGTCCTGGGCTGCACATTGGACTCCATGGAGGAGGTGGCGGACAGAAGGATGTTGGCCAAACTAACATCCATCATGGATAACCCCTCCCACCCCCCGCACCTCACTGTGGAGGCTCTGAGCACCTCCTTCAGCACTAGACTGTTACACCCACAGTGCAGGAAGGAGCTACCGTCGATCATTCCTCCCCACAGACATAAGACTATTTAATATGTCACTGCAGTGACACACAATGTGCAATTTTATTTAGTATATTTTTACTTTTTTGTCCAATAAACCAGATGTGCAATACTCATCTGTTACACTTTCCAATGTTAATATGTATATATTTAGATTATCCTTAATTTTTAAATGCCTTTTTATTTAAACTAAAAATGCACATTGTTCTGTGCAGATTCTGTGTTCTTTGTCAATGGCTGCTAATACACAAGAATTTCTCCAAGAATTTCATCAAGTCGTTATTTGGTTAGTCGTTAACAAGGACAGTCACAAAACTGTTTAACCACTGATGTGGTTCTCAGTGGTTCAATGCAAGACTCAGTAAACGTGTCATTTAAAGACCAGTGTCAGTAAAATTAAACACTGATGGAGCTTCAGACTCCAGACGTGAACACCCCAATCTGGGGGCAGCCACCATTAAAGCATCTTCCTGCTTTTGAAGGACATGATGAAATAATAATAATTTCCTTAACGAACTTTTTTCTTACTGCTGTATAATCCATTAGAGTAAATTCAAATGTTAGTGTTGATTTATGATTATATACATTGTTGAGTATCAAAACAACAACTCCAAGATGAGGATAATGACAGTTAATATCACAAAATGATTTCTATCTGCTCTGAATTAAAATGGCAGCTCAGCTCTTTATTTGCAAATTACAATGGTGAATAATAGAACCTGACATCTGTTTATTTTCTCCTAATGCGCAGCTCACAGTCACTGAACTGACTTTCATAAATTGTAAGTTTCCAAAGGTAAATCAGAGATTGTTAAACCTGCTGTCTACCTCTGCACAGACTCTCAGTAAAGCCTGAATCTGTCGACATTTAGTTTCTAACTTTCACTGTTAGACTTCATGTGATTTACTGAGTGTTAGTGACGTCAAATGATGAGACAGAGATTCTCTGTCAGAGACAGGAAGTGGGGCTGAAGAAAGATTGGACAGACACCAAAGACAAACAGTGTCTCTGTTCAATGGAGACATGGAGACATTTCAGACTGGAACCAATCAAACATGTTTCACTACAAATATTTCACTTCATACACTCAAAGAACATGTGTCAGAGCTGCTGCTGCTGTCTGTCCACATCATGTTGGTCTTTGTTGTCCTCTCAGTCCCACAGGTGGAGGTGGATTCAGGGGTGGAGTCTGTCCAGCTGCCCTGTAAAACCACAGTTCACCTGCCTGAAGACGTCAGAGTGGAGTGGAGGGACAGTAAGGACAGGAAGGTCCATGTGTATGAGAACAGCCCTGACCAGCCTGAAGAACAGAACTTTATTTACAGAGGTCGAACAGAGATGAAGAGAGACCTGCAGAAACCTGGAGACCTCAGTCTGACCCTGAAATACCCCACAGACAGAGACAGAGACACCTTCACCTGCAGCGTCTACAGCAGGGAGGGAAACATCCTGATGAAGAAAAAGGTGGAGCTCAGGGTCAAAGGTCAGTTGAAAGTCTTTGTCTAAACTAACTGTTGTTCATCTTTTCTCTGAGCAAAGCAAACTGTTGGTAGTGTTTTTAAATAACTGCTGCTAAGTTATAATATTACTATAATACTATTACTATTCTATTCATATACTGTAAATTAATATTGTAACCAAAGAGTGGCAATCGCAAGTACCATAAAAATATGTAAAATAACAGTTTAGTTATTAATAGCAAATGCTGTTAATAATTTTACAGTTATAAAATCGGCTTGGCAAGTTTTTTTGTTTTAACTTAATGGGGAAAAGTAAACAACGTGCAGGCAAATGACAGAAGATTTCAGAAACTTCCCTAATTAAAGAATAATTTCTTACAGCTAAAATACTGAAAAATGTACCGTCATTTACATTAAAAATAGAAAACATTTGTAATAAAATGTGATACATCCTCGTTCTGTAGGAATGATACCAAACTTACTATGTAATATCTGTTTGTGGTTTTGGTACTTTTTTCCCCACCTCTGAACTCTTGAAATAGAACCTGTTGGGTGAAAGCAAATGTGACATGAGTGGATATTGTTTCATAAAACTGGACTAATGAGGGAAAAACATAGTAGTGAATCACTAAAGCCAGTATCGCCATTCTTCACAAGTCTGGTCTTTCACTGGAGACCATCCTATAGCAAAGACAAAAAAGAGAGGTTGCCACATGACTGTATATGAGCTCAGTGATGACAAATAAAGTTTCTAATATTATTCTATTAGATCAGTGTAACAGAATATCAGCTGTAAGTCAACGCATCTTATCAAAGTAATATAGGGACCGATTTTCATAACACAAGCACATCAGGATCACCACACACAATGTGGCAGTAAGGACACTGTGCCGAATGAGATTTTCCCATGACTCGAGTGAACACAAACCACTGTGGTAATGCCAGTTTCTGCCACTTATGCAAATAAAAAAATACTGTATTTTCTTATGAGAACATTTAACAAGTTCCACTAAAGTCCTAGTAGTAGTAGAAGTATCACTTCAAATTCTTTACTGAGGCTGAGGAACTACATACTACCTCCACTCTATTTTATTTCACATTAACAATGTTAGTTGTTAATGTTATTCTGAGAAAAAGAAATAATGATCTTAACTGCTCAATGAAAATGGAGTTTTTATCTCCATGGCTCAATCTGTTTTTCAGCTGTTTCCTCCATTAATAGAAAAATAAGGGATATTTATGTAACTCTTTGTCATAATGTTTGCACAATTATTTAATGATTTTAGATGACTCATAGTCAAACATAGTTATACAGTAATAAACTTTGCATAAAAATATATGGTTTACAAAGATTCTAAAGGGCTGTTTGATGCCACCTTGCATAGTGTAACCCCAGCCTCTTGTTAGTGAAGTGGTTCTGCTTCTGACTGAATTTCCTGTGGAGCCTTCAGGTCCAGATGAATTTCTGAAGAAGTGACATTAAGAAAGTAACAATCGGAATTTAAAAAGTTATTGGGAACAAAAAGCACATAGTTAATAGTTTTTCTCCTGAAAAACAAATGTCTGCAAAATAAATATTTTTTAGCTTTTTCAAATACAGTTCTGATTTATTTATTGCATTGTTACCAATAGTAAATGTATTTGAATTAATCTAACTTCATTAAATTATGTCAATAATAAATGTAAATTAATGTTCCTGAGAAAAAAAGAATTTCAGTGTTACTGAAAATATGAAGTTGCATCTTCCAGGGGCGGCTGTAGCTGCTCAGTTGGTGATGATTGTTGCTATTAAAATGTCCAGTCAGCTGTAAATCGATGGCTGTACAACAAAAGCTGCTGTGTGTCAATCAAAGATGGTTTAGGAAGAAAAGGCGTCACTCTGTAACACCTCTGATAAACCAGAGTGGACCGACTGAGTAAATGAAAATCGACCTTTAGTTAGTTCTGAATGAGGACCTCGGTGTATAAAGAGTAACTTTAGTCATTTTCTAAATTAATCAATTAATATTTTCAACAATCCAGACACAGAAAGTAAAACATACAATGAATCTTCTATTTACAGTGTTAATGTTGTTCAGTCTGTGAGTCTGTAAACTGGATCAACATGTTCATTGTGTGCCTCATGATGAAACAATCAAAAACACTTCATGGATAATTTAGTAAATAAAATAACATAGCTCATCACAGTTTAACCACCATTGTTATTTTGAAAGAAATTATTATCTGACATTTGTGATTAAACATCACATTTTTAATATTGGGGTGCTGGGTCCTGTGTAAATTATGGAACAGTGGACCAACTTTACAGCCATGTTTATTAGTCCAGTGTAAATGGAGACATGGAGACATTTCAGACTGGAGCCAATCAAACATGTTTCACTACAAATATTTCACTTCATACGCTCAAAGAAAATGTGTCAGAGCTGCTGCTGCTGTCTGTCCACATCATGTTGGTCTTTGTTGTCCTCTCAGTCTCACAGGTGGAGGTGGTTTCAGGGGTGGAGTCTGTCCAGCTGCCCTGTAAAACCACAGTTCACCTGCCTGAAGACGTCAGAGTGGAGTGGACGGACAGTAACTACAGAAAGGTCCATGTGTATGAGAACGTCTCTGAGCAGCCTGGAGAACAATATGAAGATTACAGAGGTCGAACAGAGATGAAGAGAGACCTGCTGAAACCTGGAGACCTCAGTCTGACCCTGAAATACCCCACAGACAGAGACAGAGACACCTACACCTGCAGCGTCTACAGCAGGGAGGGAAACATCCTGATGAGGAAACAAGTGGAGCTCAGGGTCAAAGGTCAGTTGAAAGTCTTTGTCTAAACCAACTGTTGTTCATCTTTTCTCTGAGCAAAGCAAACTGTTGGTAGTGTTTTTAAATAACTGCTGCTAAGTTATAATATTACTATAATACTATTACTATTCTATTCATGCCCTGTAAATTAATATTGTAACCAAAGAGTGGCAATCGCAAGTACCATAAAAATATGTAAAATAACATTTAAGTTATTAACAGCAAAGGCTGTTAATAATTTTCTTTTTGTTATTATTTATTCTCTTACTTGTACTCCTACAAAGACCCACGATTACCTGGTTAATCCAAATTAGATATACAAGCAGCAAGACTGGGACTAAAGCCAGTGTTTTTCTTTTCCATCGTTTTTGTCAAGAAATTAAAACATTATCTGCACCTTCAATTTATGTATACAGCAGTTTTAAACATGACAGAACCCTTCCACGTTTTGTATGTATAAGACAGACTTCAAGACAGCCCTAATTTATAACATAATATAACGATTCATAACGTTTATCACATACAGTTTTTTCCATAGGCCTGACCTTACAGTTTTGGAAAAACATTACACAGACTAACATGCCCTCTCTCTTTAAAGATCACACACTTCCTGTGTGGTGGAAACCTCAGAACTATTTTGTAGTGTTTCCAAAAAAACAAGCTGCATTTTAAACTGGCTTTGAATCTTATTGATTTGTATATTGAACAATTAGAAAATATTAAATACACAAACTGATTTTTATTAAAGTATGATTTATAAACTGAGTTCATATTTATGCTGATTTATTTATTGCATTATTACCAATAGTAAATGTATTTGAATTAATCTAACTTCATTAAATTATGTCAATAATAAATGTAAATTAATGTTCCTGAGAAAAAAAGAATTTCAGTGTTACTGAAAATATGAAGTTGCATCTTCCAGGGGCGGCTGTAGCTGCTCAGTTGGTGATGATTGTTGCTATTAAAATGTCCAGTCAGCTGTAAATCGATGACTGTAAAACAAAAGCTGCTGTGTGTCAATCAAAGATGGTTTAGGAAGAAAAGGCGTCACTCTGTAACACCTCTGATAAACCAGAGTGGACCGACTGAGTAAATGAAAATCGACCTTTAGTTAGTTCTGAATGAGGACCTCGGTGTATAAAGAGTAACTTTAGTCATTTTCTAAATTAATCAATTAATATTTTCAACAATCCAGACACAGAAAGTAAAACATACAATGAATCTTCTATTTACAGTGTTAATGTTGTTCAGTCTGTGAGTCTGTAAACTGGATCAACATGTTCATTGTGTGCCTCATGATGAAACAGTCAAAAACACTTCAGGGATAATTTGTTGTCTGTTCAACTTCTGTATGACGAAAATTAAATTAAAATATGATTCCTATAGAAAATGGCTGAAATGATCCATTTCATCAGGCAGTTGTTAGACATAAAAGTGTCCAACACAAGGTCAGTAGATTTGTGTTAATGTGTAAATACCAGGGCTTCCAAGCTAATAAATACATTCATCTAATGAAGTAAATTTATAGCATACATCAATTTTTGCTGTTAAAGGTTCAATCAAGTGCATTTTGGCAGATGAGTAATAACTAAGACTTTGACATTCATTTCAGGAGTTAGAATATGGTTTAATGTGTTTACACAAGGGCACCACAGAATGTGATTATTCAGTTGAATTATTTTGTAAAGTTATGAGAACTTTATAATCCATGTTTATTAGTCCAGTGTAAATGGAGACATGGAGACATTTCAGACTGGAACCAATCAAACATGTTTCACTACAAATATTTCACTTCATACACTCAAAGAAAATGTGTCAGAGCTGCTGCTGCTGTCTATCCTGTCTATCTATATGCTGTCCACATCATGTTGGTCTTTGTCGTCCTCTCAGTCCCACAGGTGGAGGTGGATTCAGAGGTGGAGTCTGTCCAGCTGCCCTGTACAACCACAGTTCACCTACCTGATGACGTCAGACTGGAGTGGACGGACAGTAACTACAGAAAGGTCCATGTGTATGAGAATGGCTCTGACCAGCCTGGAGAACAGCTCAGTTGTTACACAGGTCGAACAGAGATGAAGAGAGACCTGCTGAAAACTGGAGACCTCAGTCTGACCCTGAAACAACCTACAGACTTAGACAGATTCACTTTCACCTGCACCATCTACAACAGGGAGGGAAACACCCTGATGAAGAAACAAGTGGAGCTCAGGGTCAAAGGTCAGTTCAGTGTTTATATACTTAAAGTCAAAAGGTCATTTTGTGATGCAAGTTGCAGCACCAACAATGAAGTCCTGCAGTATTTGTACATAATTATAACTATAAATTAATCAGTAATGATTTTTTTTTGTTTTTAAAATAAAACTCAATCTGCTACCAGATCCTCAGTAAAATCTGGATCGTGTCAACATTTAGTTTATAACTTTGATTCAGAGGAAACAAATATGTTTGCAATATTAGACCTGTTTTTTTTTTGTTTGTTTACTTGTGCTAATGATGGAGGTAGGACTAATATTGAATTTAAGCCACAAGACAAAACCTTTCATGTATTAAATCACTCAACACAAGAGAAAAAATTAATTTGCAAGAGGAAAAGATTAAAATTAAAACTCTATTGATGGGGCTTAATTCTGTGCAGACACTTTAGTTTAGTGTAGAATCTGTGAACTGATGTGCTGCAGCTTCTTGTGTTGTGAAGCTGCACAAGATCTAAATAAGGATTGAAGTTACTGCTGCTCTGTGTTTATGGAGACAAATGCAGTGATTCATGTACATTGTAGAATATGTCAACTCTGCCTTTCTTACATTTTGAAATCTCCACACAAAGACTCAAGAACAAACAGAATGTCTGATCTCTCATCACCATTTTCATATTTATAATGAGCATCTTCATCACAGACATTAAGACAGACTGAGTTTATATTAGCACTTTCAGTGCTGGAATCAGGTTCAATAAATAAATGTCACTCGAACGTTTTTGTTCATGGAAACTAATTTCAAATTTAGTTTATTTCAAAACCTTTAAAAATAAATGTTGGCTGTTCAGGTCACTAATAAGGCACAAACCTGTTATAAAGCATAATGTGCATAGATCTAACCTGTGAGCTTGAAAAGTTCACCTAGTGTGTCCAAGGTCCACAGTCCATTCGAGAGCTGGTTCCAGCATCATTTCAGTCGAGTTTGAATGATCTTTTATTGAAGTTCACAGGCAGCAGAAACAGCTACAATAAGCCCAGACGGAAAATGTCAGTCTGTGTCCTGCTACACTGGTTAAAGCCAAACTTTACATTCGCTTTGTGGAAATTACTGCTTCAATTTAAAGGGTTGAGGGCTGGTAAAATGTGAGTAGACACGTGTTTGTCGGTGTCGGACTGATGGGTGCAACATGCAGGTATTTTCAGCATGGACATGTATTATTATGTACTAGTAAACACACTGATATGTACATTAAACTGAAACCAATCAAACATGTTTCACTGCAAATATTTCACTTCATACACTCAAAGAAAATGTGTCAGAGCTGCTGCTGCTGTCTGTCCACATCATGTTGGTCTTTGTTGTCCTCTCAGTCTCACAGGTGGAGGTGGTTTCAGGGGTGGATTCAGGGTTGGAGTCTGTCCAGCTGCCCTGTAAAACCACAGTTCACCTGCCTGAAGACGTCAGAGTGGAGTGGACGGACAGTAATGACAGGAAGGTCCATGTGTATCTGAACGGCACTGACCAGCCTGGAGAACAGAGCAGGTTTTACAGAGGACAAACAGAGATGAAGAGAGACCTGAAAACTGGAGACGTCAGTCTGACTCTGAAATACCCCACAGATAGAAACAGAGGAATCTATATCTGCACCGTCTACAAAGGGAGAAATAATATCCTGATGAGGAAACACGTGATGCTCCAGGTCAACGGTCAGTTCAAAGACTTGCTTACCTCTGTTATTAAAGGAAAAAATGTAAATTACTCATGTCATCTATAATCACCGTACAAATGCTGAAGACGACAGTGAAGTTACTGTTTGCACGTTTGGTTCGTTGTAAGTTCATGTGTCACTGTGGTACATCCTCCTTTGTTGTCTAAAAACTATCAAAGACACACAGATCCACATATTTCCAGAACCTGTGACACAGGTTTCACCATATGGTCTGATTTGGCCCTTGTATATGGACTGGTGAACTGCTCACACACACACACACACACACACACACAAACACACACACACACACACACACACACACACTAGAAGTCAAGTGTCGACAATATTTACAAATTTTTTGGTTTTGAAATGAAGAAATGTGTGAAACAATGTGTCTGGGTCAAGCGTTTTATAGGGGATGGGGATTGTTGACCAAAGTTTTCTTTTAAGCTGTCAAATTCCATTATTATTATTATTAGTGTAATTATATTACGTGTCACACGTTAACTCAGTATTTCTTCTTTTGTGACATGTATTAAATGAAATTGTACTAATATTAATGGGTTCATCACTCTAACTTAGTTTTCTGCTGCTGGTTGGAGCCTCTCAGGACCTGGTTCAGGTCTTTCTAGTTCAGGACTGAAAAAGTCAAATCTGACCTTAATCAGAAGTCACAGACTTTTTTAATAAATCAAAAGCAAAAGCAGCATCTTTGCTGAAGCTGAATCAAAGTGTTTCAGTCTCTGAAACGCTGCCAGTGAACAGAATCCAGGCAGAAATGAAGTTTCCTTCTAAACACATTTAGTCTTGGACAAAAGTCACCTGGAGGAGACGGACTGGGACATTTAGTCCTAATATCTGCAAAAGTCAAAACAGTCCAATGACTGGATCCACCTTTTATTTCCATTCAGATCTGCTCTGATCTGGTTCTGTCCTTCAGGTTTCTCTAAACTGCTGCTGTCTGTCCAGCTGATGTTGTGCTTTGTTGTCCTGTCAGAGTGTGAGGTGGAGGTGGAGGAGGGAGTGGAGTCTATCCAGCTGCCCTTCAGGACCACAGGGGACCTGCCTGAGGACGCGACAGTGGTGTGGAGACGTGGAGCACTGCTAACACTCCACGTTCATTATAACGGCTCTGACCAGCCTGAAGAACAGGACGAGGTTTACAGAGACCGAACAGAGATGAAGAGAGACCCGCTGAAAACTGGAGACCTCAGTCTGACCCTGAAACGTCCCACATTCGAAGACATAGGAACATATGTGTGTGATGTCCTTTATAAGGGAATCCTCATGAGACAGAAAACTGTTCAGCTCATACCCAAAGGTGAGAGTTTTCTGATTAGCTGTATTGACTGTATCTTTACATAGATGGAAACTCTAGATCTGATCGTCTTTGTTCTAAAATAATTTGATTCAGTGGAATAGTTCAGTCTATGTATTCAACTGAATAATTCATATCTTAAAGTAGTTCTTACATTGTCACAATGAATTCATGTACTTTATTTCTACAATTATTTATCTGTAGATAAATAAATCAGTCTGGCCAACGATGACCAGTTCATCAGAGCAGGTTCATATGTGATGTGTTTACCACAGTCAGAACCTGATCCAGGTCTGACATCAGTGACTCACTGATTCGGTTTCTATAAACTACAATAGTCCGTGGACTGACAGGATGTGTGTATGTGTGTGTGTGTGTGTGTGTGTGTGTGTGTGTGTGTGATGTAGAAATGATCTGGACTCTGACTCACTCTGGTTTCTCTTTCTGTAGGAGTGTCCTGTGCTCCAGTTCCTCGGATGGAAAAGTAATTTTTCACTTTTCAATCTTTGACAGAAATAGTTTCTGGTACAATGAAAAAGTTGATAAGTCATCACATGAATCCAAATATGATATATTGTCATAATCACGTCAGCAATGGAAACAGAAAGTCAGGATACTTTCAGTCAAACATATCAAATGAATATAGGATGAAACATTAGACTCATGATACATAAATCACAGTCCAGCTTCTTTTTCTTATATTCAGTAAAATGAACATGTTATAAAGCAGGTTTCTTTTTCCACTGTGAATTCAACACTTGATAAAAAGGAAATCAATCATATTTAATTAGAACATTTGTGCAAAGTTGACTTTGTCACTAACTGTGCAGCAGACGTCTGTGTCTCATCCTAATGTTGGACTCTGTCCGGTTTGGGTTAGTAGGTTAATGTATTTACCTGAGATGGTTCATCACGCTGAGTCTTTGTCTTCATTGTACCGGACTGAACCAGCCTCAGACTCCCTGATGTCTGTTCCACCCTAATTGATGATGGACATTTTTCTAACATCACACGAGACGGATCGTGACATTGAACGGCCTTAAACTAAATCATATTAATGAGCTGTACACAGTTATGTCAGTGTCACATTGTCCAAACTGATGTCTCTGTCTCTGTGTCCTCTGCAGGTTTGAGCTGATGGATGAAAAAAACGCAGACAATGAATCGACTCCGCTGAACCAGCCTCTTTGAAAACTGATTAATGAGTTTGATTATTGATCTAATCTGAATGTGGATCAGAAACAAAATGGACGTGATGATGTATGACATCAACAGCACATTTTGTCCCCTAGTTGAGAAATTGATTAAAATTCATCACTAGTTTTGATTTAATTTAAACATAACCTCAAAAATGTTAAAATGAAAAATACCCAGGTTTTATAAAACTAAAGACATGTTCCTGCAGCTGTTGTGACTTCAAAAGCCTGTGAAATCCTTCCTGTGTTTGAGTCTAGCTGCATGTTTTACCCCCAACCCCGTGTTTTCTGTCCAGCTCTAAACTCTTATCACATACTATGACATAAAAAAAAAGACTGATCAGAAAAGTTAAATTGAAAAGTAAAAAGAGTAAAAAAAAATGAAAGAAACTATCACAGTAGATTTACAGCATTTTATATTTAAAACGTTTTATTGGTCAATACAAATATTCATACTAAAAATAATTCAGTGTTTCAGAAATGAGGTTTGTCCTTCTGTGAAAGAATTTGTTGATGAGACTGAGATGAGAAGAGATTTTGTAATAAGGACGAGATCGCTCACTCCACAGTGAGACAGTTTTTTTTTCTCCTGATGTTCTACAATATCTCTGTACCACCAAAGTATAGTTATGATTTTTATGTGGCTGAGAAAAATACTGGGGTCTGGACTTCAAGGTCTTCAGTGGCCACTGGATTAAGAACCAAACCCAGTTCTTGGTCCTGTCACATGACCCTGATCCTCCTGTGTCCTGATTCACTTTATCAGTGAAGATTCATTCCCTCAGTTTTGCCTTTAAAAAAAAAAATTTCTGTTACTGGCCTGTAAAAATATGAATCACATGATTTTGTTAGTTTAACATCGTTTAATATTTTATGTACATATTCTGACCAACATTACAGTATAATCATCATAACTAATGCTGTTAGTTTAACATTTATGTCTCACATTTACTCTGATGATCATTGATGATCAGTATTGATCAGCTCTGACGTTAAAGGAAATGAGTGTGTTTTATAATAGAACTATAACTACTAACACACAGTAAACAGCATGTGTGACACGATCACGTATAGAAGTGCTTTTTTATCAGCTTGTTGCAGCTTTGGATCCTTGTTACTGACGGATCAGCAGAACCGATTCTGCACATCACATTTAGTTTCAGCTGTTTGGACTCGGATCTTTAGAGAAACTCTGTGAAAACCAGAGTGTGACAGTTCATATGAAAACATGATGTTGTGTCCATGTGATGGAAATATTGTGAATTTATCATCTGCTCATTTTAAAGAGAAGTTACAGAAACACTGAAGCGTCAGTGAAGATGATCTTTAGTATTTTACCGCATGTGCTTTTTTACAAATAAACCTGTTTAAAGTGTCTGAGTTTGTACTAAAGAGTCTTTACTAACTGTGGGAGCAGCTGGAAAACATCTGCAGCCACGTCACATTTTAATATCAAATACACTCAGGTGTTAATGTTTAGTTTAGGTTTTATCACAGGTGAAGCTACAAAACTGGAAATGAATGAATGAGGCGTTAACAGGGTCACCTGACCACACACACTGTGTTTTTAAAGAAACCATTCAAATAGCTTCAATTAATCCTTAATTTTGTCCTGAAAGTGGGTAAAAGACTTGATCCAAATCCCTAATGTTCCAATTACAACCATATAAATGTCCTTATTTTCAAAATGCCTTAATTTAAAGGTTAATGAATTATGGAGTTAATTACTTTCCTCTTGATAATTTCCCCTCATATTAATTGAGGCTTTAATTAAAGGCTTTTTAGAAAACTGAACTTAATTTAAGCAGAAGAAAATAATCCCTGATTTGGTCCAGGAACACTTCACTGTCCTCTGTGTTTCACCGGATCCACATGTCCACAGCTCGTCTACTTTCTTCTCACCTCTCTGCTTTTCTGTGGCTGCTCATGACAATATTTCTGCTCAAACTGCTCATGTGGAGCATCTGATTTTTGTTACAGTGCAAACTGAAATTAGTTATAACAGGTCGAAAAATTAAAAACTAGTATTTGAAACTTTGAAAAAAACTTTAATGTGAAAATTATGATTTTAAAAGTGAAAACTAAATATTTGAAAATAAGATCAGAATGTAATTTACTATTTGGGCTTCAGTCTGACTCAGAATTAGGTCTTTAAGTGTTTTCACGTGTTTTTCTGTCATTCTGGCCACAAATTTTCACCAGCATTGTGATGCAGCGTTGGAAAATACTGTACTTTTAAGTTTTTTCATATTCTGCTACTTTACATGTTGACTTGACTACACTGACACTTACAAATGCAGGATTATTATCCCACTTTAGGGATCCCCATGTCATTCACCTGGACAGTTTAGATTTAGATCATAAGTTGTAAATACATAAGTACATGTGTTGCACATGAGCTGGTGTATTGATTCACACGTGACTAGTTTGCTGGTAGTTGTCTACAATCGTGTTTGCACAGTCAGTCACCTCACCGCCTTAAACCCCTTTATTGTTTAAGTTGGGTTAAAAATGGCTTCATAAATTATGAAAAGTATCTCTTCATGAAGACCATCAATACTGAGGTAACATTTAAGTTACTGCATTTCATGGTTCAATAACAGCAACACGAAGCAAAGTAAATGTTTAAAGTTAAACATAATGACTAGTTCTGTTACTAGGGACACAGATGATAAAACGTCCTAAATGCGATAATGTCCTGATTTGTAGAAACTGTTTTAGAGACACGTTGATTAATTGTTTGCTCATTTGGGAAACTGCTCTGTTTTATGCAGAGATGTTTCATTATTAACCCTCATTAATATAGATTTTAATTTAAAAAGCCTCATCAGACACTAAATCCTCCAAACTGATCACACTGTTGAAGGATGGAGGGTTTTGGTTTGTGTATTTACAGTATTTGAACTCTGGGTCTTTGACATGGTCAGAGTTTGGAGTTTCTATCAAATTACCTGACTTTAAATAATCAAATCAAACATAAAAATATATATATTATATATTCTGGCAGATTAAACCCTTCACTGCAGGCAGAACCTCTTTGTGCATGTCAAGTTTTATTCTGGTTAAATTTATTTTATTTTTTTGTACATTCAGTTGGAAAAAGCACATTAGACATGAGACACTGACCCACTGGGATCCACAAACTTCCTCTTTAGCTCCAGCTGCTGACGAAGATCAGGAGGAAAACGTCCCTCGTTTGTCTCTGACTCCCTGAGTCGCTTGTCTCACCTGTGGACACTCACCTTGTTTCTTTGTCTCTGTCAGGACAAACAGTTTGTCTGTTTTCTTACGTGAACTGTTCACTGTAACTTCAAACAATCATAATTATCACTAATCACTGTTTTTCTGTTTGTGACACTTTAAATTTGTGGTTCGTTCAGTGTTTCCTGCTGCAGCAGATCAACCTCAGAGCAGGAAGGCGACAGTACAGAGAGAAAACCACGAGGTGGAGGACGAGTCTCACACACAGGAGGAAAGAAAGGAAACGACGTTATTAATGTTTAAAACTGAAGTACAGACACAGTTTAAATGCTGTCGTTTCTACACAGTGTCAAATTTCGTTCCAGCTTCTTTCCCCAACATCAGCAGCTGAGGATCATGGGTAATGTCGTTTATAGACAGTAGAAAGTAGATGGTTTTTATTATCAGCAGAGTTTGTGTGTTCAGAGTGAGAAAAGATGCAGACAGAGGTCAAAGGTCATCAGGTCAAAGGTTAATCACCAACCTGCCCCAGAACTTTGACCACAGAGAAAACTGACTGTGTGGAACTGGGGCAGAGACAGACTCAGAAAGACATAACACACCTGGACTCAGACATGTTCTCAGCCCGTCCAGCTGACAGAGGAAGGAGATCATGTGACCACATTTAACTGTGTTCACCAGCCCAGTTCACGTTCAGCAGAACTGTTCCATAAAGGTTCAGACTTCACTTGCTGATTCTGTCCCAAAGCTGAATTGACCAAAACTCTTTTTTAAGACAAAGACAGTTTAGACTCGAGTCCATCGTGTTTGCTGAAACCATGGAAACGTCTGTGACCACAGAGAAGTTGCCAGACGTCGTTTGTTGGCAGAGCGCAGCAGACAGCTGGTTAAAAATGAGGCGTGCTGCCACATTTTGGATCATCTGCAGGGTTCTGATCGTGTAAACCCAAAAACAGTGCGTCGCAGGAGTCGAGACGAGATATGACTAATGCCTGTGCAGATGTTCTGCTTTTAGCAAAAGTGCTTTACAATGTCATGTGATGTCTTGCCCAAGGACATTTGACAAGGAGGGTCCAGGAATGGCAAAGAGGTTTCCATGGACGACATGCCTGACCAACTGGGTTCAGCCGCCGGGTTAAACAGGAAGACAGAGGGGAAGCGTAGGAAGGTTCTTTTGATCCTGACTGGTACCTGACTTTCATACTGTGTGTCTGATGGATGTTTGTGTGGACTGGACAAAGGCCCAGTTTGGGGATGTGATTGTGCTCTTCTCCTCCTTGTCAGAACACTTTCCTATCGGTGCAGAGTTCTGGTCAGGCCCGGTTTGTGCTGCAGAGGCTGATGTGAGTCATAGAGGTTCTTCCTGTTTGACTTCAGTCTGTACCACCCTTGATGTCCTTTAAGAAGGACCAGCTGATCACTGATACGGGGTTAGTGGATAAAAACGGCTCCAGACTCTCTGAGAGTCTGAGCTTCCTGCTGACACTGACTGGATGGGGGAGTCAGAGTCTGTGATGGAAGTTTTCCACATACAGGAGAATAATTCAAATCAGTGGAAACAGATGTTTGCAGTATGATCAGCTGTCATACATACAGGACCAACAGATTCACGTAGATGGATGATTGATGCAGCCAAAGTTCACATACTTAAACTGTGAGACGAGTTCCAAACAGGATCAGCAGGAATCCAAAACCAAACAAACGGTGGAGGTCAGAGGTCAGAGGTCAGTTCAGAAGAAGAAGCTGTAATTTGAATTAGTTAATAATCACTAATGAACCAAACTGAATGAACACACAGACAGACTGAGGTTTTATCAGTAAAACAGTAAAATAAATATCATCCAAACAGTCGTCACTGGTCTGATTTATCAGACTCAGTTCAGTGGCAGTAAATAAGAACATGGTGTTTAACACAGGAAACGTCACCTGTCACACACACAAAAGTTTCTTTTCAACGTGTGAAGTTTCTGTGGTCATTCATGCTTCACATTGTTCAGCAAAAGAAATTCACACATTTGAAAACCTGCTCAGGGTCTTTTGTCTTCTTCTGTGTCACGTCTGCCTGACTTTTATTTGTGCACGACGTCCTTAAAGTTGTTTCTGCTCTTTGTAGTGATTTAACTCTAAAGAGAAAATGTTTTTCTGTTTGATTGAAGGTGGAATTAAAAAAAAAATCTTTTTTTATGCACATTTGTTGTTAAAGGGTGTCTCCAACATGTCAACATTAAATAAAGTGAGAGACTCCACAGAGTTTCTGAAGGTATCAGAATTAGTTTAAACTCATGAGGTTTTAGTAAAATGAAAAATTCGACTTATTCATGTTTGAAGGTTGAACATCTGGTTACTGATGATTTCGGAGTAAACACTTTAAGTTTGCGAAGTGTGTGTGTGTCAGTGTCTTACGTTCACAGTCACACTGATCCACCAACACACTCAACACGTCAGCTCACGTTTGAGCGAGGACAGTTCAGTGGGGTTGTAATAATGATCCCACATGTTATTTAAAAGCACCTTTCAGGTCACTGTCGCTGTAGGCAGGTTGTCTTTCCCATGTCTTTCTCGTCAGTCTTTCCCTTTGTCCTTCATCACCAACCTTCAGTTAGACCCTTAAACCTGATCCTGCTCTTATGGATCAGACTGTGGCTGTACTGGGCAGGTAAAAATAAAGCAGATGTACAAACGTATGTTAGCAGCCGTCTGATGATGGTGAAACAGAAGAAATGTGTTAATAGTCAGACACTAGTGTAAGTAGAAACTGGTACCAGAAAAGACATTCAGAAGATCAGAGGCGGATCACTGACTCTGAGACAGTGTGCCGACCTGTGCAGGTTGTCCTCCGACCCCCGTCCAACCTTGAACATGATCAGAAGTTCAGATAATGAATGGACGTTAGTGGTCGTGGTTTAAGACAAAGGAGCTTAAATATTTAGTTGTGTGTAGATTGTGTGACGTGATGCAGCAGTGATGAAGGAAGTCACACGTTATTATCATTGAGGTTTTCTGTGTTAGACTGTTTCCTGAAGAGGACAGACTCTGTACAGACTGTGGTGTCTATTTTTGTCGTTTACAGACACGAGAGGTTTCAAATAACACAGTGTGAATATAACACAGTCTGACAGTATGTTCAACTCTGTGACAGTGTCACACACACTGAGGTTTGTATTAGATCATATTTTGTTGTACAGGTGTCCCTAATAAAGTGCTCGCTGACTGTAAATCAGTCTGATTTAATGAAAGAAATCTGAGTCTGAACCACAAAGTGAAGATAAAATATTTGTGTTAACTCACTGAGCTTTACTGACTTGGACAAGAGAGTCGCTACAGAGATAAAACCTCCGTCTGTCTGTCACGTACTTACAGACAACTACAAAGTTTATTCGGTGTTCAGAATACAAAACTATGATTTCCATCAATGTACAAGGGAAACATCAATGACATGAATGAGATACACAACTGTGATCGTCATAGAAAACACACCAAATGGCCTGTTTTGCGCCTGTTCATTTATTAAGGGGGATGCAGTGACGTTTTTTCATACTTCTGATGATGATGATGAATTTTTACACTAGGTTGAAGCTGCCGTGGCCTGTGACAGAGAACAGAAAGACACGACTGGCAACATTTCCAAAGTCTGCCTGTCTTTGGTCTTCAGATTCCTGTGGAGATACAAACACCACATCAGATATTATACCTTTGGTCTGTTTAAACATGTTTTTTTCCTGTAATATCCACGGACACACATACAGCATGAAACGTGTGACGTTACCTCGTCTCACGGATGAGCAGACACCAGACGGATCACATGGCTGTTCTGTAACACAAACACACAGAGACACAGTCGCTCCTACAGTTTAATGTGTAGCACTAATAAAGCATTTACAGCTGACGGTCACTTGCATGTAACGTGTACAGAACATGTATGTATGCACCTGCTGTTTCTTTAATATCTACGAGTGTCTGGCTCCATAGACCATGTGCCACTAATCATTTAATGCTATGGGGAAGCAGACCTCGTTTGATTCTGCACTGACAAACTTGATGAAGACAGCGATTTCTCCTGTGGCTTTTAGTAAAATAAATGTTTTTTCTGCTTTTGCCATAGTAAAAATCCATGCATCAAGTCACGTGGCTGAATCGCTTAAAAAAGTAAAAGCCTTTGAATTGTTTTACATATGTTTGTGTTGTATTGTTTTAATGAAAACATTTGCCCCCATGTATTCACACACTGAACCATAATGACAAAAGTGAAAACATGAATGTTTTATATCATTTTATACAACAAAATTAGGTTTGCCTTCGTTTTTCATAACATATAACATATTCTAGACATAGTTCAGAAACACAAAGATGTGTTTATATAGATCAAGCCAATAAGTCCGGGGGGGGGGGGCACCTTGTTCTGCTGCCTTCATCCAATCACTTGTACAGTGTTTTTGCTAAAACACATTACTTGAACAAATCCAAGAGAGAGACAGAGAGAGACAGATTACCAGTCTTCCTGCTCGGATTTTTAATGACAACCTGAACGTAAGTGACCTCAGCAGGATCTGAGAGAGCGACAACACGGTCAAATTGCCCAGACATACAGATGACAAATGAATGAGTGAATGAAGGGCCTACACAGATTTATGATCTGATCCAAACTGAAAACCTGTGACCTCTTGTCCATCTTTGCTGCTTCTTCCATTCAAACGAGAGAGAGTAACAAGAGAAAGATGTTCTTGTCAGCTACTCACAGTGTTGCATCACTTCATGAAATTTCTTCCTTTGCAAATGGTTATTTTAGTGTTTTACTTTCAAACTTGCTCTGATGGAATAAATCAATCCATCATGTTTATTTTTAAAGTGTTAAAATAGTGATTATGCTGAATCATTCCCCTAAAATACAAACGTATTTGAAATTATTAAGGTGCTGCAGTGTTAATTGAATTGCTCTGAAATGTAATTTTTTGTTTTCTGTTTTAATGATACACATTATTGCTTTAACGTTAAATAAAAAACATGCATATGTCATTTCAGTGAATTTAAGCTGGTGAAACAGGGTGACTTGGTGTAGTAGTGAGTACAAGCTGAACCCAGACCCAAAGCTCACACTCAGAGGCTGGAAGAGGAACAAATATAAGAGCACAGGAGGAGAGAGAACACTTTACAAAAGAGTGAAAAATGTGAGTTAGGGTCCAAATTATTTTCTATATCGCCAACATACACAAATATCATCTGAAGGCAGTTTACAGGGTCTGTGTAAACAGACATTTTACATCTTTGACATTTCTGAGGTAAAAAGACTGAAGAATGACTTTTCTGTCATATTATTTTAACACTGTTAAATCGTAGGTTAATTTCAGTCACGTTAAACGCTAATTAAACAGACATTGTGAAGAGGATGTTGACAAAAATTATTTAGCCATTAGATTAAAAGATATAATCACAAAACTGAAGGTAAAAGTGTGTCTACACTGATCAGCCACAATGTTAATCCTGGCGGTTTTAAAAATGGACCAGGGTCAGCACGACCAGTCTGAGCAGTCTGCAGCCCAGACACAGCAACATGTGAGACACCGTGTGTAGAGGTGACAGATACACACCTCTGAAGTCCTGCTTCAGATCTTTAATTACAATATCTTTATAGAAACCATCAATCAGTCTATGGATAATATCTGAACCAAATGATTGTTGTGTAGGGAGCGGCTGACTAGTATGTTAGCTAATGGCCAATCAAACTGGCCAGAAGTCTGACATTCATTATCCACTGGTGATCTTTTGGGATTCAGTGAAATTATAAAAGATTCAACAGCATTTAGATCACTTACGACCTGAAACACAGAAATAAAAGATGATGCCTTTTAAAAAGGTTCTAGACAAAATGTGGGGCCGGGGGAAAATAGATGTGTTGGGAATATGACCTATTTAAATAAAATGTTACAGCTCCAATGATTTATCACAGTTTACGCAGCTACAATAAAAAACTAATAAAAGGTATTTAAAAAGAATGCACAAATACAACTATAGCAGTGCAACATTTAGGAAACAATCAGCTTTACCAATAATGTTCTCTAAATGTCTTTGGATTCACTTATTTCAAAATTCATCTGTCTACATTTGTTGTTTATTTGCTCTTTGTTGTTGTATGTATGTAAAATGTTGTACCATATAAAAAATATATATTTAAAATTACCTGTTCGCACTGATGAATATACAACAGATGGATCAGGTGGCTGTTCTGCAACACAGACAGACAAACAGTGTCACTATTAATAATAAACATAATCAGCAGACAGAAAATGAAAAGAACAGCTGCCCTGAATAAACAAATGGCAGTTTTAGATTCACCAGTTAAGCTAACGTGCATGTTTCTGGACTGTGGTAGGAAACCCACACGGGGAGCCGCAACCTTTTAGCTGTGAGGTGGCAGCACTAACTTATAAACTAAAATTAAAATGGCTTTTTGTATAAAGTGCAATGTTTCATTAGTCACAGTAAATTGTCTCTTTTTATAAGCTTTTGTTGTTTTTATTGATTTCATCATTTCTGTTGCAAAGGAACCTCAAGTGCTTTGTTGGTTTCCTGTTTATGTGCAGCGATTGTATCTAGCACCTCACTGGTTCAAACCTACCAGGATTTCTTTCTTCAGATAATTCACTTAATTCATTCCTCTTCATTGAAAGCATGGCTCACTCATTTTAACCATATAGTGACTGAAAACAACGCAAATGTGCAAAATCATGGGCCTCGGTCAATCAACAATCCATATGATCAGGACATGATGTATTGGCCTGTTTCAGACGTGAACTCTAGAGGAGGATCAACTCCAGACATGCAGCCGACATCACAAGATAGTCCAGACGAGATGTGTTCCCACCTTAACAAGAAATACTCCGTGTAATTGGGCAACGGGTGGTGCTTGGGAGCTTTGAGCAGGGGGCAGGAGATGATGCACAAACAAAGCTGCTTTCCCTGATGATGGTGGAAGACAACACTACCCACTCAAAATGTTGGCTTATGTTGTGTTGATTACAATAGTAAATGTATTTAGACATATCCACAGTATTAATATGAATTCTTCACCTTCGGGTGTTTGTAATTGACCAGTTTCGTGGAATGGACGTCATCAACACGCCCACTGCTTTCCACTTGCATGTGTAGTATGTGTGTCTGCACCTCTATTCTCATAACTTTGTGCTGTACACGTGTGTGAGTGTGTGTCATTGTGTCATTACCAGTGTTTCCACGAGTCTTCCTCTGATCTGTAATGACAATCTGACCATAAGTCACCTCAGTGGGAACTGAGAGAGAAAGACAGAGAGAAAGACCCTTATTCAGATAAAAGAATTCAGTTCAGGCACATTAATAATAATAATAGTGATGATCATGACCATGGATGCAGATAAGTGAGATTGTGCAGAAGTTTGTTCTTTTATTCTCAGCGTTTTTAATGTGAACGGAAATATGCATTTTCAGTTTATGCATTATATGTATGAATATAACGCACATTTTGATCTAACCCTTTTTGGTTTGTCATCTCAAGATGTTGTTTCGATTTACTGTGTGAAAAGGTCAATGAGCTTATCAACACGGTACCACAAAGAAAAATGTTCTCTAAATAATTCATTATTAACTGTTTTACGTGGCTCAGCCAGGAAAGATGTCAAGCAAAGTAAGGTGACACATAGTTATTTCTTATCTGCCATTACAAAACTCAACTTTGGTTGTTTATGTCTTAAGTTGCATAGTGCTCTTAATTAAGTGTTAGGTTTGACTGTTATAATCTGGTTCAGTTTCACTTGTCATGTCGAGAACGCTGAGAGATTTCGATCATTACACGTTTTACTATAAACCTGATGACCAGAGTCAGAGTCAGACTCACTGACCGGTCTGGTATTAGACCGTTAACGTTGGCTGAGACTGAGAGTTTCCATACCAGTTTGTTTGCTCCACAGCTTTACAACGCCAACCACAACCAGAATCAGAACTAGCAGAACCGCAGAACCTATAGCTACCACAATGAGGAGGGAGGGAGTTGGAGGACGAATAGTGGAGGAGGCAGGATGGGAGAAAGAGTTTACTGTAATGTAGTGAGTTGTTGTAGGAGGATCTGCAACGAGAGGACGAGAGTCTGGTTCAGTGATCAGTTTATCATCAGGTCAGCAGGTTAGTTGGTATCTTTAAACAGGAAGTGATGTCAGTACCCCGACCTCTGACCCTCAGCCTGCTCTCTGGAGACTTTCCATCCTCATTGTTGGAACATGAGTAGAGACCTTCATCAGACTGTTGGACTTTACTGATGGTGATCTCCTCAACTTTAGGTCCAGTGATGTTTCCATTAATGAAGAAATAAGCTTCCACTGTGACATTATTTCTCTTTTTACAGCGCAGAGTGACGTCACTTCCTGTCACCACAGGAAGTGCAGGGATCTCCAGGATCAGATCTTTATCTGAACACAGAGACATATAGAGACAGAGTTACACCAACAGACCAGAGTCACATGTACGTGTCGTGTTGCAGCAGTTAGTTTCTGTACCAGTTACAATGTTGGGGATCGGATCAGTCGTCTGTCCTGAACTGGTTTCACACCAGTAAACTGATGAGTCTGATGCAGAGAGAGTTGAGATGATGCAGGAGGAACCAGTGAACTTTTCAAAGCTTGAAGCAACTGCTCCACACTCCTCAGTCCGTCCTCCTCTGGTCCTCTTCACTGTCCATCCATCAACTGTCTGTCGGTCTTCAACACAACTCAGAGACACTGAGTCTTCACTGAAGAACTGCTGGAGGTTTGGACTGACATTCAGAGACACTGGAGGACACAAAAGGACAGAATAAATGTCTGTGTTATTATAGTGTGTGATGGAAAAGAGTGATTAAGTGATTAAATTTTAATGCTTATGCTTAGTTGTAAGGTCAAATGATTTTCAGTGTTGTTATGAAGAATGTTGAGACATAGCATCCTTTATCTCATATACATGTTTTTGTCCTGAGAAGTGTCAGCATAACCATCCCAAGGTTGTCTGCTATCTCACAGTAAACTGTCGTGACCTGGAGACATACGACAAACATGTTTTGCCCAGCAACACAGGGGTATAAAACATACCGCACTAGACAGGGCACAAAACTCTGTCTGTGAACTTCTCTCTTGCAAGATAATAAAACCCTTAAAAGACATCCTGGATGCAGCTTCTTTACTGACTACACTTGAGGTGTCTGGAACTAGCAGTTGTCAATATATTTTTTCCATGACAATTTGGTGTCAGAAGTGGGATCTGCTGAGCGGCCGTCGGGGGAGTTAGTGGACAGTGGTTTGCATGCGCCCTGGAAAACAAATTCCAGCCTCAACCTCCGCTGAAAGAATGAGCGTTGAGATGGGGGACTGAACCCAGCTCCTCTGATCGCCGTCGCCAGATCCTCAAACTCAAAATTAACACTGGTCAACACTGACGCTGGGTGAGTCGTAAAGAAAGGTGCCAAATTAATTTTGATGAGCTCAAGTTGCCATTCTTGGTTGAATTAGTCTGGACGACTCCTAGTCAGTCGGGGAGGATAAGTGTCATTGACATTTAGATGGAATCTAACTTACTCCTAGTTGGCGAGTTGGAGAGTATAATTGATTGATTCCATCATCTCACCTGCAGAAACAGTCAGAGCGGACAGCAGCAGCACAGACACACCTGGGACAGGAGGACACGGGGAAGGTAAAGGTCAGTAAAAGACAGAATTCACTAAAGGACAGAGGACCACTACCATTACATTTCCATTCACTTAATTTTGTTACTAAATGTATTACTACATTTGTTGCTACATTACATTGAAATGTTTTGCCCCCTCATTCATTTTAAATAAACCATTAGATCCACCTCTTCTTATAATACACTTTGATCTCAATAATAAACACATATTTTTATCATCTTTGTGGCAGTTTCAACCTAAAAATTATATTACACACATTAATGCTATTAATGTGAGCATTAATGTGTAAAGGATCAACCTTTCCAGCTGGTAAAGGAAGATCTGACCACTGCGTGTCCTGCTAGGTACATACAGCACCATGGTACATTTTTACCATGTAATGTATCTGAATTGATTTATATAACAATCAATAAATCAAACAAACAAAACATATATCAATGAATACATATTCATGGATTGTAGTGTGTGTTTGACTCACCCAGGAGCAGAGACTCAGATGCCGTCTTCATGTTGTCTCGATGATGAATGAATGCTGAACAGCTAAGACACGACTTCACGTTCGTCACTTCCCTGTTCACACACACGGCAGATCATTGGCTGGGCTTCGTTTCACCGTGTGACGTGTTGGTTGGTAAAGAGGGGAGAGTGTGTGGCTGCTATTTTAATTTGCTTCAAGTGTGAAAGAGCATCAAGTCCGTCCAGATACTGCGGTAAGAGTTTTTGTCGTGTTTTTCTGAGTTGAAGTGGAATCAGGCATGTGTGTATGTACAGGGCATTCAGAACATTTTCAGGCCCCTTTCAGCCTGATGATGATATTTTTAATTCATTAATTTACACTAGAATGATAGAGTGAAAACTGAGTTTTAGATTTGCCTGTAAATTGAGTAAAAAAACCTCATAAATGTACAAGTATTTAGACTTGACTGGAGTCCACCTGTGGTAAATTAAATTGATTGGACATTACTTGGACATGAAGGACAGCTGACAATTGTCAAAAAGGCCACAAAATGGACAATGGTGGTAACCTGAGAAAGTGTTTTAGGCCTGTTAAACAAAACCAACCCAGAATAAATGTGAAGTAAGGAAGAAGAGCTATGACCCATTTCATTCTACTAAAGGCCAGAATGGACTGACTACATTCACATTTAGTCATTTGTCAGACTGTGAGGAACAAGGCAGCAAAAATCTCATTCAAAGGAGAAAAACATCGAAGCAAAGTGCTATGAGAAGAAGTGTCCCTCCCACTGAATATTAAATGTAATTTTAATATTGTATTATAAATGATTATATATGGGGATGGAGGAAATAAGAAAAAAACTTGTTTTCATCTGAGCCACTGGCTGAAGCCACATAATTTGCTGATGATGAGGGTAAAGCTTCCAGAGATTTTTCTTAATAAAGCGTATGAGAACAAAAAATAATATTCCCCTTTAAACTAATACAAACCTGAACAGAATTTATTCCTGCTTGTAGCTCACAACAAAAACTGTTACTACATCTGCCAACTAGACCTGCTGCCATCGACGTTTTCTCGACTCGGATCTGGGCTGTTCACTCACTTTCCATCCAGCAAACATGAAGAGTCCGTCTGTATCTCTGCTCCTTAGTAAGTCAAACTCACACTCCCTCAACTATTACAGAGAAACACACACTTCAGAAGCAAAATAAATCTACACCAGAGACACTGTCAAAGCTGAGAGTCTTATTGGCAGCAGAAATGTCATTTTCAAATTATACGCCAGTATCATTGCTTACTCAGTTCTCCAAATTATTAGAAAAACTGTTTGTGTCCATGTTCAGAGAAAAAAATTAAATACTGAATCAGCTTACAATTATCTTGAAAACAGATACAATTCATAATATAATTCATTTAAAATGAATTACAATTAAATTAAAACTTAACCAGTTAACTTCAAACTGTTAAAAAGCTGTGGTTACGGTAATTTATTTAAACTTATAATAATTTAATTACTAATAATTACGTTAAATAAATGTTTTCTTTAATAAATCAACACCTGCTGTGTCAGTCATGCTGTTCTGTTCAAACTTTTCAGTTTCATTAAACTTTATGAATAAGTGAATACTCTGTGAAAGTCCAATCCAGTCACAATAATCTTTTAATCTTATAAGCTGCAAGTGCAGTTTGTTTTTGTCAGACTGCTCACTGTTCATCACTGAATATTTTGGGAATCTTCTCTCTACCCTCAGTCTCTTTGTGCACATCCTCTCAGTGAAGATGTTCCGTTTGTAACTTGCTCCTCCATTGACCTCTGACATCGATTGACCTGTGTCCTCCTGTTCCAGGTGTGTCTGTGCTGCTGCTTTCTGGACTGACTGTTTCTGCAGGTGAAAACAACCACTGATCTGTTGTTGGCTCACAATTTACTTTGTAGGATACGTCAAACCTCTGTACGACCACTGTTCAGTTTCCAAACTGCACATAGTTTACTGTAATCAGCAGAGTACAGACCGACCAGATGATGATGATGATGAATAAGAAGGAGACAAAATGCGCAGCTGTTTAGTTTTACTGTCAGAATCAGTTCTGATCCGAGCTTTGTGAAAAGAGCCGCAGATGTAGAACCACATGTGAACCTGACCGGATCTGATGTGGAATAACCTGATTTGTGTTATGTTCACTCTCTTCTTTCTTGGACATAGTAGTTTTGGGGTGACTTCATCTGACATGTCAGTGTAGTTCATATGTCGTCCATCAGTGACGGTTTCACAGCTTAACACACTGATGTATGAAATACAACACGTCCTTATAATAGAACTACAGGTGTGTCACGGAGTCAGTACTGAGGGACTTTCCTTCTCTGACACTCTGGATGATGTTTGTCTCTGTTGTTTAGATCAGTCTGTGACCCTGAAGATCTCTGAGGATCCTGTGACGACAGGAGGCGATGTCACTCTTTACTGTCAAAAGAAAAATGGTGACTTTGTTCCAGCTTATTACTTTGTTAATGAAACCCGTCTTGGATCTAAGCTGGAGGTTGGGATCTCCATCAAGAAAGTCCAGCAGTCTGATGAAGGTCTCTACTCATGTTCTAATAATGAGTTGGGAAAATCTCCTCAGGTCTGGCTGAGGGTCACAGGTCAGGACACTGACGTCACCTGTTTAAAGATGTGAACGAACCTGCCAACCTGATGATGAACTGATCCCTTGACCAGATTCTCCTCCTCTCTCTACAGATCCTCCTACGCCCCCTGATCCACGCACCACCCCTCTCTACACGTCTACATTATTTAATAACACTCGTCCTCCAAACTGTATCCCTGTGACTTCTTCTCTGTCTGTCCTCAGAGTTTGTCTCCGTGTTGTGGTCTTCTGTCCATACTGTATCTGTTCAGCCGTGTTGATGTGGATCTACTGTGGCAGGAAGACAGGTAGATAACAAACACACACACAGAGATCATCTTCTCTTCATCTTCTCACATAGAACCACATCAAATTGGGCCTAAATATTCAACTCTGTTATATCATAACTTTTTCACCTCTTCTCACAGGAAACAACACTGTAGTGTCAGTGAAGAGCAGACTGATCTGAGAGCTGCACAATAACAACTGTGTTACACTGATTGATAGAAGGCGGGTGTTCTCATTGTCACCTACACTTACAGTCTAACATCACAACATCATGAAGTTCTCTTTTTGTAAATGTTTTTTTTTTTTTACTTCAATTGATGGATTTATGTTGCTGAAATAAATCAATATTCTGTCACATTTATTAGTAAAAAGTGAATCATTAGTCTGGCAAAAATACAAACTTATGTTGTATGTCAACTGCTTTTCCATGTCTGTTTCTGTGTTCACATGTAAGAGCGGATGAAGTGATTGTTAATATGGTTCAGCATTAATGGATTTATTAATGGACAAACAGTTATTGTCCAAAACTCTGGGATGTAATAAACAGATGTTGTAGCTTCAATCAGAGTTTTCTTCATCCTTCTTGGTAATGGAGCTGATGTTCGGCTCCCACTTGAGGTCCTGGGTGATGGTGATGCCCAGGAAGCGAGAAGACTCCACGGGGGTCATCGAAATGAGGCCGATGAGGGTGGTGTCATCTGCGAACTTCAGGAGTTTGACAGACTGATGTCCAGATGTGCAGCTGTTGGTGAACAGGGAGAACAACAGAGGAGAGAGGACGCAGCCTTGGGGGGGTCCAGTGCTGATGGTCCGTGACTCAGAGATGATTCCCCAGCCTCATGAACTGCCGTCTGTCTGTCAGAAAGTCTGTGATCCACCTGCATCCACCCAAAGAATCTCGTGATCTGCATATGTACATATGCAACAGTGGAAAAATAGAACAGGTTAATATCGCACATCTCCTGGTTAATTGCACATTGTGTGTCACTGCAGTGGCGCATTGTACAGTCTGAACGTAATCCACCAGCACACCTGAGCGCTTTCCTCTCCTGCGGGCCCTCGCGCTCAACAATAAAATTACCCTTAATTGTCCGTCTGCTTCCTCACGACCGGAAGTACTATTCTGGCATTATAAAACTATTCTAGTATTATTATTAGTCCCTGAGTTTCATCACTAAATCCGTCCGCCAGAGGGCACGGCTGAACTTTCCAACAATACAACCCATCAAACAATTGCACTAATGTTCATAGAACACACATTATTTTGTTTTTTTAAAAATCACCGTACATTTGCAGTTAAACAAGCATGAGGAGGCAGAAAGGTAAAATTCATTTAATTTTGTGAATTGCTTCATGTGTACACTCATTTCTGATTAATACAAAACATTTTCACAAAACAAAGGCACAATTAATATAATAAATATATATGTTAATTAATGAGCTACTAGACATGTTAAAGCTGTCACCTGTACATAAACCCTTGAAATCACACAATAAAAGACAGGAGTCACATCTATATCTACATACTCTTATAAAACTGTTATAGTATTAATTGTTTGTGGTCAGAGGTGTTGATTAAATCGGTGAATCTTTGTCTGTCTGTGTATGTGTCTCTGAGTTGGCCCTGACACCAGAGCTGCCTCTCACATAGGCCATATACGTGGTCACCTAGGGCACCACCTGCTGGAGGGGGCAGGTGGAGTTAAACCTCCACTGCAGCTTTGATATTCAGTTTTTATATTATTTTGCGCTGTTTTTGCCATACAGCTGTTGTCCATTACTGTTTAGGGAGGTGTGTGTTTGTGGAAGTGTGGGGGGATCAAACCAGATTCTCACAGAGGAACCAAAACGACTACAATCACTTCTGCCTGAGACATATTGGAGACCTGTGTACTTCTCACCCAGTGCCAGCTGGGATTATCTCCAGCCCCCCATGACCCTGTTAAGGACAATGGATGGATGGATATTTTAATATGTAGGACAGATGTTCAAGACAGTGATGAGACCAGAAATATTCTACAGCTTGGATACAGAGGAGAGACTGCAGTTCAGCCTTTTTTCAAGCAATGCTGTAAAAAGTTAACTGCTTTTGCTGAAATAGCTGAAAATTATTAAATTGTAAAATTTGTAAAACAGTACAGAATAATCTAATTTGAAGCTTAACCGTTAAGCTTAAAGCTAGGTATTTAAGATGTCTAAAATTCAATTCTGATTATCCACAATGTGAATTCTAGATATCTTTAATTACACTGTGACTAATCAAAATTCATATTACAGATGGAAATTCCAAAATCACGTGACTAATGTCACAGATGACATTTCGATTATCAGTGAAGAAAGTGTGACTAGTCAAAATGCAATTTTAGATATCTTTAAAGGTAATTCTCTCTATTGAGAATGAACATATATATATCTCAAATTAGAATTGTGACTAGTCAAATTGTACTTTTAACTAAATAAAATTGCATTTGAGATATCTAAAATGCAATTATTGATAGTCAGTCTTCTCGTTTAATGTTAAAACTGCGTAGAAAAATACCTTTGTAAGATATCTATAATGTGTCTGTAGATATCTTGAAAGGAATTTTGACTAGGCAGTACTTTAGTTCACATATCTTTAAATACACTTTTGACTAGTTAAAACTGTAATTAAAGATATCTAGAATTGACTTTCGACCCTTAATATCTGAGTTTTAGAAAAGATAATAAAGATAATAATAATATTATTTTCCCTCTACAGCTGCAAGTGCGCTAAAGGGTTTTATTGTGAAAATCTGGTGACTGGTCCCGCCCTCCGGTTTCCTTTTTTTATCCGGTCGAAGAGGGAGAGGGAAGAAAACATCAGTTCACACGAGCGTTGGACCGAGACAACATGAAAACACGTTGGCGATGTCCATGTTTGACCGGTTTGGTAACAGGGACCGAACCGGCCAAACCGGTTTGGAAGAACCTAGACATGTCTCCTTCACATGGACGGAGGAGACTTCCTGTTGAAAAAGAAAGTGAACGTTTGTCCGTCCGTCGGTGGATTATCGGGACGAAGAAGAAGAAGAAGAAGAAACCTGCCTGTAAACTGGTTCCTTAAACCGTTTCTGAATCGTTGGGTGAATCAGGAGCAGGTCTAAGGGGGGTGATGTGGTTCGCGGTGTTTCTGATCCTCCTACACGGTAAGAACCGGCTCGACATGAGCTATTATTAACGATTATGTCTGATTAATTTTGTGTATCACTTAAAAACTGAAGACAGCTTCTGTGCCGTTAACGGATCGTTAGGATCCACTGGACCTCATTAAGGTCCGTTCGTTCAGCTTTTCGCTGCTGCAGCATCATATGAGCTTAATTAAGGATTTGAATCCCAGTCTCCCAGCAACATGCGTGTCCGAACTGGCTTTAAAAGTAAGAATGTTGCAAAATTATTGATAATTATTGTTAATATTTCCCGGGTCTTTTTATCGGCTCTTTTGGGTTTTGGTGCCATGTTCAGGTGTAACCAGGTTTCTAAACATTCTAAACCAGTTCTCCAACAGCCCACGTACGTAACAAAGAGCTGCAGACGAAACACACAGGAGAACGAACGAGTGAGAGATTGTTAACGTAATCTCATTTTCATTTTTTTTTTTTTTTTTGCTATAGATTAGCAGAGTTCAATATGTGAATCATACTTTCATAATAGGCATGAGAGGGGGGGTAAAACCCGATTTCTCTGCTGCTGCATGTAACCTGGATTCCTAAGTGCTATTGTTAATGTAGACTGCACCACATTCATTTAAGTTGAATGGAAGTCTGCAAAACACAGATCACCAGGTAAAACTGACCTAGTTTTTGGCTGATACTTGTTGCTTTATTGGTTGGGCTGGTTGAACTTACGGTTAGAGTTACCGTTATAAGTTAGATGTATTTTGTCCTGTTTTGGGTTTTTGTCCTTATTTGGTTTTTCACTTCTTTTGATTCCTTAAATGGACATAGTTTTTCTGTTTGTGTGTGTGTGTCCCTGCACTTGCCCTTTGCCTTTCATCTTCGTCATCATCACCCCTGCATGTTTTGTATTTAAGGGCTTGTGTGGAGTTTTGGGGTTGCTAGTGTGTCATGGTCCGTTCTGGTGCGCCTTCCTTCCTTTCCTGATCTTCAGCCTTTGATACTGTCGTGAGTCCATTCATAGTTCTAGTTTGTTAGTGTTCTTGTTTAGAGTAATTTCTGTTTGTAATATTAATCTTCTCTGTTACAGTGATTTTCTGTTATAGTGTTAGTCTTCTCATTAAGAGTGTTTTTTGTTATGGTCTAAGTTTCTGCCTTGTAAGGTTTTGGTTATAATCTAAGTTTCTGTCTTTGAGTTAATTATTTAACTGTTTTTAGAAGCTCTTGTGTTAATAAACCTCCTGCACTCTTGGTGTGTCTCATCTTCTGCTTTTGGGTCCTATAGTTACAGTATCCAGTTACGGAACCTTTACAGTACACACTAGCCAAATATGGACCCAGCGGAAGCTTGAGAGTGTCAGGGGGCCTCTAGGATTAGATATGTTGAACACCTGTTTGTCTTTGTTAGTTTAGTTATTTTTCTTAGTTTCCTCTTTTTGAGTGAGTTTTGTTCATTGTAGTTCTTTTATTTTCTTGTTTGTTAATGGGTTCATAAGTGAGTTCCCAGTTCTCCCTTTTGGGGTGAGTTTTTGTTCAGTTTGTGCTGTTAGTAAAAGGCTAGCTAGCCTTCATAGGTGCCACAGAGGCGTTTAAGATTTTCTTTAGGGTTGAGGTTGAAGTCGATTAATTAGCCGCCTTTTCCTGAGAGTTTTGTGGACATGCGGCTAGCCAAAGAGACCCAAGCCTCAGACTGACCCTGCCTGAGAACGCAGCCTGCAGTTCGGAGTGACCTGCCCAGGTCGACCCAGTTCAGAGAGGCCTGCCCAGGTCGACGCAGGCTGGAGTTCGGAGTGGCCTGCCCAGGTCGACGCAGCCTGCACCCCAGAGAGGTCTGCCCTAGTTGACGCAGCCAGTGGCTCAAAGTGGGCCGCCCATCTCGACGCGCGTTGAGGTTGGACGGCGCTCGGCGATTTCTTGTTTGTTCAGTTCTTGTTACTGTGCCAAGGTCCAATTGTGGAGGCCTACCCTGTCCCTCCTCCGGACCCGGTCGCTTATGGACACAGGTTTGAGGGCCGTGTGGAATCCGGCCCTAGAGGGGGGGTTCTGTTATAAGTTAGATGTATTTTGTCCTGTTTTGGGTTTTTGTCCTTGTCCTTATTTGGTTCTTTTGATTCCTTAAATGGACATTGTTTTTCTGTGTGTGTGTGTGTGTGTCAGTGCACTTGCCCTTTGCCTTTCATCTTCGTCATCACCACCCCTGCGTGTTTTGTATTTAAGGGCTTGTGTTGGGCTCCTTTCTGCCTTGTAAGGTTTTGGTTATAATCTAAGTTTCTGTCTTTGAGTTAATTATTTAACTGTTTTTAGAAGCTCTTGTGTTACTAAACCTCCTGCACTCTTGGTGTGTCTCATCTTCTGCTTTTGGGTCCTATAGTTACAGTATCCAGTTACGGAACCTTTACAGTTACACAGCATATGAATTGCCAAATGAAAATTGTCATTAGAATTATGGATCTGAAACTTCCATACTAGAATAGAATATTCCCCAATTATCCACTGCCCATATAAAGGCACCAACAGTGCTTTTACATGGTAAATACAGCTGAATGCAAACGTTTGTATGACCGTATTTTGAAATGGTAAATGCCTGCTAACACTTTTATCCAAAGCGCTTTACAATGTAGCTTCTCACTCACACGTTTACACACACACTGGCAATGGCTGCCATGCCGGGTGCTCATCTGACCCACCGGGAGTGACTTGGGGTTCAGTGTCTTGCTGAAGGACACTTTGACATGTAGCAAAGAAGGATCGGGGATTGAACCACTGACCCTGTGGTCCATGGACGACTGCCTTACTGAGCTACATCCCCTCCAAATGTCAAAAAATTTATATTTTTTCGTCAATATAATACTTACGGCACATTCAGCTGTTACAAATGTTCCTTCAACAGAAATTAATCAGGGTTAATATTTATTTATAAAGATGCACCAATGCAATTTTGACTGTTTTACAATAACGTTTTAACACACTCCTTAACCACTTTTGTTACTTCAGATAATGAAGAACATTTGTGCTTGGTGAATGCATTAATCTTGTGTTGTTTTACTGGTTTTTACATTATAAATTAGGGGACGTAAACTGTGTGTACAGAGTTTTTAAACAATCAGTGGAATTCTCTCCCATCCGTAGTAAACCCAACATCAGCTTCCTGCCGTTGGTGTCTCTCAGTGATATTTACAGGCTGAAATGTATTTTGCGTACTCAGTTTGAATGCTGCCTAAATAAAAAGCAACAAAACTTGCTAATAAAGCATATTCCAGTTTGGTAGACATCCCACATCCTACTGAAAGTTATTAATATAAAATACTGTAGCTCTAAGAAACAAATAGATGAAAGTTGATTTGATATTTTTCTGTACAAGAATCAGATCTCCTTACCTGAACATGTAGTACCTGACAGTTGACAGCAGGATTATAAAACCTTTGTGTCTGTGTCTTTTCAGCTGCTCAGCATGCCTCAGGCGTGGAAGTGTATGAGGGGGAAGAGTCAGTCATCCTGCCCTGCCATGTGTCCTTCACGTTTGACAGTGATTCTGCAGCGGTGTGGAGCCGCTACGACCTCAGTACTTCATTGGTTCACTTCCGTGAAATGAGTGGCAACAAGTTAACCAATCAAAATCCACTTTATAACCACCGAACACTGATGAACAGTGATGCTCTGCAGACCGGAGACCTCAGCCTCACTCTGAGAAAACCCAGCATCAGTGACAATGGAACTTACAACTGCACCGTCCGCAGTTTTGGAGAACCCAAGATCAACAGAGCAGTACAGCTGTGGGTCAAAGGTCAGTACTGTAGACGCAGGACAGAGGTCAGAAGTACAGTTGTAGTCAGAAAGTTTGTTGAGGAAAGGACATCTCATGTCTCTCAAAACATTTCCTCAATTCCTCTGTCCTTGCATCTCTTCCTTTGGTTTGCGTGGGAGGGTCAAAGATTCAAGGGTAAGACGTAAGTGAGTGGATTGAGGTGATTGAGATGATTTAAGGCAACATCCTATATCATGTCCCCTTAGTCTTCAGTTGACCCTGGAGCTTTATTGAAGCTCCACAGCTAAACACTGACTTTACACAGCTAACTTGTTGCTCATGTTCATATTTCAGCAGCACAGCTGTGACAGATGTGGGTTCTTACAGCACGTGTAGCTTCTTTGGCCTTTCTTTATATTCGCTGTAGCTTCATCTGGCAGTAAAATTTTCTAACTGCCCGTTCTTGCGTGACTGTCTGCATCTGGGTCCTCCGTTCTGTTTTTCAAACCAGCATCACCTTAAAAGACAAATGCAACAAGGCAAAGGTCCTCACTGTTCATGACATTAGAGACAGAAAAAAATAGAGACCATAGTAAAAAAAAAAAAACGGGGGAGATAAAAAGGAAGAAGTTCACTTAATGTGGACAGGGGCAGTGGAAGAGATGTTCACTTCTAAAGGTGTGTTCTGCAAGGCTCACCCTACTGACAAACCTCAGAAAAGCAGAGATTTTTAGTTGAATAGTTTATTAGCTTCTTATTTATTGTCATCTAATAACTATGACTAACTGAAGGACTGTGCAGATTGAAGTGCAGCATAAAGTCTGAAGTAAAATTGTTCCAGAGCATGTCTCATGTTAGTCTAAACCTGTCTAATGCATATTTCATGTTCTGTGGTTTATAGAGTGGTTTAATAACGTGATTTATGTGTTTTGATCACGCTCATTTCATACAGTCACAGTGGATCTGTCGTGAACCAACAGCAGCAGTGCAGTCACATCATTAAACATTTGTAATAATCTTTTTTTTCTCGTTAATAAAATCACTGAATAAATCTAACAGAATTCAACTAAACTTAACTCTTTAGGATCAGTTACAAAAAGAATCAAATCATTAGTTTAATAAAACGTATATTTGTCTATAAATCCCACACTGAACCATGATTTTTACCTGTTAATTCATCAGAAACCTGTTTAATGTTGGACCATTTTTGTGTTTGTTGAATACAGAACCTCCTCCATTGTGGCCCAAGGTCCTTACAGGTCTCCTGATTCCTCTGCTTATTTTGGCTGCTGTTGGTGCTTTCTACTCATATTTTAAATATAGGAAGATGAAGGAGAAATTGGGTACGTATTTTGTGTGTGTGTGGCCATCGAACTGTATCAGTGCACATTTTCACACGCGTCCTACAGCAGCAGTCTCCACTACTTCTCTTTGGGCTTTCCCATCAGGGGTCGCCACAGCAAATCCTCTGTTAGAACGTCCATATATCTCCTCCTTGGTCATCCTCTCGCCCTCTTGCCTGGCAGCTCCATCTCCAACATCCTTCTACCAATATATTCACTATCCCTCCTCTGCACATGTCCAAACCATCTCAGTCTGGCCTCTCTGACTTTGTTTCTAACGCAGGCAACGTGCGCTGTCCCTCTGATGAGCTCGTTCCTTATTCTGTCCAACCTCCTAAGGAGAACCTCAACATCTTCATCTCTGCTGCTTCCATCTCTGCCTCTTGTCTCTTTCTCACTGCTACTGTCTCTAACCCATAGAGCAGAGCTGGTCTCACCACTGTCCTGTTCACCTTTCCTTTGAGTCTTGCTGACACTCATCTGTCACACAACACTCCTGACACTTTCCTCCACCCAATCCAACCTGCCTGCACTCGCCTCTTGACCTCTTTTCCACACTCCACATCACACTGAACTGTTGACCCCAAGTACTTAAACTCCTTAATCACCCTTATCTGTTGCACATCTTTCCCATCCCTATCTCTCTGTCTGGCTATCCCGTACAAGTCCTTCTCTCCTTCCTTCATGTCTAACCTGTCATACAGCTCATCGTAAGCTTTCTGTTTGGCCTTTGCCACCTCCCTCTTCACTCTGCGCTGCACTTCCTTGTACTCCTGTCTACTTTCCTCAGTCCTCTCTACATCCCACTTCCTTTTAGCTAACCTCTTCCTCTGGATGCAGTCCTGAACTTCCTCATTCCACCACCAAGTGTCTTTATCATCTTTCCTCTTTCCAGATGACACACCAAGCACCTTCCTACCTGTTTCCCTGATTACCTCTGCTGTAGTTTCCCAGTCATCTGGAAGCTCTTCCTGACCACCCAAAGCCTGTCTCAACTTCTGCCTGAATTCCTCACAAGTTTCTTCATTCTTTAGCTTCCACCACTTGGTCTTCTTTTCTGTCTTTCCTCTCTTCTTCTTCCTGACCACTAGAGTCATCTTACACACCACCATGCGGTGCTGTCTGGCTACACTCTCTCCTACCACCACTTTACAGTCACTAACCTCTCTCAAATGACCTCGTCTACATAGGATGTAGTCCACCTGTGTACTCCTACCTCCACTCTTGTATGTCACTCTGTGTTCCTCTCTCTTCTGGAAGTAAGTGTTAACTACAGCCATTTCCATCCTCTTAGCAAAGTCCACCAACATCTGTCCTTCTGGATTCCTTTTCTTAACACCAAACCTGCCCATCACCTCGGTTCCCCTCACCAACATGCCCATTAAAGTCTGCTCCAACAACTAGTCTCTCTCCTCTGGGGATACTCTCTATGACCTCATCAAACTCACTCCAGAATCTCCCCTTCTCTTCTAACTCACAGCCAACTTGTGGAGCATACCCACTGACTACGTTCACCATCACCCCTTCGATTTCTAGCTTTAAGCTCATCACCCTGTCTGAGACTCTTTTCACCTCTAGAACATTGTTCACAAACTCCCCCTTCAGGATCACTCCTACTCCGTTTCTCTTCCTATCCACACCATGGTAGAACAGTTTGTAACCTCCTCCAATACTACGTGCTTTGCTCCCCTTCCACCTCGTCTCCTGCACACACAGTACATCTACCTTCCTTCTCTCCATCATGTCTGCCAGCTCTTTACCTTTCCCTGTCATTGTGCCAACGTTAAGAGTCCCTACTCTCAGATCTAAGCTCCTGCCTTTCCTCTTCTCTCTCTGACCATGAACCCTTCTGCCTCCTCTCCTTCTTCGACCAACAGTAGTCCAATTTCCACCGGCACCCTGTAGGTTAACAGCACCGGTGGCGGTCGTTGTTAACCCGGGCCTCGACCAATCCGGTATGAAAGTGGTATGGACGACTTGCATGGTTGTACTTGGCAAGTTTTACGCCAGATGCCCTTCCTGACGCAACCCTCTCTATTTATCCGGGTTTGGGACTGGCACAGAAGTTACTGGCTTGCAACCACTGTGGCTAGATTTACTGGTCCATAGCTAGAAATTAATATTGTGACAGGGTCCTGCGGAAAAATCAGGTGGAACAACAGCTGTTGACTTCTTTCTATCGTTCCATGATAGAAAGTGTCCTTACACACTATATCACAGTATGGCACGTCGGTTCAACAGCTACAGACGGGAAAGCTCTAAGCACAGCATAAAGAACCATTGGCTGCTCCCTAACCTCACTGGAAGAAATTTGTAAAGTCTTGGTGTCTCAGCAGAACCAGAGAAATCCTAAGAGGTAACTCACACCTTGGTCAGGGTCTCTTCACTCTCCTGCCCTTGGGCAAGAGATACAGAGCATAAAAAACCGGACAAATAGACTGAAAAACAGTTTTTATCCCTGCGGTGTCAGACTTCTAAACACCATATTATAGAGACTCACATACAGATGTATACAGACACTTGTGCAATATGTATGTGTGGACAGTGACTATGCGACAGTGATTAGTGTGGGACATGTGGGTTTGTTTTTATGATGGTATATATATTTTTATTGCATTGTTTGCACCAAGAGCTCATCCAATTTCGTTGTATACATGGTGTGCAATGACAAATTTATTATATTATGCTATATTCAAGGCACTTTACATAATAAAGTCAAGACTATACAGACATTTAAAGAAAACCCAACAAATCCCCCTTGAACAGCTATAGGCAACAGTGGAGAGGAAAAACTCCCTTAAACGGAAGAAACCTCCAGCAGAACCAGGCTCAGGGTGGGCGGACATCTGCCTTGACCGGTTGGGCTGAGTGGGGAAACATTGGGCAGGTTGATAGGACCAGTAGATCCAAAGCCGGGGACACTTGAAGACAGGAACAGAGAGAGGGAGACAGAGAGAGACAAGCACAACTACAGGACAAAGAAGACACAGAGTTAATGTCCTACAGTGGTGACATATAAATGTGGGCTGAGAGGAGGAAAGTGTCTCAGGGGTTGGTCCCCCAGCAGTCTAAGCCTATAGCAGCAGGACTAGAACTAACTAAAAGTTAGAGAGGGTGTTTGCTTCCCGAATCTGGACTGGGAGCTGGTTCCACAGGAGCTTGATAACTAAAGGCTCTGCCTCCCATTTCTGGGAACCACAAGTAGGCCTGCATTCTGAGACCGAAGTGGTCTATTAGGATGATCTGGTACTAGGAGATCTTTGAGGTAGGATGGAGCTTTATAAGTAAGAAGAAGGGTTTTAAATTCACGCCAAATCCAGCATCCTGAGACTGTATACTAAGCGAAAGGAAGGGGGCTGAGGATTAGAGAGCTTCAGAGTCACTATCCAGGATGAAACAACTAAGTGATGACCCAAGTGATGATGTGCTTCGCTAATACCTTAGGAAGAAACCAGAGAAGCAAAGGGACTCTATAATGTTCAAATCTCTCTTTAATATATTAATAAATTGTTAAGTTACTCTAACTTTCAAAGATCAACAGCTTTTGGCTTGTCCCTTCAGGAGTCACCACAGCGGAATGTGTTCCGCATGTTATGGGGGGGTTCTGTCATGGTGCCGACAGTGATCTGTGTTACCCTGGTAACCTGCTCTCTTTCTCTCCCCTTCCTGTCTCTACTCATTACTGCCTATTCGCTACCCCTGTGTGGCTCCCTTTATTAACTCCTCTCTCCTGTGCCAGATTGTTGTATTCCTGTTTTTTTGTCCTATGTTTTCCTGCCGCCTGCAATCTTCTCCGGTAAGTGTATTATTAACCTCTGGCCCACTGGTTGCTCTAAGGACTCCTCTTCTCTAGACAGAAGTGTATTGTCTCTGATTTGTTTCCTTGGACCAATCCTGTTTTGGGCTCCTCCTTTTCTTTAAAGGAAAACTTCATGTTTTGTTAAGTTGGGATCCCCATGGACCATATGAACTGTGTTTGATTTTGGTTGTTACTTTGACTCTAAGCTCCGGAGCTGGTTAATGGATTTAATTCACCTTAGTTGATTTGTTACTTTGTGCTTCTTGGGTTTTCCTCACCTTTGGTTTCTCCCCGTCCCTTCTCCCTCCCAGATAGTCACTTTCACCTGCTCTAGTCTTCTGCATTTACTCACCTATCTTTCCTCTTCAGATCCACTTACTGACACGAACCCTGAGTACGTCCGAGTGTCTTTACATGGCCAATTCCTGCACTCCCTATTCATTCATACTATTCAATAAACTATTATTCCTTTCACTTGTGCTGCATTTTCCTGGGTCCTACAAAACTTACAGACATTTTATATGCCATAAGACCTTCCTGCCATAACATCCCATTTTATCTGGGCTTAGTAGGGCCACACCTGATGAAGTGGGATTTGAACTCACATCCTTTTTGAAATATATACAATTATACACTCACTTACAGAAAGCACAGGATCAAAGCATCCAAGATGAGGATAATGGCAGGTCCTTCATCAAAAGAGGAGTTTGCATTTGCTTGAGATTTATAGGAAACTAACAGTTAAATTCTCTGCAGGTTTGATGTTGAATTTTTTTTATCTGATTTCATTTTATTTATTCAACATCACTGAGGATTTTATTTCATTGTCAAATAAAAGTCAGTCTGCTCCCAGATCCTCATTGTACATTTCAGATTGGAACCAATCAAACATGTTTCACTACAAATATTTAACTTCATACACTCAAAGAAAATGTGTCAGAGCTGCTGCTGCTGTCTGTCCACATCATGTTGGTCTTTGTTGTCCTCTCAGTCCAACAGGTGGAGGTGGTGGATTCAGAGGTGGAGTCTGTCCAGCTGCCCTGTAAAACCACAGTTCACCTGCCTAAAGCTGTCAGAGTGGAGTGGACGGACGGATACAGGAAGGTCCATGTGTATCCAAGCGGCTCTGACCAGCCTGCAGAACAGGATGAGTTTTACAGAGGTCGAACAGAGATGAAGAGAGACCTGCTGAAACCTGGAGACTTCAGTCTGACCCTGAAACACCCCACAGACTGGGACAGTAACATCTACACCTGCACCGTCTACAGCAGGGAGGGAAACATCCTGATGAAGAAACAAGTGGAGCTGTGGGTCAGAGGTCAGTTCAGTCTTTATGTTAAATTAACTGCTGTTAATGTTTATGGTAACATAGACTAAATGTTGACAAGATATTTTTTAATATCGTTATGTTTTATTTGTAAAAACTTAAATGATAAATTCAGTTGTAAATCCGATTTGTGGAACAGTCTGTTTGATCAGAACCTCAGTCTTTTTCAGACCCAATCAGTTAAATTCTCTGCAAGTTTGATGTTGAATTTTTTTTATCTGATTTCATTTTATTTATTAAACATCACTGAGGATTTTATTTCATTGTCAAATAAAAGTCAGTCTGCTCCCAGATCCTCATTGTACATTTCAGACTGGAAACAATCAAACATGTTTCACTACAAATATTTCACTTCATACACTCAAAGAAAATGTGTCAGAGCTGCTGCTGCTGTCTGTCCACATCATATTGGTCTTTGTTGTCCTCTCAGTCCAACAGGTGGAGGTGGATTCAGGGGTGGAGTCTGTCCTGTAAAACCACAGTTCACCTGTGTAAAGACGTCAGAGTGGAGTGGAGGGACAATGACAAGAAGAAGGTCCATGTGTATGAGAACGGCTCTGACCAGCCTGGAGAACAGGACCAGTTTTACAGAGGTCGTACAGAGATGAAGAGAGACCTGCTGAAAACTGGAGACATCAGTCTGACCCTGAAATACCCCACAGACAGAGACAGTAACATCTACACCTACACCGTCTACAACAGGGAGGGAAACATCCTGATGAAGAAACAAGTGGAGCTCAGGGTCAAAGGTCAGTTCAGTGTTTATATACTTAAAGTTTAACTAAGACTAATATTGCATTTAAGCCACAAACCAAAACCTTTCATGTATTAAATCACTCAACACAAGAGAAAATACATTTGCAAGAGGAAAAGATTAAAATTAAAACTCTAGAGATGGGGCTCAATACTCTGCAGACACTTTAGTTTAGTGTAGAATCTGTGAACTGATGTGCTGAAGCTTCTTGTGTTGTGAAGCTGCAGAAGATCTAAATAATGATTGAAGTTACTGCTGCTCTGTGTTTATGGAGACAAATGCAGTGATTCATGTACATTGTAGAATATGTCAACTCTGCCTTTCTTACATTTTGAAATCTCCACACAAAGACTCAAGAACAAACAGAATGTCTGATCTCTCATCACCATTTTCCTATTTATAATGAGCATCTTCATCACAGACATTAGGAGTGACAAGGTTGGACAGAATAAGGAACGAGTTCATCAGAGGGATAGTGAATATATTGGTAGAAGGAAGTTGGAGATGGAGCTGCCAGGCAAGAGGGCGAGAGGACGACCAAGGAGGAGATATATGGATGTTCTAACAGAGGACATGAGGTTAGCTGGTGTCAGAGAGGAAGATGCCCAGGATAGAGTGAAGTGGAAACGGATGATTCGCTGTGGCGACCCCTGATGGGAAAAGCCCAAAGAGAAGTAGTATCTTCATCACAGACATTAAACAGACTAAGTTTATATTAGCAGTTTTAGTGCTGGGATCAGGTTGAATAAATAAATGTCACTCGAACGTTTTTGTTCATGGAAACTAATTTCAAATTTTGTTCATTTCAAAACCTTTAAAAATAAATGTTGGCTGTTTAGGTCACTAATAAGGCACAAACCTGTTATAAAGCATAATGTGCGTCGTAGATCTAACCTGTGAACTTGAAAAGTTCACCTAGTGTGTCCTAGGTCCACAGTCCATTCGAGAGCTGGTTCCAGCATCATTTCAGTCGCATTTGAAGGATCTTTTATTGAAGTTCACAGGCAGCAGAAACAGCTACAATAAGCCCAGACAGAAAAATGTCAGTCTGTGTCCTGCTACACTGGTTAAAGCCAAACTTTACTTGACTTTCACTTTGTGGAAATTAGTGCTTTAATTTAAAGGGTTGAGGCCTGGTAACAGGTAAAATGTGAGTAGACACGTGATTGTCAGTGTCAGACTGATGGGTGCAACATGCAGGTATTTTCAGCATGTACATGTGTTATTATGTACTAGTAAACACACTGATATGTACATTAAACTGGAACCAATCAAACATGTTTCACTACAAATATTTCACTTCATACACTCAAAGTAAATGTGTCAGAGCTGCTGCTGCTGTCTGTCCACATCATGTTGGTCTTTGTCGTCCTCTCAGTCCCACAGGTGGTGGAGGTGGTGGAGGTGGATTCAGGGGTGGAGTCTGTCCAGCTGCCCTGTAAAACCACAGTTCAACTGTCTGAAGACGTCAGGGTGGAGTGGACGGACTTCAAGGACATCAAGGTCCATGTGTATCTGAACGGCTCTGACCAGCCTGAAGAACAGACCTGGGTTTACAGAGGACAAACAGAGATGAAGACAGACCCGAAAACTGGAGACGTCAGTCTCACCCTGAAATACCCCACAGATAAAAACAGAGGAATCTACATCTGCACCGTCTACAGCAGCGAGGGAAAGATCCTGATGAGAAAACATGTGATGCTCCAGGTCAACGGTCAGTTCAAAAACTTGCTTACCTCTGTTATTAAAGAAAAAAAAATGTAAATTACTCATGTCGTTTATAATCACCGTACAAATGCTAAAGGCGACAGTGAAGTTACTGTTTGCACGTTTGGTTAGTTGTAAGTTCATGTGTCACTGTGGTACATCCTCCTTTGTTGTCTAAAAACTATCAAAGACACACAGATCCACATATTTCCAGAACCTGTGACACAGGTTGAACCATATAGTCTGATTTGGCCCTTGTATACGGACTGGTTAACTGCACACACACACACACACACACAAACACACACACTAGAAGTCGAGCGCTGACAATATTTACAAGGGTTTTGATTTTGGAATGAAGAAATGTGTGAAACAATGGGTCTGGGTCATGTGTTTTATAGGGGATGGTGATTGTTGACCAAAGTTTTCTTTTAAGCTGTCAAATTCCATTATTATTATTAGCGTTATTATATTACGTGTCACACGTTAACTCAGTATTTCTTCTTTTGTGACATGTATTACATGTATTAAATGAAATTGTACTAATATTAATGGGTTCATCACTCTAACTTAGTCTTCTGCTGCTGGTTGGAGCCTCTCAGGACCTGGTTCAGGTCTTTCTAGTTCAGGGCTGAAAAAGTCAAATCTGACCTTAATCAGAAGTCACAGACTTTTTTAATAAATCAAAAGCAAAAGCAGCATCTTTGCTGAAGCTGAATCAAAGTGTTTCAGTCTCTGAAACGCTGCCAGTGAACAGAATCCAGGCAGAAATGAAGTTTCCTTCTAAACACATTTAGTCTTGGACAAAACTCACCTGGAGGAGACGGACAGGGACATTTAGTCTTATCATCTTAACATCTTAACATCTGCAACAATCAAAACAGTCCAATGACTGGATCAACCTTTTATTTCCATTCAGATCTGCTCTGATCTGGTTCTGTCCTTCAGGGTTCTCTAAACTGCTGCTGTCTGTCCTGCTGATGTTGTGCTTTGTTGTTCTGTCAGAGTGTGAGGTGAAGTTCAAGGAGGGAGATGAGTCTGTCCAGCTGCCCTTCAGGACCACAGGGGACCTGCATGAGGACGCGACAGTGGTGTGGAAACGTCTACCACTGCTAACACTCCACGTTCATTATAACGGCTCTGACCAACGTGAAGTACAGGACGAGGTTTACAGAGACCGAACAGAGATGAAGAGAGACCCGCTGAAAACTGGAGACCTCAGTCTGACCCTGAAAAATCCCACATTCAGAGACATAGGAACATATGTGTGTGATGTCCTTTATAAGGGAGTCCTCATGAGACAGAAAACTGTTCAGCTCAAGCGCACAGGTGAGAGTTTTCTGCTGTATTGACTGTATCTTTACATAGATGGAAACTCTACATCTGATCGTCTTTGTTCTAAAATAATTTGATTCAGTGAATAGTTCAGTCTATGTATTCAACTGAATAATTCATATCTCAAAGTAGCTCTTACATTGTCTCTGTGTTATTGAATTAATTCATGTACTTTATTTCTAAAATTATTTATGTGTAGATAAATAAATCAGTCTCGCCAACAGTTTACCACAGTCAGAACCTGATCCAGGTCTGACATCAGTGACTCGGTTTCTATAAACTACGATAGTCCGTGGACTGACAGGATGTGTGTGTGTGTGTGATGTAGAAATGATCTGGACTCTGACTCACTCTGGTTTCTCTTTCTGTAGCAGTGACCGCTGCTCCAGCTCCTCAGATGGAAAGGTAATTTTTCACTTTTCAATCTTTGACAGAAATAGTTTCTGGTACAATGAAAAAGCTGATAAGTCACCACATGAATCCAAATATGATATACTGTCATAATCACGTCAGCAGAGGAAACAGAGAGTCAGGATACTTTCAGTCAAACATATCAAATGAATATAGGATGAAACATTAGACTCATCAGTAAACTCATCAATCACATTCCAGCTTCTTTTTCTTATATTCAGTAAAATGAACATGTGATAAAGCAGGTTTCTTTTTCCACGGTGAATTCGACACTTGATAAAAAGGAAATCATTCAAATTTAATTAGAACATTTGTGCAAAGTTGACTGTGTCACTAACTGTGCAGCAGACGTCTGTGTCTCATCCTAATGTTGGACTCTGTCCGGTTTGGGTTAGTAGGTGATTGTAACCAGTGTAGAAGAAATTTTCAGTCATCTCAGTTTAATACATGCCGGCATGTATTAAACTGAGATGGTTCATCACGCTGAGTCTTTGTCTTCATTGTACCAGACTGAACCAGCCTCAGACTCCTTGATGTCTGTTCCACCCTAATTGATGATGGACATTTTTCTAACATCACACGAGACGTATCGTGACATTGAACGGCCTCAATCTAAATCATATATTAATGAGCTGTACACAGTTATGTCAATGTCACATTGTCCAAACTGATGTCTCTGTCTCTGTGTCCTCTGCAGGTTTGAGCTGATGGATGAAAAAAACGCAGACAATGAATCGACTCCGCTGAACCAGCCTCTTTGAAAACTGATTAATGAGTTTGATTATTGATGTAATCTGAATGTGGATCAGAGAGAAAATGGACGTGATGGAGCCAAGTGATGATGTATGACAACAACAGCACATTTTGTCCCCTAGTTGAGAAATTGATCAAAATTCATCACTAATTTTGATTTAATTTAAACATAACCTCAAAAATGTTAAAAGGAAAAATACCCAGGTTTTATAAAACTAAAGACATGTTCCTGCAGCTGTTGTGAATTCAAAATCTTGTAAAATCTTTCCCGTGTTTGAGTCTAGCTGCATGTTTTACCCCCAACCCTGTGTTTTCTGTCCAGCTCTAAACTCACATACTATGACATAAAATAAAAGACTGATCAGAAAAGTTCAATTGAAAAGTAAAAAGAAAACAGGACGGAAACTGTCACTGTAGATTTACAGCTTTTAATATTTAAAACGTTTTATTGGTCAATACAAATACTCATCTGAGATGAAAAATAATTCAGTGTTTCAGAAATGAGGTTTGTCCTTCTGTGAAAGAATTCGTTGATGAGACTGAGATGAGAAGAGATTTTGTAATAAGGACGAGATCACTCACTCCACAAAACAGTGAGACAGTTTTTTTTCTCCTGATTTTCTACAATATCTCTGTACCACCAAAGTATAGTTGTGTTTTTTATGTGGCTGAGAAAAATACTGGGGTCTGGACTTCAAGCTCTTCAGTGGCCACTGGATTAAGAACCAACCCCAGTTCTTGGTCCTGTCACATGACCCTGATCCTCCTGTGTCCTGATTCACTTTGTCAGTGAAGATTCATTCCCTCAGTTTTGCCTTTTAAAAACCTTAAATATTTCTGTTACTGGCCTGTAAAAATATGAATCACTTGATTTTGTTAGTTTAACATTTAATATTTTATGTACATATTCTGACCAACATTACAGTATAATCATCATAACTAATGCTCTCAGTTTCACATTTATGTATCACATTTACTCTGATGATCATTGATGATCAGTATTGATCAGCTGTGACGTTAAAGGAAATGAGTGTGTCTTATAATAGAACTATAACTACTAACACACAGTAAACAGCATGTGTGACACGATCACGTATAGAAGTGCTTTTTTATCAGCTTGTTGCAGCTTTGGATCCTTGTTACTGACGGATCAGCAGAACCGATTCTGCACATCACATTTAGTTTCAGCTGTTTGGACTTGGATCTTTAGAGAAACTGTGAAAACCAGAGTGTGACAGTTCATATGAAAATATGATGCTGTGTCCATGTGATGGAAATATTGTGGCTTTATCATCTGCTCATTTTAAAGAGAAGTTACAGAAACACTGAAGCGTCAGTGAAGATGATCTTTAGTATTTTACCGCATGTGCTTTTTCACAAATAAACCTGTTTAAAGTGTCTGAGTTTGGACTAAAGAGTCTTTACTAACTGTGGGAGCAGCTGGAAAACATCTGCAGCCACGTCACATTTTAATATCAAATACACTCAGGTGTTAATGTTTAGTTTAGGTTTTATCACAGGTGAAGCTACAAAACTGGAAATGAATGAATGAGGCGTTAACAGGGTCACCTGACCACACACGCTGTGTTTGTCACAAGAAACCCTTCAAATAGCTTCAATTAATCCTTAATTTTGTCCTGAAAGTGGAATATTAAGTCAGAAATCCCTCCATTTGCCATTAATTAACCATAGAAAAATTATTTCAAAACCTTAATTTAAAATTAAGACTAAATTAAGAAGTCATTATTTTTATGTTTTATGTTTTTTCTTTTTTTGAAAAGTGAACTTGTCTTTGAATGAAGTCAGTTCTCTTCAAATACATTAATCACATTGTTCCTGGTTCTGTTTAAGCCCAAGAAAATGATTATGGATGGATTTTACCATCAAGGCCTAGTAACAACTTCCTTTCCATCTTCATAACAGTCCAGTCTGGCTGCAGGAAACATTGAAACTGTAAATTATATTTTTTGACTTTGTGATGACATTTGATGAATTGTTCACTTTCTCATCACTTCCGAGTGGTTGGAGTCAATCTTATTTGAAGCAAAAGCAACAATGTTACTTCAGATCATAGAATCAATTCTGCCGAATATTAAATAAACTCGTTTTCACATATTTATTCATCTAACTGAATAACATCGGACACTTTGAAACTGAGAATGTCTTTTGCTGACTGAATTTTACTGTGTTTGTGCAGAATACGTGAAGATGTCACACTATTACTGTGGTAGTTTACAGCACTGACCTCTGACCAGCAGCTGGACCTCTGTCCGTGTCAGGTCTTGACCCGCCTCGTGGACGTGTCAGGTGTAGGTGCTGCTGTCACAGGTGGCGGGTCTGTGCTCATCGCTGTTTGGTTCCTTTAACGCTTCTTGTGCTTGGTAAGATCATCACTGCTCGACTTAAGTAAAGGAAGGAGTCGGCTCAACGAGTTTCCAAAAACTGACAGACGTGCACGTCCACACCCAGGGCATGCTGGGAAACTGAAACGTTCTTCTCCTCGGTAAGATGATATAGTGTGGACAATCAATCTGTACCCGTCTGCTACTAACCTGCTTCTCCCGTTGTCACTTCCTGCACCAATTTCCTACGACAAATCTCTCTAAACCTCCTCTGCTTTTCTAATTGGGTCCCACCGTTTATTCAGTCACACAAACGCGGCACTAACCATTCTGTGTGTTAAAAAGCACAGTGTTCGGTGATTATACAGTTGAATTATGGAAGCATCTTGTGCCTTTGTGGTGAAAACCCATCTTCTGTGTGCTTTTAATTTACATTTAGTCATTTAGCAGACGCTTTTATCCAAAGCGACTTACAGAGTAGGTTGGTACATACACAGTGGTGATGGCTTCGATCCCCAGTCCCTGCTTGCTACATGTCAAAGTGTGTGAGGACGCCAACAGCAGGTCACAACAGGGCGAACCAAGTTCGAAGTCCACAAAAGAGGATGGACCCTGTCTATCTGTGTGTCCTCACAGTTTCCCAGATCTCGGAGAGTGAGAGGACGCCTGAGGAATGGTGGAGAAGAGGACTGGTGTCCATTTTTATGAAGAGTGTCAGTGTCTGTTGTGTGACAAGAGAGTAACAGCAAGAATAAAAGGAAAGATGTTCAAGAAGGTGGTGAGACCAGCCACGGCGTTTACTGGAGACAGTGGCACTGAAGGAAAGACTGGAGGCAGAGCTGAAGATGATGGACAGGATCAGGAATGAGGACATCCGAGGGACAGATCCTGTTAGATGTTTTGGACATAAAGTCAGAGATGGGGGTTAGACTGCGAATACCTCGGTAGAAGGATGCTGAGATTGGAGCTGCCAGGCAGGACGACTAGAGGACATGAAGGTAGTTGGTGTGAGAGGAGAGGACCAGAGGACAGATGGAGGCCAGCTGAAAGACGGAAAAGAAGAAGACATTTATCTGAGCGTTCACTTACTAGTCTGTAAGTCTTAAACCGCGTCTGGACCGTGATAATCTTTCCTTTTCAGGGACACAGTCAACTTCCTGTTCACTGTTACTAACAGACGCCAAGAAGCTGGTTGCTGCCGCTTGTTTGTTGAATCTGTCTGTCAGATTCTGTGATGATTTTGATTCAATCACTCGTTCAAATTTCATATCAGGCATGTGGCAGCAGAGGTCGACATATTTTGATGTTAAAAATGTTGCTTCCTATTGACTGAGAAAGCCTCAAATTCTCCATCGCTACCAGACAGAAAGCAAAGATCGACGTGGGAGGGAGACGTGTGTGTGTGTGTGTGTTATTAGAAATAAAGGGGGACGTTTGTCTTTGACTCCCTGAGTCGCTTGTCTCACCTGTGGACACTCACCTTGTTTCTTTGTCTCTGTCAGGACAAACAGTTTGTCTGTTTTCTTACAGGAACTGTTCACTGTAACTTCCAACAATCATAATTATCACTAATCACTGTTTTTCTGTTTGTGACACTTTAAATTTGTGGTTCGTTCAGTGTTTCCTGCTGCAGCAGATCAACCTCAGAGCAGGAAAGCGACAGTACAGAGAGAAAACCACGAGGTGGAGGACGAGTCTCACACACAGGAGGAAAGAAAGGAAACAACGTTATTAGTCTTATTGTTTGGCGGCAGCTGGTTCTACTTCTTTGAAGACACAGTTGAGAATCCGGTGGACATGAAAACAAAGTATGTGTGTTTCTAGACAGTAGAATCCACATTCGTGTAATTAGAACAGAAGCGGGTCTGATGGTTTTTATCATCAGCGAGTTTCTTACTTTTACTGGCAGCTGATTCTGCAACCTGCCCCAGAACTTTGAAGAACCACAGAGGAAAACTATGACAGACTGTGTGGAACTGGACCAGACACCGTCCACAACATTCAACATGTTTCTCAAATCTGCTTTAACACAAAGTTGGACACAGTTGAAGACACAGTTGTGTAAGTGACAGCTGAGGTTTCCTGTGTGAAGGACACACACCCAGAGTTCAAACTGGGGTGTCTCTATATTTCTGTCCTCCACACAATATATTAGGAACCGCCTGTTATACCTTAGTATCAGCTTGTGTCTTTCTCAGTTTGCACCACACGACACAGGAGACACAACTTCCCACTAGTTTTTACAGTTATTGTTTGACACACGAGGCCCAATCTGAGCAGATGACAGATTCGTAAAGACTTTACGATCCGTGCTGCTGCTTTTTCTGTTACGTCCCAGAGGCTGGATCAGCAAGAAATCTGTGTTAGGAAAGTGGAAGAAACACTATAAAAAAAACACACACACACAATGATCCTATTTTTTAAATGAAAAAGAGCCAAACAGAAACGTATGTTTCATCACTACATGTAAAAAAACCAGGAAATTCACTTAGTACAAATGTTGTTTTAGCATCAGGAGCAAGAAAAAACTTGTATAAAATAAAGTTACAGTAAATTAAAGAACATTAAACTGGTACAAAAGTTGATGAATTGATTTGAAATAACTCAGTTTTCTGCATTTATTCAAACATTTGCAAACACTTCACACCAGGAACAGAAATGTTCCCGTTTTTTGTGTCGCCTGATCACGTACAAAGCCGCAGTTTTACCGAAGTTCTATACAAATCAAAGCCAATCAATCACCAAACTCCTCACGCCCAGAAGCATCAGCTGTTACTGTGCAGCAGCTCTGAGCTCATGTTCGGTGGTGACAACCGCGCTGATGTCATCGCACTCGTCAGCGCGCCGGGTCGTCGCCATGGGGACGCCTGTTTTGTTTCCTGTGGGTGCAGGTCACAGGAAACAATCATAAATCATCATTCAGTCTGACGCCAGGGAACATTAGTCAACTAAAACTGTCAATTTGATTTTTACTTCACAAGTTGCTCGTTTTAGTTGGATTCCATCGTATTTAGAGAAGAGCGTGTGCTACAAAACACCGTGAGGACAGTCCTCAGGCATTTGTGTGTTATACTGTGTGTACAGAGCGCAGATGATGCACTTTTACAGCAGACGCAACTTAGTAGTTTCCACGTACGTGAGCGTTTCATGTGTCACCTTTTAACGAGGTTGTGTGAACAGCCAATTTGTCCAACCTCCATCCACTGGAAACAACGAGACAGAGGAAACACAACGACTCTTCATCCAGATCCAACTTTCCCATAAAGCAGTTTAGTACCTACCCGTCTTCCTGCTGTAGTAGATGGACAACATCACACACGTAGAGATGAAGTACGGACAGAAGACCAGCAGGTGGAGAAGGAGCCTGATCCCAGACAGAGAGGGAGGAGGGGCAGGAACCAGTTCTGGAGATGGTGGAGGGGTGAAGTCTACAGGAGGATGTGGATCAGAGGTTGTAGGACGATCTGTGGCAAGAGGAGAAGAATCTGGTTCAATGATCAGTTTTTATCATGTCAGTATAAACAGGAAGTGATGTCCGTGTCCTGACCTGTGACCCTCAGCCAGCTCTGAGGAGACGGTTCAGAAGCATCAGTAGAACAGGAGTAGAGACCTTCGTCAGACTGCTGGACTTTACTGATGGGGAACTCCTGAACTTTGGCTTTGTCTCCAGTCACTTTGTTGTTCCTTAGGAAAAAAGCTGCTTGTGTGGAGCCGTCTTTGTTCCTGCAGCGCAGAGTGACGTCACTTCCTGCCATCACAGGAAGTGCAGGGATCTCCAGAATAAAAGCAACCTCTAAACAACACAGACGCACGCAGTCACATACAGGGACTATGCAGTTTTCTTAGAGATGAAATGTTCGTGAACCTGTTTTACCTGAATTATTATGTAGTACAGTGAAGTTGTGAATGAGTCTCACCGGGATAAAGTGGCAGAACAAATAATTATGTGTGTACAAAGAAAATGTCTTGATCAGACCGTTTCACGTGATACCTTCTGTGCGATGTACACTGATGTTCACATGGTCGCTCGTCTGTCCTGAACTGGTTTCGCACCAGTAAGCTCCAGTGTAGGATGCAAACAGATCAAGATCACAAGAGGAATGTTTAAACACTCCAAAGTCCTGATGATCGGCTCCACACTCCTCAGTTCGTCCGCCTCTGGTCCTCTTCACTGTCCATCCATCACCTGTGTGTCCACCAGCACAGCTCAGAGACACTGAGGCTCCACTGAAGAACTGCTGACGGTCTGGACTGACGTTCAGAGACACTGGAGGACACACAGACAGAGTAAATATCAGTGTGTCATTGTTGGAGTGTCAGGGATTGTTTTCACCTCCATAAACTCACCTGCAGAAACAGTGAGTCCACACATCAGCAGCAGGACAGACACACCTGGGACAGGAGGACACAGGTTGAAATGCAGCTCTGCACTGAGTGTTTCTACAGATTCTATCGTAGTGACGAGCTGGTAAAGTGCTGAGCTTTAATGTCACATTTGAGATTTTGAGTCCAATGTTGTTCCATGAATCAACCTGCTGTAGCTCAGTTGGTAAGTCACTGACCACAGGGTCAGTGGTTCGATTCCTGATTTAACTTGACCTGCCACCGTGGGATAAGAATGAACCAACGTGCATTCCTCACTTATCAACATATCAGTGTCACAACTGTAGCTGTAAACAACTACCAGCGTCCCTGGCTCCGTCTGCTTCGGTCTAAAATCAGTGAGAGCAGGAATTAAAAATATATATGAAACCTCCAGCTTTTCCTTTCAGCAGGAGATAATGAAACAGCAGGAAACACTCAAACATCATCTGTAAGTTTGCCCTCAGACACTGATGACCTGATTAACACGTTGGTCTTGGTTCACCACGTGAGACTTGGGCCCATGTTTATGAGGAGTCTCAGAGTGGGACATGGCTTCCATCTCCACCGAAGCCCCAGAGGAATCTGAGGCGGTGAGGACTTCTCAGGAGAGGGAGTTTAAACGGTCACACAGATGTTTGTAACACCACGTTAGATCACTAAGAGGAACTACTGAGGGTATCGGGGTTTCATCGACGTGAAGGACGTGTCTCCACAGAAACATGGAGGCTGCAACAACCACAAACAAAACGAATATCTCCCCCACTCAGTGTGAAAGGGAATAAAAACTGATGCATTTAAGTGAGTTGACTGAAGCTGTTGGGGTCACTGATGCTCTTTAGAATAAACATCCCGACACTTTCAGTTTGTCGTAGACAGCAGGACGATTGACGGGACAAATGTCCTACATGAGATCAAACTAGAACTAATCTGGACACACAGCTCTGTACTGCTGGTTCACACTTATTGGAAAGCAGTTCATTTGAATTTTCTGCTGTGTAAAAGTACAAACGTAGAAGTTCTCGTCTTCGTCCGGCTCTGACGTCTTTTAGTTCGAGGTGAAATGTCAGGACGATTCCTAGAAACGACTCTGAGATGCTTCATGCCTGTGAGTGCAGAGCAGCTTTTGTGGTGTGAGAGGCAGCAGTGGCTTTTCCTGTGTGAAAGTTCAGAACGAGCTCGGCCCAGGTCTCCTACATGTTAATCACCGTCTTCTGTTTACTCACTGAAGAGACCAGAGTTAAAGAGTCGCGGACATTCTGTCTCTTCAGGTTTTGTTAAATAAAGATCCAGGTTTAGTTCAGCCTCAGAGTTTCCAGTTTAAATCGAAGGATGAATTCAATTCAACTTTATTTATATGTCGCCAGTTAACAACGACATCTTTACGTAGTAAAGTCATTTAGAGAAAACCCAACAAATCCCCCTTGAGCAGCTATAGGCAACAGTGGAGAGGAAAAACTCCCTTTAACGGAAGAAACTTCCAGCAGAACCAGGCTCAGGGTGAGACCATCTGCCTTGACCGTTTGGGCTGAGTGGAAAACATTGGGCAGGTTGGTAGGACCAGTAGCTCCAAAGCCAGGGACACCTGAAGACAGGGACAGACAGAGGGAGACAGACAAGACGCAGAAAGTGTGTGTTTGACTCACCAACGAGCACAGAGACAGATGGAGTCTTCATGATGTCCGGATGGTTACTGAAGAGCCGAGACAAACCTTCACACTCTTAACTTCCTATTAGAAACCTCAACACGTCAGTGGATGAGCTGCAGTTACATGTGTGGCATGTTCACCAGTGTGAACCACATCCTGAATTAGGTCACGCTGCTGCACGTCTGAGTCCAGGTGTTTGTGCCACTAACTGGATCCAGCTCGTTCCAGCCGAAGTGGGATAAGCTGCTTTTTCTCTGCAGACGCTGTCGCACAAATACAGAAAATCATTTATTAATTAACCATTAATCATTACAATCATCATGCAGCAGAGAGGGACCATGGATCAAACCACTGACCCTGTGGTTACAGCCATTTTCACTTGGCCTCTGGTCTATTGGAACCAGATTGTCTCTCTGTATCACCTCATTGAGGCTGCTAGTCCTGTTTGAAGTCTGGTACCCTTTACCTGAGCTGTACTCGGTTACTTGCCAGCTCAGCTGCAAACTTGCCTGCTGCCTGCCTCCATCCTTCGAGCCCCCACACGTCCGAGGCTGGTCTGTCCTGACATTGACCTAGAGTTCACGTGGTAAACAAGCCAGAGAATACATTTTCAAGTTCATATTCCAGAATCTTACCATTCATCAGATAACTCTTTTAGTTTCGGGCAAGAATTAAAAACCAAGTTACCTGTGCCCATCTCAAAAAGGACTGACTGTCCATCCACGTCTGTCACGCCGTCCATTTGTTAAAGAAAGGGAGCATGCAACTTATAAACAAGGATGCAAGACGCAAAGTTAACGTGAAACCCACAAGCTTAATTTATACAAAAAATAATAACAATAGTAATAATAATAATCAGTAAACTGACGTAGAGGAAAGAAAAGGGGACTGGAGACCTTTACATGTCATGACATTGCACTTGGACTGATGGAGGTTCTTCACCCTGAAGGACCGAGATCCCCAAGGTGGAAACTGGATAATCAGACTGGAAATTCACACAGAGCGAATTGAGCAAATTATAAATTATATAAATAATCCATGAGCCTCAAATACAATCTTCAAATATATATATACATTTGTTGCCCCTTGCTAATCTACAGATTAGTGGGTGCGCAGACTCACGTACCAGGCTCCAGTGAAAGAGGAAGAGGAAGAGGGGGAGACGCGGGGAGAATCGAAAGTATGAACGTGAAGGACGAAAGACTCGAGGAGAGACGAACAGATTTATGGGATCAGAAGGACGATGACGCCCTTGGTTTGGTCGATCCTGCTGTGCGGTAAGAAAAGCCTGTCTGAGCCTTATCCCGGCATTAGGACACACGGTTCCGTTCCGTTCCGTGCTCCCCTGTGGCCGGACCCGAACATCCACAACTTTCATTCAGAATAAAAAGTTCAACAGGAAGAAACAAGTCAAATCTGAAATCACTTGGCGCGTGCGCGGGCGGAGTTTGCGGCGCTTGTGATGTTCGAAAAACCGGGTTCGTGGAAATCCGTTTACGTCAGAGTCGTTCTGGAAGATCCTGTCGGGCACAGTGACATTCAGGGTCCCTGTAGATCTGCAGCTAACAAAGGAGAACTGATGCAGTAACAGGAGGAACGGCCCCAGTCAGCGGCAGCTATTAGCCAGGAGTAAGTTTCTAGCTGCTGTATAGTCCATTAAATTAAATTCAAATGTTATTAGAAAATGGTCAGAGAATTATGAGGAAATACTGTTAGTTTATCAATTTCAAAGCCGTATGCAAGGAAAAGGTCTAGGGTGTGACTAAAACAGTGAGTGGGTTCATTTACAATTTGAGAGAAACCAATTGAATCTAATAATGAAGTAAATGCCGTGTTGAGGGAGTTACTGTCAGCATCTACATGAATGTTAAAATCGCCTACTATGACGACTTTATCTGCACTAAGTCGGCTAGAAAATCTGAGAATTCAGTCAAAAATTCAGAATAAGGGACTGGAGGACGATACACAATAACAAATAGAAGTGGAGTTTGAGTTTTCCAAATTGGGTGTGAAAGTCTCAGAGTAAGACTCTCAAATGAGTTATAACTATGTTTAGGTCTAGGGTTTATTTGTAAGCTTGAGTGATAGATTGCTGCTACTCCTCCACCTCGGCCTGAGCTTCTAGGAACATGATAGTTAATATGACTTGGAGGGGTCGACTCATTTAAACTGACATATTCTTCCTTCTGCAACCAGGTTTCAGTGAGACAAAATAAATCGAATTGATGATCGCTTATCAAGTCATTTACTAACAGAGATTTAGATGAGAGAGATCTGATATTTAATAATCCACATTTAATCGTTCCTTTATAAAAGCAGTCCTCTTAACTTTTATTGGGACTTTTTTTGGTGTCTCCCTGTGACCCACTAATATTTCAAAACTACCAATAATAATCACACAAATGTCTCCCACCAAGCATCCGCTGTGCGCTTAAGAGGCTCAAATACAAGGCGTTCACCCAGGTCACATCAGGTGAAAGGTCATCATGTGACACAGTAGGAATGATGGCAGCCAGGTCACTTTACTTACTAGTGGTTTTAACTGTGAAACAAAACAAAAAATGCGGTGACATTACTCGGATGTGCAGTGTGGCTGCGGACTTAGCCTAAAATTGCTGCGTAATTAGTAGCAGAATCTGTGTGTGTCAATGCGTGATGCCCCCCCGTGATGACGTAATGAACGTGGATCCGCCTTGTCACCCACCCTAAACCACTGTGATCGGTGTGAGGACACTGCAGAGTGTGCGATGTAGTTCTTTGTTTGTGTGTTTGTGTTCATTTGTGCTCTGATTTGGATCAATCCCGGACGTGTGTTTTCAGGTTTCCAGCTCGCCGTGGGTGTGGAGGTGTATGAGGGAGAGGAGTCTGTCGTCCTGCCCTGCCAAGTCAGTGTTTCGGTTGCCAGGGACTCTACTGTAGTATGGACACGTGAGGAACTCAAATACCCGACAGTTCACGTGCGTCAGCCAAATAGAGACGAGCTCAGCGAACAGAATCATCGCTACGTGAACCGCACATCGATGAAGCCTGATGCTCTGCAGACTGGAGACCTCGACCTCACTCTGAGAAAACCCAGCATCAGTGACAGTGACACGTACACCTGAGCCGTCCGTAGATACGGGAAACAGCTGAGCAGGACAGAAGTGCGGCTGCTGGTCAAAGGTCAGTGCTCAATCCAATAAAACGACTAAAACTAACCTAGTGTGTCTTTAGTTTTATCATTTAAAACATAATTCACATTTTATTTGTCACAAACACGATCATACAAAGTACGAACTGCAGTGAAATGCTTCATGAGACAGTTTCAAAAACTATGAAAAAGCAATATATGAAGTAAAATAAATAACAGAAAAATGTATATACACCATGTAGAATGAATGAATACAATATATTCATATATGTGTGTATATACCTGCATATGTGTGTGTGCTACTGGAACAAGAGTGAGACATTCATGGACAAGAGATGAGGCCGGTTTCCAAGAATAAGTCAAGTACCTTCTAAAAGTCTGCTAGAAGATGTGAATGCAGTAATACGAGCAATCCCAACTATGACAATCACTGAGACCAATCAGCTGATATCAACCACAGCAACCGTGATCCTTGAGGTACTTGGCTACAAAATCAACACAAGCCATAAGGTGCAGTATCCTCCATGGAAAAGGAGGTTGGAGGCCAAGATCGAGGCGGCACTCAGAGAAGTTGGACAACTATCAGAGATGCAGAAAGACATGATGAAGAAGTACAACAGCATGACTATACCTGAGGCGTTGGAGACTGCCAAGCAAAGGCTCACAGCCGTGGATAACCGGCTGAAGAGATAGACCAGAGAAGTTGAAACCAGGAGAATAAAACAGGATGTTCTCCACTGAGCTATCCAAGGTGTACTCACAGTGACAGGGTAATAACATGAGAGCAGATCCGCAAAGGCTGGAGACTGACGAATACTGGAAAGACATATGGGAGAAGGAGGCATCACATAACAGCAATGCCCAGTGGCTGATGGACTTTAGAGCAGAGCACAGCAACCTTCCTGAACAAGATCCAGTAACCATCACAATGGCAGACATCCAAGAGAGGGTTTCAGGTATGAAGAAATGGACGGCATCAGGTGCTGACATGATCCATGCCTACTGTTTAAAGAGGCTAACTTCACTCCAAACGCCTGGCGGCACAAATGAACATGCTACTACTGGATTGAACCCACCCTGAATGGCTAATGGAAGGCCGGACAGTCCTGATCCTGAAGGACCCCCAGAAAGGAGAAGTCCCATCCAACAACGTTCGGCAGGAGACTTGTCCTGGCACCGTGTCTCCAGGTGTCTAACCCTAACCCTAAGCAGTGTAAAGCGCTTTGAGTACCAACAGGTAAAAAAGCGCTATATAAGTGCAGACCATTTACCATTTAATCTCCTCTAGGTAGGCCGTCTCGTAGTTGTCAGTGATCAGGCCCACCACAACCGTGTCGCCAGCAAATTTGATGATGGTGCTGGAGTCAGAAGTGGCTGCACAGTCGTGAGTGTACAGTGAGTACAGCAGGGGGCTCAGAACACAGCCCTGGGGGACTCTGGTGCAGAGGGTGAGACATGTCATTGTCATTGTTCTTAATCCCTGCCACAAGCTCCTGGAGCTCCTGAAGATCTCAGAGCGTTGCAGATGTTTTTATTCATCCACGGGTGCTGGTTGGGAAATGTCCTGATGGTGATCTAGTTTCCCGATAAATCCCACAACCACTTCCGTAAACACATTGATATCATCAGAGCTGCACTAGAAAATGTCCCAGTCTGCATTATCCAAACGGTGGAAATGATTGTGCCTTGCAGCTATCTTTAAACGGAGTGTAGCAGTGGTCAAGTGTCCTCCCCGGCCACAATGCGCAGCATCTTCATTTTGGTTCTGGTACACAGAGAGAGCTTCATGTAGCTACCCTACTGCAGCGTCCGTGTCCGCCTAAGGTGGGATATAAACGCCGCTGATTATTACTGAGTTGAAAGTAGATTAAGAGGGCGACATTTGATGGTCAAAAGTTCCAGGTTGGGTTAGCAGGAGCATGAAAGAAGTACAGTGCTTGTGCTATCACACCAGTGGTTACCATCAGACACACTCCTCCACCTCTTGACTTCCTCGACTTGTTCTGTCCATGCCGTTAGCTGAGAAGAACTTGGCCGGCTGAATAGAATGGTTCGGTACCGTCTGGTTCGGCCATGTCTCGGTAAAGCAGATGAGGTTGCCGTCCCAGATGTCCCTCTGGAACTTAATCCTGGCCCTGAGGTCGTCGAGCTCGTTTTCCAGGTACTGGAGATTGGCTAGCAGAATGCACAGTGTGCTCGTGCCCTTAGCATATTCCCGCAGCCAGCTCATTTCCCTCGCAACCTTCGAGTCACGTCCTTTGTTGCTCCCTCGGCCAGCTTGAAGTCGTGGTTGAAAAATGGTTATATTGTAGACCAACAGAAAGAAGATCGTTTCTATCGTATGTGATAGTGGCCATTGTGCAAAATGAAAGACGCAATAGTTGTTAAACAAAGAAAACAGGGAATGTGTGGTCAGAGCGACCTCACCGGCGCCATCGGAGCTTGCAATGTTTCGTTTGGATGAAACAAGAAGCACAATTTGAGCCAAAATTTTGGTGGGGAAAAAACAATCCCCAGTAGAGGCAGGTCAGACTAGAAGTGACTATGATGTTTAATGTTGGATCATTTTATAGATGAACTGTCTTTGTGTTTTTGTCGACTACAGAACCTCCAGTCTGGCACAAAGTTCTCGCAGGTGTCCTGACCCCGCTGTGTATCCTGGGTATTATTGCTGGTGTCGTCACATATTTTTACTGTAAGAAGATCAAAAAAAGACCAGGTAGGTTTTGTGTCGGGCGGAGTTAGCAGGTTGAGATGCTGGTTGTATCAGGTGTTTAAAAAATGCGCTTTTTAAACACGGGACAAGATTCTCTTGTGTTTAAAGAGTCACAAGCTACTTTTTCGTGCTTGTGTATCAGAAAATCGATACGTTTTGAGATGTGTATGGTTGAAAACCATACATTCAATCCAAATTCTGTAAAAGAAAATTGGTCTAAAATTGATACGACCATCAAAATCTTTTTGCAAGTTTGTGTCCCTGCAATGTGTGTGTGTATGTGTGTTAGAGACACACTTTTTCCTGTCAGCATGAAGTGACAGACCAACTTGTAGCGACCGCAGTCCTGTAGAAAAGCATGTCTGAAGCTAGCCCACAGTGTAGGAGCTCTAACGCCACCAACTGCGGAACTATTTCAGACGCCGCAACACGGTGAAGAGAGCTTTTGATCATTCAGCAGCAGTTTGCTTTTTGCCCCATATACACGGCGTGTAAACATGACGACACATCCTATACATCTGCTGCCGAGCATTTGAGGATAGATTCTCCCGCCTCAAGTCATGCTCGAAAAATAAAAACATGATTAGACTTAGATTAGACTTAAACACTTTCCAACAGTTTTTGTCAAACCTTGATTAGAAGAATCCGTTTTCCAATTAGTGCAAACAAAAAAATGCATCTTAGTTGTTTTTTTAGAAGTGACCACACTGTAGATGAAAGCCACCGACATATAGGGCAGCTGCAGCCGAAACCCTGCATCCGCCTCGTTGGTTCGTCACTTTTGAAGTCTTGCTTCTTGCACTCAGCCGCCATTTTATCCACCACTTTATCCATTACTGTCATGGTTGGTGTTTTTGTCACTGTAGCGCAGCTTCTCCTTGTGTTAATATGTAAACCGAGAGCATCTTTGACATGGTGCAGTTTTTCTTTTGTCCATATTCCACATATGTCACCAGATACTTTTACCCTTTTGCCACATCACCCAGCCCTAGAATTTGTTACCGAAGAGAAAAGTAACTTTATTAGCAAGCCCCACCACATAGGCTTCATGTGAACCTTCATTTAAGCTAATAAAGCTGTAAACACAGTGGTGAACTTGATATATTGCTCCTGTACACGTCCGTCATCAGGAGCATTGGGAGCATTGTAAAAATGCAGCAGTGACACAGTTACAACCATGAACAGCGGTCGGTGCAGGATACAAGAGAATGATATGGTCAAGGATCGTAAGAAGCTGATGTGACTTGTTGTCCTCTCAGTCAAACAGGTGGTGGAGGTGGATTCAGGGGTGAAGTCTGTTGAGCTGTGCTTCAAAAGATCTCCCCGGGATGGTGAAGTCAGAGTGGAGTGGATGGACAGTGAGTACCGGAAGGTCCATGTGTGTCAGAACGGCTTAGACCAGCCTGGGGAACAGGACAAGTTTTACAGAGGTCGAACAGAGATGAAGAGAGACCTGCTGAAAACTGGAGACCTCAGTCTGACCCTGAAACACCCCACAGACAGAGACAGAGGAGTCTTCACCTGCACCGTCTACAACAGGGAGGGAAACATCATGGAGAGTGAAGACCGGATTCTCCGGGTGAAAGGTCAGTTCAAAGTCTTTAAGCTAAGCTAAGTGCTCAGTTACTCTTGTTGCCAAAAATCTTACTCCAGATTTTTAAAATGGGGCGGCTGTAGCTCAGTTGTTAAGGCAGTCGTCCACAAACCACAGGGTCAGTGTGTTCAATCCTCGGAAACTCCTGGCTACATGCCAAAGTGTCGAACCCCAAGTTGCTACCGGTGGGTCAGGTGAGCACCCTGCCTTGCTGCCATCGTCATCGCCATCGTCGTGTGAATGAGAAGCAACGTTGTAAAGTGCTTTGGATTAAAGTGTTTCATATATACATTTCAACTTCAGGCTAAGTTGAACTAACTGTTTATAGTTTGTTTTGGGTTTTTTTTTGTGGCTGGCTGCTCACGCAGAAAATTTGGGTTGTTCCAGTCGACTTGTTGCTAGAGGCGAGCCTCCTGACATGCATCAATCTGGTCAATCTGGTCATTTTCCAAAATCAAACACCATCCAGAATCAGATAATATATAAAACAGAAATAATCTAAGTTATGAATTCTTTTTCGCCATTCTGACCAAACAGAGAGTTTCTGAATTGTGCCTGATTAGCACGTTTTGCTGCTGTTGACAATGAGCAGCACCTTAAAAGCTGTACAGCACAGAGTTAAAGAGCAGAGCCGGCAGAGAGACGGCTGGACGCAGCAGGATGGATTCATTTCACGTTTCATGCTGTAACTAGCTTTAAGACCTGCTCGTTCTTCAGCTTTCAACTCGTGGCTAACCGACCAGATTCGTGAACAACGCACCGTCCTCAGGAGTGCAAGAGGAAGTGGGGCAAATCCCAGACTCAATCTACTCTTGCTGATTATCAGGATTTGATGCATCTTTCTTTCACAGTGTCTCAAGAATGAAAACTGAATACTACCAGGACAAGCTCAGTGTGTGTGTGTTTAAAACAAAAAGCTTATCGCTGAAGTCGAGCTCTGGCCCTTTTCATTGTTTGCTGTTCGTATGAACCTGCTGCCAGGTGTTCTGTGAAATAACGAACAAGTGACTAAAAGACATACACTGAGGAAAAAAATAATATCTAGATTTTATATTCACTAACTTTTAGTGAAATCAAATCGTAACAGAAATTCTCAGTCAGCCTGAAACAAATCAAATGTTTTCGTATGTTTTCACTTCATACAGAAAATGTGTCACAGCTGCTTTTGACTGTCTGTCTGTCCACATCACGTTGTCCTTCATGTCCTCTCAGTCCCACAGGTGCAGGAGGTGGATTCAGGGAAGGAGTCTGTCCAGCTGCCCTGTAAAACCAAAAAAAAAAAACTGACGGAAGACGTCAGAGTGGAGTGGACAGACAGTAAGGACAGGAAGGTCCATGTGTATGAGAACGGCCCTGACCAGCCTGAAGAACAGGACCAGTTTTACAGAGGTCGAACAGAGATTGAGAGAGACCTGCTGAAAACTGGAGACCTCAGTCTGACCCTGAAACACCCCACAGATGGAGACAGAGGAGTCTTCACCTGCACCGTCTACAACAGGGAGGGAAACGTCCTAATGAAGAAAGAAGTGGAGCTGTGGGTCAGAGGTCAGTCTTTGAAAGTCTTTTTGCAAAGCTAAGCTAATTATTTCCACATCACTGAGCTGTCGTTACCTTTCGTTGGTGTGATTTCGTTATCTTCACCTGCTGCTGCTGCCATTACTTGAGCTTGTTGACTAGCGAATCCAACACACACGAAGGGATCTAGAAGGAAACCCAACAGTTTACTACATTACTGCTCTAAGTCCAGAGAACTGCTGCTACTGCACCTGGAGTGACGGCAGAGGAACTTAAGCATAAAATTGAAATGATGTTTTGCACGCCTGCAAGAATACAGGGATATTAACAGTGGAAAATGGTTAAACAAAATGAGCAAAGAGTCAGTGCTGCTGTTGATTGGAGACAAGCTGAAGACAAAGACCGGGCCACCTTGACACATTTACTAAGACTAGCCTAAGGACCATTTTCATCAGAGTCACACTGAGCTGCTGCTGCTGTCTGTCCACATGACGTTGTTCTTTATCACCTCAGTCCCACAGGTGAAGGTGGATTCAGGGAAGGAGTCTGTCCAGCTGCTCTGTCAAACCACAGTTCACCTGCCTGGAGACGTCAGAGTGGAGTGGACGGACAGTAAAGACAGGAAGGTCCATGTGTATGAGAACGGCCCTGACCAGCCTGAAGATCAGGACCAGTTTTACAGGAGTCGAACAGAGATGAAGAGAGACCTGCTAAAAACTGGAGACCTCGGTCTGACCCTGAAACACCCCACAGATGGAGACAGAGACACCTTCACCTGCACCGTCTACAACAGGGAGGGAAACATCCTGATGAAGAAACAAGTGAAGCTATGGGTCAAAGGTCAGTGCAAAGTCTTCATGCTAAGCTAACTAGTTCCAGTTTTCCAGGTCTTTCCCCTGTTATCAATTCCAAAAGAACACGTGTCACTGGGAATAAACAAATTAGTCGTCTAATATCCAGGAACTAAAGTTTAAGAATAAAGTTACTTTGAATTTAGACACTGGTTATGAGTATTTGTGGACTACAAACAAACTTTACAGGGCAACCTCAGCATGCAGCTGCTCTCGCTCTCTCAGCATGTGGTGACTAGTAAAGCTCAGGCATAATTTGCATTATGGTTTCCACAGCACCATAATAGCATTTGCATTAAAGTTTTTTACTATTTCTAAATACACAAGATTCCTAGAAAACCCATAAAAATGCTATTTAAAGAATATTTGTCTGCAAAATCTATGATATGACCTTCCTTAACCGCACCACATTTGTCGTAGGTTAACTGGCTAATAGTCAATCCCGCTTGACTTTGCTTTTCAAGTCGTCACAGTTCACAAATCATTTAAATAAGAAGCTAAATTTACATTCACAAGTGAACATCTTTTACATGAGTCAGAGTCACTGGAGGCTTCCATCGCAGCTGCAGTGCACAGAGCCTTGGGTGTAAAACACTCGAATACTGTGTTTTACCTTCAAACTGGAAAAGAAATGTTCAGCTACAACAATACACGTTATACTTCACTTCATAAAGAAAATGTGTCAGAGCTGCTGCTGCTGTCTGTCCACATCATGTTGGTCTTTGTTGTCCTCTCAGTCCCACAGGTGGACGTGGATTCAGGGGTGGAGTCTGTGCAGCTGCCCTGTAAAACCACAGTTCACCTGCCTGAAGACATCAGAGTGGAGTGGACGGACAGTAACTACAGGAAGGTCCATGTGTATAAGAATGGCTCTGACCAGCCTGAACAACAGATCAGGTTTTACAGAGGCCGAACAGAGATGAAGAGAGACCTGCTGAAAACTGGAGACCTCAGTCTGACCCTGAAATACCCCACAGACAGAGACAGAGACACCTACACCTGCAGCGTCTACAGCAGGGAGGGAAACGTCCTGATGAGGAAACAAGTGGAGCTCAGGGTCAAAGGTCAGTTCAGTCTTTATGCTAAGCTAACTGTTTCTGTAACTATTCTCAGCTTTAATACCAAACTGAGCTTAACCTTTTCCAGTTTTTTTTTTTTGCTAAGCTAAGCTAACTGCTTTGCTGTTCTTTTACAGAATGTTGTACGTTCACAAAACACCAGATTTATTAATAAACTCCTCAGAATTTCACTGTTAGATGGAGGCAGGTTACAGTAACGGTACAACTTGCTTATACTTCTCCTCAGTGCTGGGTGCTAAGCTATATTCTAGCGGTATGGAAATGCTAAAAAACTGCTGTGTAACCTACTTTTACATCGTGTCCTCCTGACAGTAGAATAGACTTTTTCACAAAAACCCGAAGTACGTAGCAAATGCGTAACTCTGTTTCTGCTCAGTGCTGCACCGACACGCTAATAATGGATTGCAGGAGTGTTTTTACCTTCTCTGATGATGAATAAAATGACTGTGTATCATTACACATACAGTGATGTACATAAACTGACCAATCAGGACTCAGCGTTACAGTAGGAGATCAAAGTAATGCAAGTACAGCGAGACTAACATTGTATTCCACCTCTCGTGAATAAAACACACTTCATTTTAATCATTTTAAAGGTCACTAATATTCTAACTAGTAAATTGAAACAGACACATTTTTGCCTCGATGTGAGCAGTTCTCCATGAGGTGATGGGTGTCCACTTTGCCCAAACAAACAAACGGCAATAGTTGATTAAATTAATTCAATACAAATATGAATGGCTTAAAAAACTGGCCTTCCCAACACCGTCAGTTGACGGTGAAAAACTTGAGGTTATGTGAACTTCTTATTTTGAATGAACATAACACAAACATTTAAGTTATTACACTCATTTCTAATCTCAACATAAAAACAGTCAATATTTCCATGATGAAGGCATATCAACATTAATAATAATCCTCTTCTTACCGCTGCATCCTAGTGTTGTCTTCTTCATCTTTGCGGCTGCGCTTCTGTGCCAGAGATGCAGCAAACGCGGTCAAGGTACTATTCTGTTCTTTCTGCTGTTGAATACTGCTGCCATTCTTCGTCCCTCTGTCTTGTCTTTTCCTTCATAGGCTCCTTCACTCAGACTTTCCTCCAGGCCTAGTTTGACTCTCTGGTTTTCTGTGTGAGCAGCATTTTTATTTCTCAAGTCTAATTTAAGCAAACAGTGATTCTCTGTCCACATCATGTTGTTCTTTGTTGTCCTCTCAGTCCAACAAGTGGAGGTGGATTCAGGGGTTGAGTCTGTCCTGCTGCCCTTCAAAACCACAGTTCACCTGCCTGAAGACGTCAGAGTGGAGTGGAGGGACAGGGACAAATGTTTCATCCATGTGTATGAGAACGGCTCTGACCAGCCATCAGAAGCGAATAAGTTTTACAGAGGTCGAACAGAGATGAAGACAGACCTGCTGGGGTCTGGAGACCTCAGTCTGACCCTGAAACACCCCACAGACAGAGACAGCGACATTTACGTCTGCATCGTCTACAGCAGGGAGAGAAACGTCCTGATGAATAAAGATGTGAAACTCCGGGTCAAAGGTCAGTTTGAAGTCTAGCTGGTGAGCAAAGCTAATGCTAATGTAGAGGCAGCCTTACGCATGTCCAATGATCCACGCCCGAGATTGATGAATTTTTTTAAAAAACGTTGCAGATTTATTGAACTTGTGTTCCACAGTAGAGCTGATGACAATAGTTCTACAGATCACGTGAATATAAAACCTAAAGTCCACCGAGCACCGTAACAAAACTATGGGCCTTCGCAGCTTAACACTGGTCTAGTAATCTCACTTGCTGCTCAAGTCTCTAGACAATTACTTAGGCAAACTTAGGAGGCACCTATGTGATGTCACTGGCGATGGACATGTGCTAATTATTAATTTATCTAACTTACTAAGACACAATCCTACTAGAGGAAAACACAAAGCAGAGAACAAACACTGAGAAAGCTGTCTTCGGCTCGCAGCTAGGACCAGTAATATTTAAATTAGATTAGATTAGATTCAGCTTTATTGTTATTACACATGTACAAGTACAAGGCAACGAAATGCAGTTTATGTCTAACCAGAAGTGCAATAAGCAGCAAGTGCAGGATACAGGTTATAAGTTACCTCTAGAAAATATGTACAGGAGAAGATATGGATCATATTTACAGATGCTATGAACATACTATACAGGATGTTGTTAACTAAAATCAGGGATTTACAATAGACGAGCATAGATAAGCATATATACAGTTGCTATAGTAGTCAGAGGTATGCAATTTGATATGTACATAAGCTCCCATACCAGACTGTGACACAGTTGGTTAGGATGCTCTCTATTGTGCAGAGGTAGAAGTTCACCAGGATACTGAGGGAAGATGTTTTTTCTTAAGTGTTCTCAAGAAGAAGAGGTGCTGGTGAGCCTTCTTGATTAGGCTGGAGGTGTTGGTGGTCCAGGACAGGTCCTCCAAGATGTGGATCCCCAGGAACTTGAAGGACGAAACAGGCTCAACGGCCATCCTGTTAACATGGAGTTTGAGCCTCTTTTCTCTTTCCTGAAGTCCACAATGAGCTCCTTGTTCTTGTTGGTGTTAAGGAGCAGATTATTATCCCTGTACCAACTGACCAGATGCTGGACCTCCTCCCTGTAGGCAGTCTCATCATTGTTGTTGATGAGACCGATCACTGTTGTATCATCTGCAAACTTAATGATGGTGTTAGATCCATGCATGGACTTGCAGTCGTGGGTGAAGAGGGAGTAGAGGAAAGGGCTCAGCACACAGCCCTGTGGTACACCGGTGTTGAGCATGATGGTGGCAGCCTTGTGAATGTTGACCTGGCTCAGTGCGGTGTAGACGTCTGTGGAGGTGAGTGTGATGGGTGAGTGGTCAGTTGAAGGAGTAATTCTGGTGGCAGGTTCTTTGTTGTCTCCTTCAAAGCATAAAAGTCATTAAGGTGGTCCAGGAAGGAGACATTTGTGTCCGGGAGGGTAGAGTGGCTGTGTTTGTAGTTCGTAATGGCCTGGATGCCCTGCCACATGCGTCGAGGCTCAGAGTTGGAAAAGTGCTCCTCTAGCTTTAGTTTGTAGCAGTGCTTGGCCTTTTTGATGCCCCTCTTCAGATTTCCCCTGGAACGGCTGTAGGCTTTATGCTAAGCTATCAGATTATCATGCTGTGTCTTGTAGTGCACATCCGCAATCCGCAACGATATATTGAGTGATTGTCCACAGAGGGTCTGCATTAATTATAATTGTATCTGATGAAATTATTAGTGCCACAGGGCTTTGTCGCCTTTATAATTTTCTGTTTAAATAAATGTTACATTGATAAAAGATGATAATTATCAAGCAATAGTTTGTCTCTTTCATAAGAACACAAGCAGGGACCATTTTGCTACATAAGGTGGCTATTTGGAAATGTTTGATTGACATTGTTGACCTGTAGTCAGATGTTCTGGGACGAGTGAATCAGTTAGTACGGATTGAAAGTATGCAGGTGTTTCATATGTCATCCTGCTGTGGTAGGTTGTGGCAAACACCACAAATTAGCAAAGATTGATGAAGCTTTTGGAAAAAGACGTTCATTTTTAACTTGTCATTTTGTCAGTCCTCCCCCTGAATGAACTGATCCTTTAACAACTAACACTGGATCAGCACCAAAGTCCCAGAGTTGGACTTTCCAATGGTCCAACAAATGAAGATGTGAGCTGATGAAAGTTTCTGTGGATCCATGTTGGACACGGGTTTGAATTGTCCCACAGAAAAGCAGCAGGCAGCAGGTCAACACGGAATGAGATGTTAGTGTGAAGCAGCACATGGACAAAACGTACCAACAGCATCAACACTCTGATGAAAAGCTGCTTCTAGTTTCTAGATTTCTGTCCCCAGTTTCCTTCTGCTTTGATCTGGTTCTGTCCTTCACTTTTCTCTACAACTGTATCTGTCCAGCTGATGTTGTGCTTTGTTGTCCTCTCAGACTGTCAGGTGGAGGTGGACGAGGGAGTGGAGTCTGTCCAGCTGCCCTTCAGGACCACAGGGGACCTGCCTGAGGATGCTAGAGTGAGATGGAGATGTTTACCAAAAATGACAGTCCATGTGTATGAGAACGGCTCTGACCAGCCTGAAGAACAGGACCAGGTTTACAGAGGTCGAACAGAGATGAAGAGAGACCTGCTGAAAACTGGAGACCTCAGTCTGACCCTGAAACACCCCACAGATGGAGACAGTAACACTGTAAAACAATACGTGTGTGAACTATCTTACAAGGGAGTCATAAGACAGAAGACAGTCCAACTTATAGTCAAAGGTCAGAATCTTATTTATATTTTTTGTGCATATGTTTTAAAAGGTTGTTAAATATATCTTTACATAGACAGAAACTCTGGATCTGATCCTCTTTGTTCTACATGAACTGCCGCTGTATTATTTCATTAACCAATCTACTTTATTTTATTATTATTATATATCTGGTGTTTGATAAGTTTGTGTAGGTGATCACTAATCTGTAGTTGTCACCACCTCGTGTCGTTGACATCAAACATATTAACACACGTGTTTCACATGTGATGTGATACAGGTCTGACATCAGCGACTCACTTATTAATTTTCTATAAACTACAATAATCGGTGGAGTTACAGGATGTTTCTGTGTGTGATGATCTGGACTCACTCTGGTTTCTCTCTCCACAGAGAAGAACGTCCCTGCTCCAGCTCCATCGATGGCTCAGTAATTTGTTTTATTTTTAAATCTCTGATTCTGTTGGTGAGACAAATAGTTTCCGGTTGAATGAAAAACCTGATAAATCATCACATGGATTTACATATCATATAATTCTGCAATTTTGCTGTAAAGAAATCCGAAGCAGTTTATTGATTCGGTAAATCCACAAAGTCAGAATAAAAGATACAAACCAGATTTTAGGATGAACCACTGTCACGTCACGAATATAAAAATGGTGATAAAGCTGTTTTTCTTATATTCAGTAAAATCAGTACATGACAAAAACAAACTCTCCCATATTTAATGAGAACCTTTGTGTGTTCTGAGTGTCCCGTCCTTATATTAGACTCCTGGCTGGATGGAGTTAGCAGCTGACTGGACCGGTGACACACCGGCTGCAGACAGTCTCCCTGATGTCTGGTCCACGTTAAACGTTGATGCTTCCTCCCTGTGTTGCTAATGTCAACTCGTAAGAAGAGACGAGTATAAACTCTGCAGCTTTTCCTCAGAAGGACGTTTAATGCTGCTTGTGTTCATTAACCTTCTCTGTGTGTCTCCACGTGTCCCTGTATGTCTAACAGAGACACTGTGATATCAGTCACATTGTCCAACCATGTCTCTGTCTCTGTGTCCTCTGCAGGTTTGAGCTAATGGATGAATCGACTCCACTGAACCAGTTTGATAATTGATCAGATGTGACTCTGCATCACAGAGAAGATGGACGTGATGGAGCAGAGGGACGATGGATGAAGACGAGGGGACATTTCGTCTCCATCAGACTGAAAATTGATCAATATTCATCACTGAATATCGTCATTAATTCAATTATAAAACCTAGTGAATAACAGCTGTTCTGACTTTGTGAACTCACCAAAGCTGCCTGTCACGTACTTTTTGAAATATTTGGGGACAAATTAGTGCAACAACAGCTTCAAACACAAATGATTTGTGAGACAGTGATTCGTTAGAGTGAGGGTTTTATCCAAACTCCTCTTGTCACTGTCCACTGTCTCTGTGTCCCCTCACTGTGTCTGTCCTGCCAAAGTCTTTATTGGACCTTTGTGCTTTGAATCGGACTGACAGAAACGTGTCTCAGACAGTAAATGACACAATCGTCTGTTTGTAAAACGGAGACTCTGTGTTTAATGGGATCAGCTCAGGGAGGCTGGATTGGACAGAACCTGCTCGACCTCAGTCTCCTCATCTTCTCCTGTTTCTCTTCTCTCCCCAAACTTCAGCTGCGATGATGATGATGATGTTGGAGTCTTTTTATTTGTAATTTGTGTTTGAAGCTATTTGTCAGATTATGTCTCAGGACAAAGATAATATATGTTTGAATGTCCTGATCCACAGACAGTCTGTTAGTAAAACTCTGATTACCTGGATCAGCTTCAGTGGATTCTCCTGAGAAAAGATCATTCGCTCCATTTTTATTAAGCAGCACATCTGTTAATATCATCATGAGACTGTTTTTTTTCTCCTGATGTTCTACAATATCTTTGTACCACCAAAGTACAGCTATGCCCCCGTCTGCCCCCCACTGACTTCACTGACCTCTCTGCCACAATCACACACCCCGACATTCTCCCCGTAACCACTGCACTATTTAATATTGCACAGACTCATTGCATTAGCCTGTATGTACACACCTGTAAATACACGTCCATCACACATTTACATTTGTAAGTTTCTGTTTATACATATCCATATGTAAATTCCTGATTGTAGTACATAGCATTCTGTATATCATATTCATATCTACTTGTATATTCCTGACTACTATAGCAGCCATTATATAGCTTTATCTATCTGTACATTGTATTTGTGCTGACAGAGGACATGAGGTTAGCTGGTGTCAGAGAGGAAGATGCTCAGGATAGAGTGAGGTGGAAAAGGATGATTCACTGTGGCGAACCCTGATGGGAAGTAGTAGTATCTGTACATTTTATATACATGTCAATTTTACACCCGACTACTATAGCAACGTTATATATGCTAATATATGCTCATCTATTGTATTTTACATTTTTTACATTTTACATGTAAAAAACGAGCCAAACGAGGCTTCATGAAGCACTGAAGCGTTTTGTTCGTTTTATTGAAAACTGGTTCACTACTGGAAGGTTCATTCATTGAGCACGTGGGCAGTTTTACAGCCTCACAAAGGTGACGTTGATTCACCTCACATGTGCACATTAAGATTTTTTTATCGTAAAAATTACTAAAATAAAGCTGAAATGTAACTTCATTTTAAACATGTCTGTACTTTTCTTCTTTGACTTATAAGTATCTTAAATGAAATGCTGATCATCCTTTTTCCCAAAAGTGTATAAGAATTTGAAATGGATTTAAATTGGATGGATTATTGATCCCAAATTACTCAGGACGGAGCAAATATTGCAGGTTTAATTATTATACTTTTTTTATTGTGCAGCTGCGATTTATTTTAATATACATTTAAAAAAAGATAGTTTTAGTCGAATACTCTCTTTTGAAATAACTTCCCCTGCTTTGGAAATTCATCCATTATAATAAGTTTGTATGTGTCAAAGCTCCGCCCGTTGAACCACCGATCAGCTGATTCAGTGTGAACGAAGCACGGAAGTGGTTCGGACGTCATCAGTCACGTGCTTCTCCGCCTCTTGAAGCGCGCTGCGGCACAGAGCTTCAGACAGACAGACAGAAAGAAAGGAAGAATGAATCCATGTAACGTGGTTCCAAGTTTGCTGTCAGAGGTGACGTCACTATCTGCAAGTGTGCGAGCGTTTCTGACGGACTGAGGGTTTATCCGGGGAAGATCTGCCCGTCCATCCGACGGCGGTGGAGCGACAGATGGACGCAGCTAGACGACGAGCTAACGGCTAATAATTCTGCTAACAGCTAATAATTCTGCTAACAGCTAATAATTCAGCTAACAGCTAATAATTCAGCTAATAATTCTGCGAACCGCGTTGGCCTGTTGCTGATCTGGACCTCAGAGACAACTGCAGCTCTGCGTCCCTCTGGTCCGTGGACGGGGACAGTAGCAGCATTTGTCGGACATAACTTTCACCTGTGAGAAAAAGGTATCGCACGTTTTTTGTCTTGAGTTTTTGGCCCCAGCGGCCCAGGATCAGGTCTGCAGCTCCGGACGGTTTTACCACCGGATCGAGTTTCTGGTAGAAGGACTGAGGGACAGTTTGTCGTGACTGGGGTTTTCAAGGAAGGTGTCTGTTTTGTTTTTGTGCGACTATTTGGAAACATTTTATTTTTGAATAAGAGGAAAATTGTCAACATTTAATTGATTGTATATTTGTATTTACTTATTCTTCAATTAAATAAGGAATTTAAGTTAAATCTATAATTGTTTTGTTGTGTTATTGCTTTAATGATTGAAGGCAGCCGTTCCAGTCAAAAAAGTGTTGAAGGTTGATTGAATTAATATATTTCAAGATAAGTTATATTCAGACGACAATCTTTCACAGGGGAAATAAATAACATGATCATTTGAATATTTGAAGAGCTAATGAAAGAAGTCAGGTCCGTCATAAAGGAGAGTGGACGGGCTTGGACAGCTGGCACTGAGTTAATAACACACTATGTTTTATTATGAAGATTACAGATGATCAGGAAACACGGACGTTTCAGTGAGTTTAATATTACCATTATTGCACTTAGAAGAAAAGTCCATCCATCCGTCTGATGAAACATGTCAGAGTAACGAGGAGAATCTGCTACAATGTCTGTTGCTTTATGAAAAATAGCATTTTGTCCTTTTACAGCCTCACGTTACATATCTGAACATTAACTGCGTGATGTTTCTTGATGATTGAATCTGTCTGTGCTTTGTTCTTGGATGGGTCCAGTTTGTGTGTGGGTTGGTTCTGTCTGTAAGAATGAGCCTCAGCGTGTTTGTCAAGTCTGGTGTGACAGATCTTAGAATAAATGTTCACAGGCTCTTTCTCGCATCTTTCATCCCGAGGCTGAAATATTCTCCTGAACTGGAGCTTTGTTCATTTTCATAAAGTTTGTCTCGTTCGCTCTGACAGGTGTCACATCAGTCTGTGTTTAAACAGGAAACATTCGCAAACTCATAATCATCATGGATTTATGTTTTCCATGATAAATCCTGATACTTTCACCACTTGCTCCCTCCGACATTAAAACCCGTTTGTCTCACTCGGTTGACTTCAACTCGAACTTTACTGACACCGTGTTCACGTCAACAACACGTGGGTCAGAACCAAACACGGACCCCTCCTCCTCCGCCCCCCCCCTCAGTCTTTACTGCGCAGGCGCCTCACAGTTGGACTCTGGAAAAACGTGCACGCGCAGTTCCGTCCTGTCCTAAACTTCTACCCTGGACAGACGTGTCTCATGCGGTTCGGACACGCACGCGGACCTGATGATGATGATGATGATGATGATGATGATGAAGGTGTGTGTTGGCCGCTGATTGGCTGCTGTGAGGAGAGACGCGCTGCTGACTGAGGCAGAGGAGGGTGAAGAGGAAGAGGAAGAGGAGGAGAGAAGACTGACAACAGCAGCAGGAGGAGGAAGACCTGGACCGGGCTGAGAGTAGAACAGGAACCACATTAAAGAACTCGAAAGACAAAAGTTAGTCCAAACTCTGCGCGCGCTCCCGCCGCTGCTCAGGCTGCGCGGACACTGACGCGCATGCGCTGTTCTCCGCGAGTATAACGGACCGATTGTGTAACAGCGCTCTGCGCTGACGTCACCGCCGAGCTGACGGGACCGGCGCGATCCGGATTTACGGGCAAGGGAGACGGGAGCGCGTGTCCGTCACGCGCGTGCACGCGAGCGTTTGTTGACAACGCCCGGTGAGAACGTGGACAGGTGGTGCTTACCTTCCTTCAGTGGAGCTGGACCGTGTGAGGCACCTGAGGTCTGAATAGATCTGAAACCAGAACCAGGGAGCTGGACCTGATCTGGGACAGCTGGAGCATGAGCTCTCAGCTTGGGTCAAGGACATGATTCAGTGTCTGAGTGTGTCCCTGTTTGAGCAGAGACAAACCTGCAGCTCCTGTCCTCAGGTTATAGTTTATTAAACCGAGGAACTGCCACTTGTCCCCGTGACCAATCAGCTTCAGACGTTTCCTGAGACGATCCAATCACAGGGGGAGCTGCAGTGATTGGTCCGTTAATCCGTCACTGTGTTGTTTTGTGTTTCCCTCGCCTTCATCATATGAGTGATGAAGGCGTCTTTTGTCCCGCAGCAGCTCAGTCACCTGTCGACACGTCTGCACACTGAGCTGCAGACGAAAACCTGAACTGAGGACAGGAATCCGGCTCAACCTGAACTCGCTCACGCTCTCTGAGAGCCCCACAGAAGTACCGAGAGTACAAGCAGTCCGCCGACAGGTACAGAGCATGTCAGGACCGAGTGTGGTTACAATCCTGAACCTGAACCCAACCAAATGACTAATACTCACCAACACACACACACACGCTGTGACTAACACGCTGGCGTTAATCTGTGTTGTGCAACAGGCAGCGACTGAAGCAACAGACTCAGAGGAAACAGGAAACAAGAACAGGAAGAAGAAGAGCGTGAGTGGGAGACGAAAGCTGCAGCAGGACGAGACGCTGAGACCATAACCACAGGGACGGGATGAGCGGTGAGACACTTTAACTCTGGATGTTCTGAGGACATGCTGTAAACGTCCAGACGCGACGCCGTAAAGTTTGTCAGCAGTTTGTGTTTAGTTAAAGTTTGAGAAACTAAGCTGCAGAACAAGAACTGATCTTCACATGTTCACTCCCACTTTTTTATTCCATGATAAAATGCAAACACGTTAAACAGTAACTGAACTGAACTAACTGAATTCTGAAAGAAATATTGACACGTCTTTTATTCTGCATTTGAATCTGTCAAACTGGAGTGTTACCAACATGAAACCATTTCTGTAAGTTATTTGCGTCAGGGCTGATACTGCTGTTGTCTTCTCGTACTCGTTCTCTAAATCTGCGTTGACCTCGTGTAGCTCCGCTAAAGTCTCCTGACAGTTCTCTTTGTCGTTTTACCTCCGTGTTCCTCTGTAGACTCTAGTCTGGTTCTGTCCATCCAGGACCTCACCCCAGATCTGCGCTTTGCTCTGAAAGTTGCTCCGTTAAAAAAAAAAAAAAAACGCAGGTTGTTGCCAGGTTTGTCATGTTTGACCTCAGGGCGTCCACCCATCAGGGTCTAGAAATCTGTGACAGTGCATGGAAGCAATGTCTAAATGTCCAACAGCTCACACTACTCAAATTATCAAAACTACTATTTTAATAGGCTTTACACAAGGCTTTATTATGACGTAGACACATGCACATTATCATTTCTTCATTGTCCTTACAGAGCACGAAATATGAGAGATGACCACTCGGTTAAAACCAGTGAGCCGTTGATTAACCAGAACAAATTCATTAATCAGATGCAGATCAGAGACAGGTTCCTCTGCAGATATGTGATTCCTAAATTCTGCCACCCAAATTAAAAAACAACACACGATATGGATAAACATTGTTTGATACAATAACCAGGAAGATAAATACAGTAAACTGTCTGGGATGGATGACGGTGTTCAACACAGGCAAGATAAGAGAGAGTGAAATGAGTTTGGCAGATCGTAAGAAGTCACCGATCCAATGTTGAATTTCTGTCTGTGATTTAAAGAAAAAGGTTAAACTGCTTGGCTCGTTTTAATATTAACGAGCACAGAAGATGTTTCATAGTGCACAAAGACAGACAAAAAGCGAACGTTTCCTGTGACTTTAAAGGAGGAAAGTGTGAACATATAGTTTATCCAACCAAAACCAAATGATGAACAAAAGAGTCTGTGTTCGTGCTGAGTTAAACTTTGCAAAGGGGACAGATTAGGAAAGGAGGGGGTCCACTGTCTCCCCACCGGGCAACCGTGTAAAGGTCAGAGTGTTTCCTGGGTTAGGAATCTGATGTGACCTGTACACAGTCCAATAAAAAAAAAAAAATAGACAAAATGTTTCCTGACTTCCTGATCGTCGTTTTTCTCCAACTGACGGTTTGCAGACGCAGCTGATAGATGTTCAATGTGAATCCGCCTCAAACAAAACTGGGGCCGCCATCAGTCCGTCCAGACGTTCGGGGCCAGCGAGCTTTAATTAGGCAACAACTCTGCTCCCTACTCTGCCTCATTTAAGGTGTAACGGGGAAAAAAAACGTGTCTGTGCAAGTCTGAAATTCTAACACTGTTAATACTGAGTTTGACACACTGAAACATGTTGTAAAATCACATTGTGACATCACCTAACAGGAAGGAAACCCGAGTGTAATCCAGCTAACCCCTCTGTCGCCACTTCCTTCAGAGGGAGGCGGGGACAAAATAAGTCGTGTGAATCTGTGAATCAGCAGGGACCAGTCCAAGGACATGGAGACAGTTCAGGAGACGTTGACTGGTGGACACAGTGAACATGACAGCACAGTCAGTGGTTTCACATTCAGCAGCCTTGGGACGGGCAATAGACCACGAGTCCGGGGGTTTTCACCTCAGCTCCAGACACTCAGCACGACACGCTGCAGAGTAAAGTGACATGTATATGTCAAAGAAGTCTTTACATAAAACCATAAGACATAAGACCTGACATCGTGTCTGATCATGGTGTAGAGAATAATTTATTCATTTTTATAAAAAAGAGTAATAGAACTTTGATTAGTTATTGCAGCGAAGTAAAAGTTATCAAAAAAGTTGTCAAAATGAAATTTTTTATGTTGTTTGTTTTTACTGAATATTAAATATTATTTAGTAAATGTTAAAGATAAAGGGAAGGGTTGTGGCAGGAAGAATCCGGCGTGAAAACACTTGCCAAATCAACGTGTGGGACACGTTCTGCTGCGGGACGAGCTGAAATCAAGCCTTTGATCTTTTGAGCTTGCACCACTGCATCACCCTTAAGTCCTTGTTGTCCAAGAGGATTTCAAATAAACCCAACGTCTTGTTTAAATTGAAGACAAATAACTGTTCACACTGTTCAAAACAAATATTTATCTCGCAGTGATGAGATCTGCTTCTTTGACGCAGACTTTCACTAAAGCTTCAGCCGGTGTTAACTGCAGTAGTCCTTGGGGGATTCTGAGGTGCAGCTGACGTGTTTGGGTCTGGACCCGAAACGCAGCGGCGTGGACACAGTGAATTCAGACTTCAGTGGCGGAAATGTTTTGTTCACCGACCACGCGCCTGTTAACAAGGTTTCGTGTGTCCTGTTTGTGTCTCAGTGTGTCTGCAGTGTGTTAGCGTGTGCTCCAGTGTGTGTGTTTGTGTGTGAGGATGAGCGGTGGTAAGAAGAGGGGCAGTTTCCAGATCACCAGCATCACCTCAGACCCGTACCAGACCACGGTCGGCCAGTCGGCTCCCAGCATGGTCCTGAACATCCTCCAGTCAGAGGCCTCCTCCTTCAGCCCTCAAGGAAGCTCCTCCCAGCCGACCACACCCTCTCTAAAGAGGAAATACGCGTCCCATGACGCGTCGGGGCAGGGGGCCGGGTGTTCCTCCAGGTTTAGGGTGGTGCGGCTGGCGGTGGGTGGGGCCAGCAGAGGTGGGCGGGGTGAGCCGTATCGCCGTGGGCGATGGACATGTACTGACTTTATGGAGAGACCCGAGGGGGCGGAGATCAGGCGTGTGATGAACAGCATGAGACACGCCCACTCGCTGGAGTCCCTGGAAATGTTAGGTCGAGACAGAGACAGGGGGTGGGTCCACTCCCAGGACACCTCGCACCTGCTGGCTCAGCCTGTCAGAGGCAAGGAGGAGGCGCTCAGCAGCCCACCCTCTCCAACACACCAGGAGCCAATCAACATCCGGCAGCCAATGGGAGTAATAGGTATACAGTCAATGACTCCTCCTCCTTCCCCCCGCCCCCGGAAACCGCCTCCTCCACTACGATTGGACATTGACGCCACAGGGCGGGTGAGCACGCGCTAAACACACAGCATGTCACTGTTGTAAGAAGTACGCCTTTAACCTGTGACCTGTCTCTGTCTTCAGTCTGTCCTCAGAGTGTCCCACTCTCAGCCCAGCTCCCCTGCTGGACCGTACCATCCCACGCTGACCCCATTCAAACCCCTTCTGCCTTCGGGTCTTGACCAGACCATCTTTAACCTGCCGGAGGATGACAGGTGACTTCCTGTTTTGGTTGTTTGCTTGTTTGACTTTGTGTGCCTGTGTTTCAGGAACTAGGCTTCCTGTCTGTGGATCCCAGGTGCGATTATGTCTCGGCAAGAAGTCAAACGTGTTGCCAGTTGTTCATGTCGCTGATCCTGATTTTCACAGACAGGATTTAGAGCACAGCTGTGGGGAGGTGGAGAGTCCAGTTAGGTGACATGAGAACCTATCGTTATCTATCGTAAAGAAAAAAGAGTTAGGGGAAGACGACCCTCAAAGTGTTCTTCTTCTGGTGCTACCAATGCCAATAATAATCCTGCTGCTCCTGCAGTACAAACCACCCACTCACGACTAAAACCACCGTCAGACCCCACTGGTCTGAGCCGGTTTCTCTGCGCACCGGTCCTGGTCTACGGATTGAGTGTTAATGAGCTGGCTTGAAGCTAACACCAGTGTGACACAGCTGACCTAAATACCACAACACACACTTTCTGTCTGCAGCACAACGTCAGCTGACTGTAAGAATGTGGCCTGTGATGTGTTCAGCCGTGTTACCGTGTGTTCGTGGATTAAACGGCAGCGGACTGGAGAAACTGCTCCTTGTGTAAACCCACCAACTCTCCGATTCATCAATCCACATTCTCTCATTCTTTCTGACATAACAAGAATGTTCATGTGCACTTGACTCCACGGTGAAATGTGTCTCTGTGTGTCCACGTCACACAGACTCACACTGAACCCCGATTGGCCCCAAACTAAGACGTCATAAACCCAGGTGTGGAGCCAGTGAACACAGACATGAAACTTTATAAAACTCCAGTTTTCTGCATTTAACTTTACATATTTTACTTACTGACGTGTGTTAATTCATGTAACGTGGCTTTTTACAGGATAATACTTTTATTTCTAAAAGATGTCTGCTGTCAGTCCTCGTATACTGAGGTGCCAGTCCAACATTAACAATTTTTATGCTATAAACAACAGAGGACATTATTACAAATCAGGAGCCGTTTTCTCTGGGAATGAATGAAGCTCTGTCTGCGAGTGTGCGGGCGGAGTCCCACTGCTGTGTTCCTATTGGCCCAGACAATGAGTGGGCAGGAGCTGGAATGAGAGAGCAGCCAATCACAGAGAAGAGCGTGAGCGTGTGTAGGACAGAGACAAGCTGCGGGACTACACATGAAAACCTGTCTCTCACTTGTTTATCTCTGTCAGTCCACATCTGGACAGACAGAGACAGCTGCTTGTAATTGGATCAGGATTCGGGGGTCTTTATTAGGAAGCTGTGAGATCACAGAGAACCGACCAATCGCAGAGCTTTACCTCTCCTTTGAACTAATGGACCGTAACATGGGACATCACAACTTCACGAGGGCCAAAGACTTCAAGGAAGGCCAGCAGAATCTCTGGACCATAACAAGGACATCAGACCGTAATGAGACCCATTTCATCTTAATGAATTACAGTGGACTTTATTGAGGGACAGCACAGAGTCTGGACATTAACAAAGGACAAATAAATGTCTGTCTCTATTGAGGGACAGGAGGCTTTGACAGAGGACATCAGAATTTAAGGAAGGACAGAAGACTCTAAGGACTACAAAGAGTCTGGGCATTAACACAGACCAGCGGACTGGTATCTTTGATTAGAAAGCCTCTAAGCTACGCTCTGATTGGATGTTCCTGCTTACCTCCGATTGGGCGTTCATGGCTGATGCCGGGACATATGACCCAAACGAGGAACAGAGGACTTAAATAAGGGCCTACACATGGTCGGGACTGCACAGCAGAAAGTTCTGATTGACAGTATCTGAATCAGCTCCGGATTAGATTGAGTTGTGATTGGTCAGCCTCTTCGTACTGAGCACTGATTGGATGTTCATGTCCAACGAAGCGCTGTGATTGGTCAGAGATGTTTGCTGGCGTAAAGAAAGCCATCTCAGGTGGGCAGCAGCCATCCTCCACCCTCTCTGAACCTTCTGCCCCCCCTCGTCCTCAGCGGCGTCCCCGTCAACCCCACCCCTCCCACTCAGAAGCCTGCAGCTTGTTGCTAAGCAGCCAGAGACACCTGTTGTGTTAAGAGGGGGTAGGAAGGTCAGAGGCCGTGGGTCAGGGGTTAGGGAGTCGTGGCCGGGCACCGGGCCGACGACCACGTCCTCTAGGGCTCGGCCAATCGCTGAGATCTGTCCCGCGACCGCAGGCCGATCGCGGCCTCATAAGACTCTGTCGGCTCCTCACCCCCATTGCTTAGTGCCTGGCCGCGACTCGGACGCTACAATGACGTCACTGCTGCTGTTCTGTTACAGGTAACCATGGTAACCAATTGGTGGGGCTGGATTACAGCATCACTTGGAGACACAGAAACCAGTGAATCAGGAGCTGTGTGCTAAAGTCTAATGTGGTTTATTGGTTAGTGTCTCACCTGTCTCTGTCTCACCCGCCTGTGTCTCCACAGTGTTTCCAGTAACAGTCTGATCGCCATCGACAACAAGATCGAGCAGGCCATGGTGAGTCTGATTTCGGCTCTCACTCCGCTTCAGTCAGATGAATCTGATTTGAATAATACTTTTTTTTTCAGCTGTAAAAACATAACTAATTAAAAACCGCTCTAACGTGGTCACAGCTGTTTGCATCCTCATCATCAAGTGTTGGTCCCATATTGTTTCTATTGACAGTGTTATTCTTATTGAACTGACACTTAATCTGTTTGTTTTTATTAAACTTGTCCAGTGAATTTTAGAAGCATCATCTCATTTCGCAGATTTCACATTAATATTATCATATTTTTCAGTGTTGTGACCCTAACAGTTCGAGGCTGAGTCTGGTTCTGTCCCAGGAGTTTTCTCTCTCCATTTGCTTTAGTGCAGCTCAAGCGGCATTTGTTGTTTTCTCTAGAAAAAGGTCGAGATGATTTTTTATATTAGTAGATTTGCATATAAATAATAATTTGAAATTGAAACATTGTTGCCTTTAACATTTTTTGCGCATTTCTCTGTTTCCTTGTGGACTTGGTACCTGCTCCACATACCAGGAGAAGTAAAGCTGCAGCAGCGAGTTCATGTGTAACAGCTCCCTCTGCTGCTCAGACCGGGTAACACATGTACAGTCACACCCTGACCTATGTGTGTGTGTGTATGTGTGTGTGTGTGTGTGTGTGTGCGTTAGGACCTGGTGAAGCGTCACCTCCTGCTGGCCGTCAGGGAGGAGGTGGAGCTGCTGAGGGAGCAGATCCGAGAACTGCAGGAGAAGAACCAGCAGCTGGAGAGAGAGAACCACATCCTCAGAGCTCTGACTCACAGTGTGCGAAACATACACACCACGTAAGGCAGGATGTACACGAACAGATGATCCAGATCTTTAGGACCAACCGTCTAACATGAAGGTCCTCTGTTTGCCACCAAAGCCAGCTCTGACCCTGGTAGACCTGGACTCCTAGATCTCTGAGGGGCTCTGCAGAATCTCATACCCGGACCTAACTAAAAGTTCTTTAGGACCTAAAAGCTGACTTGAATCACATCTGATCCAGTTCCGGTCCAGCCCAGTAAAACTACGGGTGTGGAGTAAACTGAACCTGCACTGATTCACCTACAGAGCCAGGTCAGGACTGGATCTGATTAGTATTGTTGCTTTCCAACAGTGAACTTGTAGAGGAATCGGATCCAACAGAAAGCTGGTTTCATCGAGCCGGGAGACCTTGTTTCATCGATCCAGGTCCAGGTCTGACTGTAATCTATCCAGTGCTGACTGGTCTGAGGATTCACAGCTTTACATTCAGCGGGATGATGAACCACGTGTTGTTGTAGTTCCGGTCCCTAATATTGACAAGTGTTGACAGGTCTGGTTACTAAACTCTGGATCTGACAGTTTTATGTTGTGTATCATCTTTATTACATAACTCGCGTACCTGAGAGTGTCACCGTCATGGTAACCAGTTTAACACAAGCCGATAACCAGACTAACCATGACAACGGGACTGTTTACATCATGTTTCGTGTGTAGTACATTAATAAATGTCCAACTGAAGATCAGACTGGCCTGCTGTGTTTTATTGCTGGTTGGGTTAGGAAAGGAGACACGAAAGGAGACATGAAAGGAAAGGACGTTCAGCTGGTGAATGAATTATTATCTGTAGTTTAACTCGTGTCGCTTCTTCCACTGTAGGACTCACAACCAAACTCTGTAGTAGTTTGGTCGTTTAGGATGAATATCTGTGACGATTATGATGCTGCTTTGTATTTTTATCGTCCGACATTTATTCACGGGTTCTGCTGAAAACACATTTATGATGTTCATTTACACACAAACACAGTGTCTCAATCTGATTCTGATTGATGATGACACATTTACCGCTGCTGCTGATCACTCAGTCCAAACATCAGTGTCTCTGCTCCACTCGGAGTCACCCGCTCGTGTCTCCTCTGTGTTTGTTGAGTCCATCTATTTCATTGTCTGCTCTCCGTCTTTATGTCCTGTCTCTTTCTCTGTGTTTGCGATTTCACAGTTGGTGTGGGAAACAAATCCTGTAGAACAGACCCAGAACTGGTTCTCCTGAAGTTTCTCTCAGACCTGCTCCTGTTTGGACACTTACAGACTGAGACCAGGGTTATGTCAGTAACAACCAGATACTTTCAGTGGAGGTTTTGTGAAGGACTGTAGATTTCCCTGTGCACAGGTAAGACAGCTAAGAGTCACCAACTTGGAAACTTCTCCAAGAAAACGTGATTCATGATTCTCTGCTAAAACTGAGAATGTTTTTCAAATATGATAAAGTTGGAGACACAAACAGGAGAACGTGGTGCAGTTGTTGGGACTATTTTTAGTGGCGGATGAATCCACATTTGTTTCTCTCTAAATATTTCTGTCCCACATCTTTCCTGTCTCCTCTTCAGCCAGCGTGTGGTCTCACACTGTCCCCTGTGCCGTCAGTCTCCTTACGTCCAGAATGATCCAGGTTTGTCTCTCCTGCTGCAGATTTACTAACCGTGTTCAGGGAGCTGTACTGGGGTGGGGATCATGTGATCAGGGATTTAAGGTGTCAGGTCAAAAACCCCGTTATATGTTACCAGAAAGAGAACTTCATAGTCCATAACACGCTTATTGTGTCTTCAGTCGTCAATGTGAATGAATCTGAATGAAATTGTCTTTTATTACAACAGTATTGAGTGTTTTACATTGAAACTCTATGTTAGTGTGTATTATGGGAGCGGCTGTTGCTAAGGAGACAAAGCAGGTTGTAGCGATCAGCAACCTGTGACGTCACATACAGGTGCACACACATGACTGTCAGCCAGCGAATCACAACATTATTTGTCTTTCCCCGCGCAGTGTGAATCAGGAAACAGGAAGTGTATTTCTAGGAGGACTGAAGGCTGGTGACGTGATGGTAAAGTCATGGAGGACACGCTCTTTGGTTGCAGTGAGCTCGCCTGCACTGGAGTGGACCTGTTCGGATTATATATCTTCTGTCGGATCCCTACGTTTGTCTTAAGAACGGCTTGGAGGGAGGGAATCTGATGCCGACCTCCGAACGTGCTCGTCCGGCTCGCTCGGTGCCGTGAGTACGTTGTAACTCCTGGAAGTGTCCAGTTCACACTCAGAACGTGGTCGAAGACTCCTGAAGGTTTTGGTTGTTCACTTCCTGAAACTGTCTTGGTTGTTGAGGGTCCGAGATAAAACCCGGACCGGAATCTTATGTGAACTGTTTAGAACAATGTGGTTGTGGTGGATTGAACTTTACACATATAAACTATGAATTTGAATTGTTGTTCGTGCAGTGTTTCATGCATTCTTTTTTATATATTGTACAACCTTTTGTTTTATTGTTGTACGGGTTAACCTTTTCTAGGAATTATCATTTAATATTTTGTCAGACATAGTTATGACTGGCACCCCATTTTGTTTCTCCTCTTATGGTCGAACCGTTACAAGGTTGTCCATCAGCTGTAGGGTCTGCAGGTAACTCTCCGACTCTTCCAACTAAAAATAGTTCTTTGAGACAAATTGTAATTTAAGGTAAAGTTACAGATATTGTTGCAGACAATGATGTTTATCTCTTATTGATTAAAAAGGTATAATTATAGTATTCAGTATGTTGGCTTTTTTAGATTAGATTCAACTTTATTGTTATTACACATGTACAAGTACAAGGCAACGAAATGCAGTTTCTGTCTAACCAGAAGTGCAATAAGCAGCAAGTGCAGGATACAGATTATAAGTTACCTCTATCCTTTTCACTCGAGTACTGCTCTGTGATGTTTATGAAATGATCAATAAAGCGACACACCAATATGCCACTCGCTTGGAGCACAAATGAAGAATTTCTAGATCCGGTTTTCCATGGATTTCCATTGAATTCCACTGGTTAGTAGGTAACATGTAAATTTCCCCGTCGTGGGATCAATAAAACATTACCTTACCTTAATAAATGTTGCTGCTCCAGCCCCCACACTGTGCTCAAAAGCACAGAGAGACTTTTCGCCTAACAGATAAATCCTAACAAGCCTTTTGCTAAACTGAACTCATGGCAGCAGACCAGTGAGTGTCTGCAGCTCTTTCTGTAACACTGTCCAGTCTTGTGTCCAAGGAGTCGAGTGCTGTAGTGAGGCGAGGTTGGAAGTGGTCGTTTTTCAAAATAACATGAAAAGAACACATTCGTTCTGTCTTTGCGGACTGGTACCAAAGGATCCCCGGACCAGTAACTGTTCTTTAGCTCCTTAGGGTTAGGGTTATGTCGGTTTTACCTGAGACAAGGCTGTCACCATCAGAACCCGACCTGTGACAGGGTTTCTAATGTGGTCCACACTGACTAACCCATCACTTGCAGCTGAATGTCACCACTGTATGACATTAACTCTGTATCTTCTTTGTCTTGTAGTCGTCTGTCCCCCTCTCTCTGTCCCTGTCTTCAGGTGTCCCTGTATTTGGCGCTGTGTGTCCTCCAGTGTCCAGCTACTGGTCCTATTAACCTGCTCAATGTTTTGTTGTTGCTTTTGTTGCTCTGTTCTTTTCTCTCTCCACTTTCCACTCAGCCCAACAGGTCAAGGCAGATGGTCGTCCTCCCTGAGCCTGGTTCTGCTGGAAGTTTCTTCCGTTAAAAGGGAGTTTTTCCTCTCCACTGTTGCCTATAGCTGCTCAAGGGGGATTTGTTGGGTTTTCTCTACATGTTTGTATAGTCTTGACTTTATTATGTAAAGTGCCCTGAGATGACCCTTTTGTAAATTGGCGCTATATAAATAAAGTTGAATTAAATTGAATATTTGGCATCCGATCTGCTGATAAACTTCCGTCTTAACTACACCACAGAGTTATCCTGAACTTCATGACCCGTCATTAGAGAAGTCACAGTAGTTTTCGGGTCCATGAGAACTGTCTTCTGGTCTGTCCTGCACATCTGACCTGCCTCAGCAATGTGTAGCATGTGTCATGTACATCCAACATTAGCCAACGTGTGTGTGCGTGTGTGTGTATATACACACGCATATACATACATATACATTGACATACATATGTATGTATACGTGTGTGTATATATGTATATGTATGTATATATGTGTAAATAAAATATACAATATAGACAATACTTGCAAATCTGCACACAGTGTTACAGTCTGCGCTTAACGTTCTTTCTCATACATGTTTCTTGTTAGAATAACATTAACACTTCTTTTAAAAGTTTCAACTGAACAATAAAAAAGACAATATGGAAAAAGTAAACCAATGCCAACTGCTGGAAAATTCTGTGATGACATACACCTTACATACTTTTATTTAACTGACATGACTTTGCAGAAACTTCACTTTGACATTAATGAAGTGATTTTATAATTTTCCTTTTTTTCTCACCAACTTGTCTTGACCATGACTAATTTGTAATGCCAACAAAAGGGTGAAATGTCTTTATTTGTTATAGGCACTGTCTAATCAACAGAAATCATAAGAAGAGGGATTAACATATATCTCCAGACAGCCGTTGTCTTCTGCTCTGTCCTGCACTTCTGCCTGAGAGAACTTATATCGAAAGAGGAAACAACAACAGAGGAAGAAAAATAACCATAACAGGCTCATCGGAGAACTAACGAGGCAGGATGGATTAAATAATAATGCCACCAATAAAAGTAAAACACAGAACTTATGACAGAGTCAAACAGTGAGAGGAGATGAAGGTCGATTTTGAAATACGGATTAAAAGAAAAAAGTATGAGTAATCATTAATCATTCACAAAGTAGATCCATGTGTGATTACTATTGATTGTATCATTATTGCAGTTGATTCTATGGAAGTTAAAATGATTATATCGTACTGGTTCTTACATTTACTTTAAAACTTTAACGTGTAGTCAGTCTTTGACATAATGATGTTAGGACTGGATAAAGTTATAGATACATAAGGGATCCGCTCTCCGCCACGAGCTAATCACGCCACCTGTTATCCTTGGTCTGTTTGGAAAGGATCGACAGACGAGCATAAGAACCCTAGATTGTTTTTCTATGTGAGACATGCGTCCTTTGACTTCCTGGAGACATTCTGCCAGTCTGGAGCCAGGACGTCCACACCTCCCACCCACCGAAAGAAGACAACCAGATGACTGTAGGATTCGTCAGGGTTTTTCAGCCGCTTATTTTTACAGCTGAAATATCCCTCAGCAACTTCAACAACCGTTACTATAAGAAGGGAGCTCCCATCAAGCAGTGCGACTTTGTTAGTATCTGCAGTGAAACGAGAAGTGATATAAGTTTCATTAAAGAACGCTAAAGGCAAGAGAAAACAGGGAAGGAAACGGAGGACAAACGTTTGAATGTAAGACATCAATAAAGCCTCTGTCTTTATTGATGTCTTACATTCAAACTGAGTCGTGATTGTTACGCTGTCCTCTGCTGGACACGGACCACGTCACAACTTGATCGTCACTGACTGACAGAAGGTTCGTAGTCAATCAATCAACCTTAATTTATGTTGCAGCTTTTCTACTGACTCCTGCATCATTCACACAGCGGGAGAAATGCATACTGGGTAATTCTCTTACTCCGATGTTGGAGCAGACTGACACCGTCATTCATGGAAGAGTTTGACTCCACCCTAACAAAAAATTGAAAGCTGTCAACAAGAACGTGTGACAGAGGAACCGGTGTTTGGTTCCTCGGTCACACTGTCAGTGTTCTGAGCGTACGATGTAGCAGGACGTGGCGATCAACGGTTAAATAGGAAAAACCCGAAGAACTGCATCATCACTGTTAGGGACTTGACTGTGACACAGAATGCATTGAATCTTGTTGAGGTGTTTAAAATGTGCCAGCCTGTGGACGTGAACTCAGAATGCGAGGATGAAAGTGACAGTGGTTTGATTACTCTGCATCCAGAGTCAGCGTCAATTCCACTGGTGAGGATGATGTTCTTCTGTACAGCAAGAGGAGACAACCATTCACACCTACAGGTGATTTAGTCATTAGTTAAACTGACACGTGAGTCTGAACAGTGGGAGAAAACTCGTGCAAGCACAGTGGTGTAGGAGCTTACCCAGATTTATCGCTTAGTTTAAAGTATAAAGTGTGAGACTAATTTTAAAACATCAGATCAGTCACTGTAACGGAGTCATGATCGTACAGCTTGGAGGTCGTGCTCCGTAGTGACATCCATAGTGACGTAATCGTTCTCTTCGTTAAATGTGAGACCTCCTCCATCATGCTGGGTCATCTCCATGTAGACGTCAGGTTTTCTTCCTGTCTTCCTGCTGTGGTAGTTTAGCACCATCAGAACGGTGCAGATGCAGTACGTACAGACGACCAGAAGGTAGAGGAGGAGTCTGATCACAGATATACAGGGAGGAGGAGAAGGAGGAGGAGGAGAAGAAGGAGGAGGCGTAAGAGAGAGGGAGGGTGGAAGGAAGGAGTCATTAGGAGTGGCAGTGGAGTTTTCAGATAAAGCGTAGAGAGAGGTTCTGCGACGACCAGAGGTTGTAGGAGGATCTGTAGAGAGAGGACCAGAATCTGTGTCAGTGATCAGTTTATTATCAGGTCAGTATAAACAGGAAGTGATGTCAGTGTCCTGACCTGTGACCCTCAGCCAGCTCTGAGGAGACGGTTCAGAAACATCAGTTGAACAGGAGTAGAGACCTTCCTCGGACTGCTGGACTTCACTGATGGTGAACTCCTGAACTTTGGCTTTGTCTCCAGTCACTTTGTTGTTCCTTAGGAAAAAAGCTGCTCGTGTGGAGCCGTCTTTGTTCTTGCAGCGCAGAGTGACGTCACTTCCTGCCATCACAGGAAGTGCCGGGATCTCCAGGATCAGATCTTTATCTGAACAACACAGACACAGAGTTACTATATTCAGAAGTTAGCGTGAACAGACCAACAGCTTTGTTACAGAAACAAACCTTTACGTGCTACAGTGATGTTGATCTGGTCGGTCCTCTGTCCTGAACTGGTCTCACACCAGTAAACTCCAGAGTATGAGGGCAACAGATCAAGAAAACAGGTGGAGTCCTCAAACAGTCCAAAGTCCTGATGATCGACTTCACACTCCTCAGTCTGTCCTCCTCTGGTCCTCTTCACTGTCCATCCTTCACCTGTGTGTCCATCTTCAACACAACTCAGAGACACAGAGTCTCCACTGAAGAACTGCTGAAGGTTTGGACTGACGTTCAGAGACACTGGAGGACACACAGACGGACAGACAGAGTAAATGTCTGTGTCTTTTTGTTTGGAGTGTCGGTGATTATTTTCACGTCTATCCACTCACCTTCAGAAACGGTTTGTCGAGACAGCAGCAGGACAGACACACCTGGAGCAGGAGGACACAGGTTTACAGTGAAGAGACATCAGACTTGTCACCATAATTAGTCTTATAGCTATGAATATTGAAATAACTGCTCTAAAGCAAAGAGGTCGTCCTGGTTAATTCACAAACATTAGAGAAACCACATAAAGACATATTGGGGACAATCAAAGTCCATCTGATCACACAGCAAATCATGAAGGACAGACGTCTCGTGGAGGTCTCCTGAGGACCTGCAACCACACAGGTTTACTCCTCCTCGGTCAACAACACAGGTGCTACAGATCACCCTCTGTATGTGGACTAACACCTTCAAGACCCTCTGTGTCTCTGAAGACAGACGGAGGACATTTACCCTCCAAACTGTCCCACTCGTGATACAACTTTAATCGGTCACAAAGTAACAAAGATCGTTATGAAACGAGTAGAATTATTGAAGTGAATAAGCGCACACAGCGAGCAGAGACAAGGAAGATGACGGACATGGACACAGAAATTAATTTCGTAACTAACCACATAATTAATATTACAGAGTCAACACGTGCACTGACACTGACAGTGCGCTTCATAAAAAGTCTGAACCTCAGTCCAGCTGACCCTTAACACCAGGATTACTGTTTCTGCACGGGCTGTTGAAGTTCAGGAGACAACTTCCACATGTGAAATCAAAACCGCTCACAACCACAATTAGGTAAAAACTACAAACCACTTCAGTCTATAAAGAGGAACCATGGCTTCCACAAACTGAAGGGTTGTGCTGAGCCGAGCTGTACAACTGTACAGTGTAAATCTGAGCTGCACTAGTGAAAACTGTCACAGGCGAATGAGGGAAAACACACGTGGTTTACACGAAAATCCACGATTAGGACGGACGCGTCACTGTGAACCGCTGAGTTCAGAGCCTTTTCCTCGAGGATAAACCTCCCTGCCGACATCAGACTCTGTGTTCACCGAAACATTTTACATTAGTTTTATTGTTACATTGTTTTATTTTCTTTACATTTTATAACATTTTTCTTCCTCATACCTATTCTTAATTTGCTGATTTTTTTTTTTAGCAAAACCTTAAGTAAACATCCCGCAGTGTGTTTGTGACCACACTCTGTTTTTTGATCATGTGACACAGTGAAACTGAAGCAGGGTCACAACGTGAACTCACACAATGCAGTTTCCTGTGTGAGAGGACACTTCTCTTTTCCAGTGGACAGTTTTACTTATGTTCTGACTCCCCTGTGTCAGTCCAAAGCCCACGGTGCACGGACCACCACCATCATCATCATCATCTTCATCGTTTGTCTCCGCACTCACATCGCAGCTATCAAGAGTCTGTTGGACACTGATGTGATGGACGAGCTCAAGACACACAGACATGCTTTAACATCAGTCGCAGACGTCTTTTCATGAGTGAAGACATAAAACTACAACAGTTTGCGTGTGTTTTGGATCCAGTTTCAGCTTCAGTGTAAACGTGTGTTTCCTCTGTGCGAGTGCAGACACTAAAGTGTGTCGGAGCTGTAAAATGTGTGTGTTGGACTCACCGAGGAGCAGAGAGGCAGGTGCAGTCTTCATGTTGTCTGGACGACGACTGAGCAGAATTAACACTTCCTGTTGTCAGCCTGAACTCTGTCACCAGAGTGAAGGAACTTTCTACGTTCAGAGTTTCTTTATGTGCGTAGCAGCCCAAACCTGCTGTGAGGTCACTGCGCTCAAAATCCAGTAAGTCGACACAATAACCAGGGACAGGAATAAAACGATTACAAAGAAATATAGAAATTAAAAAGTTCTTATTTGTCAAAGCTTTGTTTGAAGTTAAACTTTAGTCAGATTTAACAGTTTTACATTCGGAATAAGTGGAAAAAACTAATCCCTGATGTAAAACTCAGGTGGAAACCAACCTGAAACAAACCTGAGGGACACGGTTTTATGGTTTTGCATCAATCAGACTCGACACTGCAGCTCCACAGCATGTGGACACAGTCGTTGGCACCGCTAAGATTTTTCCATAACACGGGCACCTTCCAATGTGTCCGAGGAGCTGGAATCCTGAAGTAAAACATGTTATATCACCATGATCTTGGCTGGGGCAGCATCCCTACAAAGACAGTGTTGACCACACCCTTGAAAGGATGCTGACCCTGAATTAAGACAAAGGGATTGACTTAAAAGTCTATAATGTGATACTTTTGTGACAAAACCTACTTAAACAGGTGGAGTGCAAGTGTGAAAAATATTCTTCTAGCACTGAAAAGAACAGACCAGGACCAAACCTCCAGCATGTGGGCTGAGGTTACCACACAGGGCGGCGGGTTACGCCGAGGAGTCAGGCTGCAACCTAAATACACAGCAAACAGGAAAACCACTCGTGTCCCTGCGAGGACAGCAAAGCGTCATCAGTCAGAGGACAAACGCTAACGTGTCAAAGTGTATGTCAACACAAACGTGACTGTCGTGGGAACAGAACCCACCACAGATAAAGACCTGAAGCTCTGAAACCCATCAGCCAACAGTGGCACAGATCAAAAAGCCACATCATGACCGCCACAGCTTTTACATCAAAGACACGACAGCGTCTGACAGTTCAGCGCAGGAGAAGACTGTCGGGTCATCTCTAGATGAGATAAGGGTCGGACTTTTCCTCCTGAAACGAAACCTTTGAAACTAAAAACTTTTGTTCTGTGCAAAAATGTTTTAGAATGTTATGCTGAATTCCTTCTCCTAACCTAGAGTAAATTAAAATCGGTGCTTTGGCACAATAAATTGGACTGAATCTGAAGCAAAGGCTCCTGAGAATCCGGAAGCCAGAAAAGATCCTTATTCGTCCAGCAGACAAAGGAGGCTCATAAGCCTAAGGGATAAAAGTCTTTGACAGAAAGTAAAACTCATCATTTTAATAAAGAAAGAAGCAATTGTTTCAAACGGCTCGCTTGCATTGTTCCAATTGGTCAATTCTTAAGCGTCATAGAACATTCAGTCTAAAACTGTGGACAAAGGTCCTGCAGCAGAGCAGCTAATAGTGTGAAAATACTGAGAAACATAAAGGCTTCACACCCTGAACACAGCTGAACCTTTTGGACATTTCCTGTAAGAACAAAACATCTTACAAGATTTAGAACATGTATTTATGTTTCATAATTCGCTCTTTTGTCTATGTTTTTCTTGTCGGATGTGGCAGGACAACAGTGGCCAGGCGCCACCTTTTCTGTTCGTTATCCAATAGGCTGGAAGTTCCTGTCTGTCAGCAGCAACCTGACGATCAGCAGCAGCTAAACACAGACAGTCACACCTACATCATCATATGGTGTCCAACATAACAGCTGTTGTTAGGTGTTTATAAAATCTATTTTACATCTGTGAGCTGAGCCTCAGGCTGAATTCTCTGTAAATAATATGTGCATGATCTGTCACTAACCGTATGGTACAGGGCGAATTGAAGCACAGTTCCATTCTGACACACAACGCAGACTGAAAGGATGTGAAAATGTGACTTCATGCCACCAGGAGTCGCTTCCTCTTTTACACACTTCCAATCTGAGCTGCACTTGACAGGAAATGCACCAACAGGCCATAAACATCATCACTGCAGCTCAGAATAACGTTACAGTCTGTGCAAACAACGAACCCTCTGTTGCCTTCATGCCGAGTAACACGCTGATACTATCGCTCAGACTGATTTTACTGGGACCGTCTCCTCGTCTCTGCTCAGGCAGCAAAAACCTCATGATACCAGTTATCCAGGACTGTGACAGACAATGGCTACAAGGAAAAAAAGACCAATAATGCATAAACACGTCCACGTTAGTTGTGTCTAGTTTTACCGATGATTCATCAGGAAGAAGCTCCCAGCTTTGTTTTCCACTCCGAGCTCTGACTTTAAGGGCTGATCTAACATTTTTTAAAGTAGAAAGTCAGAAATATCCTGCACTTGCTGCTTATTGCACTTCTGGTTAGACATAAACTGCATTTCGTTGCCTTGTACTTGTACATGTGTAATGACAATAAAGTTGAATCTAATCTAAAGAAGGTGACTAAAGAAAGGCCCAGAGGAGCTGCAGAGTCCGACCAAAGGTCAGACCATGGTTGGACCGAGCAGCTGTTCCTCCGTCACACACTTAGTGGTTTGTGAGGTGTTCACACCCTCCATAACTCAATTTTCATTATGTTTATGTTGATGAATTTCAGACTCTGAGGTGTTGGCGCCCTCTACTGGTGCTGCAGCCTCAGCTCATTGTCTTAGTGAATCTGAGCTTCCAAAGACTGTGTCCCTGGACAGAGGAAGGGCCCCAACACTTTCCTTTTGCTTGTTTGAGTCTGTTTTTGAATATGTATTTTGTGTCTGGTGACTTGATGTTTTTGCTGGTTCACGTGTTTGTCGAGTGTCTTCTGGAGCTTTATCGCAGCAGATGCTCGTGCCCCCAGGTCCCGCGTCAAACCCTCTTTTATTGTTCTTGTATAACAACTGTTCCACCCAAATAACAATATAATACAAGCAACATTAAGCCGAATCTGATCAACCCACAAAGGCTCAAGCGCCTTATATGATGTCAGGATAATTACATGAAGGTAATCTGAGAGGATTCAGAGGCGGTTTTTCTGAAGGTGTCGCCTTCACATTTTGTGTTGTTGAACGTTAGACGTCAGTACAGGACATGTTTGGCGTTTTGACACAAACATACATTTTAATTATTCATGTTACACTTCACTTTAGTTTGTATTTGCACAGAAACTAGTAACTGACATTTACAAGTGAAGGACAAACACGTCGAGTACCACCAGACACAGCGTCAGTTTCTTCCCCCAGGCTTTGTCTGAGCTGAACTCTCAGTGCAATAACCCTCAAATGTGACATAGTGTGCAATAAGTTTTGTATTCATTATCATTATTTATTTTTTAAATAATTGTTAATTAATGGAGAGTACTAAGAGACAGAGATAGACCGAATTCAATTCCTTGCTTGTCTTGGCTCGTCCTTACAAACCTGTTGAATAAAGTTGATTCTGATTCTGATTCTGAGTTTGAAGTTACGCACACACGGAAATAAAATCTGAGCTCATTTCCTGCACCTGCCTGTGAAAGAGAAACCGGAAAAGAACCTGAGCAGCTGAAATTACTCAGGCTGAACTCGTCAGTCGCTGTGACGTCACAGAGGCAAACAGTGAAAGGTGTTTTTCTTTTTTTTCTTTTTGGCACGTCGGGGACGCCGTACACTACGTCATACTGAAACCGAAAGTAAACAGGGAGGGACACGCTGCCGAGGCTTCTGAAAACCGGGAAAAAATTGCAGCTGGTCCAAGAAGGAAGCAGAAGTCCCGGGACTTTGTGGCCGTTCGCGATGAATCTGGGTTTGCTGCTTCTTATTCTGCTGAAAGGTAAGAAAACGGTTCCGTCCCTGATCCAGATAAAGTCCGTTTTGGACCCGGGGCGACGAGACGCTTTTTATCCACAGGGTCTGACGGTCCGGTCCACGCAGACAGAACGAGGGGGGCGGTCCATTTAGGCCGAGTTCAGACTGTGAGACTTGGACAGGACCGTCCAGTCTCAGGGATCTGTGTGTCTCTGCTGTTCTTAGCACTTCAGAAAACGCAAAAAAAAAAAAAAAAGTCCAAATGCGACATGTTTGACTGAAGGGAAACTGTCAGCATTCTGTTCTGTCCCTTCAGAGGACACAGTGGAGATGCAGATAGTCCTGGTTCTGGTCTGACACCACCTGCTTTAGACTCAGATGAGTGGATCGGTCCAGATAGCAGCTTAGGTTCAGTAGGTTCCACCTGTTTGCTGTCCCCGGAGACAGGTGAGTCAACTTCTGTGTGTCCTCTCAGTTTCCCAGGATGCCTTGGGTGTACAGGTGTACGAGGGGGAGGAGTCCGTCCTGCTGCGCTTCGAGGTGGACGTCTCTGTCTCCGTGAGGTCCACGGTGGTGTGGAGCCGCGAGGACCTCAAACAAGAGAAGGTTCACGTTCGCCAGGCAAGCGGGGACGATTACGGAGACCAGAACAAGCTGTACACTAACCGAACGTCAATGAGGGCCGACGCTCTGCAGACCGGGGACCTCAGCCTCAATCTGACGAAACCCGCCGTCGGTGACAGTGGGACCTACACGTGCACCGTCCGTAGGAGAGGACAACTGCTCAACACCACAGAAGTAGAGCTGCTGGTCAAAGGTCGGTGCTGAACACACAGGCTCCGAAAACGCTCTTTAATAATAATCCACATGAACCTGCACAAAACGGCTGAGTCCGATGTTGCCGGATCCATCTTGGCAGAATGTCACCTCTGATGTTGTCAGCAAAGGAGCCGTGCTGTTACTGTAGTAGCAAAAACACGGTCACGGCCCCGAACACGAGCAGGATGTGCTGGTCTCTAAAAGCCAGGTTTACACGGTTTCCTGTCTCTGTCAGACAGCAGTACTAACGACATTAACTGGCCGTTAATGATGTGAGAGCAGAATTTCTCTGCCCAGCCATTAAAAAACCCATGAAACCACATTGTGTTGTTGTGTTGCTAAATATAACGATTCTATAAAATTTCATAAGTGACTCAGTCTGATGTGGTTTCATCACTTGTTTTGTGTCTGTGTGGACTGCAGCTCCTTTTCCAGTCTGGCCCTGGATTGTCGCAGGTGTCATGGCTCCCCTGCTTCTCCTGGCTGTTTCCGTTGGCCTCATCATCAGTCTGGCAAACAAGGCCATGAAGGACAGACTAAGTACGTGCTCCGTGTGTGTGTGTTGTTTACTAGACATGTGACCTAATAATTTTAGGTATTTGAAAAAAGCTGTTGACATCACATCTGAAGTAGCGGCATGTACCTTCAACGTTTCCCCCAAGGTTCTGAGTAGGATGTAAATGCTTTACCCAAGCAGCTGCAGTTGCAGCGTTTTTTTTTTTTTTCCATCAGTGTAGAAAACACACAGTTGGTGTCACGGCTGCAGGTTGAACCAGGAGTAAAGATCCACTCGTTGGACAGACGGTGGGAACAAAGTGACTCAGATGTTGCCTGCCTTGTCTTCTCTAGGGGACCAGCTGAGGGTGGTGGAGGTCGCAGAGGGGACAGAGTCTGTCGAGCTGACCTGTACAACCAAAGCTGACTTGACTGGACAAATCCAGGTGGAGTGGAGACGCTCGGTTCCAAAATACATGGTCATCCACATCTACAAGGACAACAGCAACCAGCCCGTGCAGGGTTACGAAGGCCGCATCGAGATGAAGAACGAACCGCTGACAGAGAGTTCGATAGGGGAGAAGGACCTCAGTCTGACCCTGAAGAAGCCCCGGGTTGACGATGGAGGCGTCTACATCTGCACCGTCTACAAAAATGGAGAAATCGTGAGACAGAAGATAGTGGTGCTGTGTGTCAGAGGTCAGCGCTGTGCGTCCAGCTCGACACACCCGAACGCAACACGGGGAACTTTGCTGCATTTCCAATACAGAAAACAGTGTAGTTTACATAGTACGAGTAAAAATGTCCACCTTTTTAAAATTCATATTCCCAGTGTCATATGATCATCCAGAACACTTTACAGTCACAGTTGTGGTGTAATTTGATCCGTGGAAAACTTACAACTGAGTGACACATATCTACAAGAGCCGACGGTGCAGCTCAAATGATCTCTCCTCTGTTTGGATCCTTTCCTCTTACAGATCCTTAATTTATGGAGCTTTTTTAGCACTGACATCGTCCTGGTGAGATGAGGCGTAACTTTCACTTTACTCGCAGGAAGCGTTTGTACTAAAATGTAGTCCACTTTGGGTTGTGCTCCTCGTTGTGAAAACTAAGCCTAATGCCAGTATCAATAATAAATTAACCTAATCCGAGCCCGTGTTAACATGTTACACGGTGTTTGTAGCATGACAAGGTCTCTGACTGATTCTGGTTTCTCTATCATGCAGAGACCTGGATCAAAACCATCAGAGGTTCCTGTTGTGCCAAGAAGGGAGCAGCTGAACAAAGAGCCAAGTAAGTTTAGTGGTCGCTCTTACTGGGTCCTGCACTCAAGCTGCACAGTGCAGTCACACAGGAACCAACCTGTGCTCGCCTTACCACTTCCTGTGTCCTGTGAGCGTGTTATTTAGACGCTTTGCTCCATTCGCCGAACCTCTGTGCACACCTGTGATTGAAAAGTAAAACTTCACTTCCAGTCTTCACTTCTTCTGTTTTCACTGAATGTAGGAGACTCACAAATTTCTGTCTTTTTAGCCCCTTTCACGAACGTTTCACTGCCCCCGTTTCTATTTTTGCCATTCGATATGTAGAAAGACCGTTTCTGCTTAATTTTGCATTTAGATTTCATCAGACTTCATCACGTTGTCAAAGCTCAGCACTGAGTGTTTCTGTGTCTCTGCAGAGCTGGAAGGAGGAAAAAAGAAGAAGGAGAAGCAACAGAAGCACAAACTCTGACGACTGAACAATCGGTTTGATCAGCGTGTTGACCAGCGATTGGTGCTGGATCCGATGTGACGTTTGGTTGGAGTGTGTCTGACAGAAGCATGATGTGCATGTGTGTGTTGTAGGCCAGTCTCCTGGACTTGAAGTAATGTCGCACCGCCGTGATCCACCTGTGGACCTGATCAGGGCACATCAGCTGACGGTTGATGACGTCATCATCTGGCTTTAAAGGATTCATTTTTACCCGCTTGTACCCTCAGCTGAAACACGTTTGTGTTAAAAAAGTTTACATGACTGGCGCGGAAAAGCAGAAACGATAGAAAGAAGATGAGCTGTAGTTCTGTGTGGTACCACTTTTCTTTGGCACTAGCATAGATATTAATGTGACGTGAGACGTGTTTTCACTGACGCTAAAGCAGAAACCGGCTGCTGCTGAAGATCAGGCTGGATCTTCAGCGTTTGATCAGTGTTTACTGACCGTGCTGCTTTCAATCTTATGGGTAAAGGAGTCAGCGTTTGGATGGATGGATGACTTCCAGTGTCATTGTCTTAAGGGTTTGAACGGACACTCGGTGCATGAAATGTTTGTGTAATGTGCTCAGACGGTATCAGAGGGGCTGTAGCCTTTGTGCTTTACACTGGATTGCGTGAGAGTTTCGTCCTGTAGGAGGATGGTTTTCCTCAGTCTGGGTCACACGGAACAAGACTGAATAAAAACGTTGCATGTCACAGGTGTCACGTTTGTACTTGTTTGATTTGTCATTGTTCATTAAACAGAAACTAAAACAGGTCAGATGATCGGTGCTTTACAAAAGGCACAGCTGGTCCAGAACAAGGTTTTCTCAGATTCCTTTTTTGTCTTTGTCCAACAATCACTTTTATTCACTTGCTGGAAACGTGAGCAAGTGAGCTGCAGTTTTTTTCCAGGCGTGTCAACTTACTTATTAGTGACATATGATTGGCTGGTCTAACCTGCTGTTGGACAGTTACTTCTTGTCACAAATGCATTTTCAGAGCCACAGAGAAGTGAAGACAACGGAGATGAAGGTGTCAGAGCTTAACGTTCGTGTGAGGAGGACACGGAACACAGCTGACATCAAAGATGAAAGAACATCATTCAGAATCTTTGTGGGTGTTCATGGAGAGTTTTAAATCAGCGTTTTCAACAATTTATCCCCCTCAGTATTGCTGGACGTTAGAATTGTCTGACATTAAAATGTGTGTGGCACTTCCTGTGGCAGCCATGTTTGCGTCTTAGTAAGACAGTGGCGGCCTGAGCCTGCTGTGGCTTCATCAACAAGAGCGGGGTCGAGCCTCGGGACAGTTTTATCTTCTAGACTCAAACACAGGATCTGACAAACCTGAAATGAACGACCTTCCAGTTACAGTTACACGCCAGGCGTATATTAAATTACAAAAGGAAAAGAGTCAGAATATCTTTACTCCATCTGTCAGCAGGCTCGATAATTGAAAATACAAAATACATCATAATTATTATGGGCAGACAAAAAAAACACACGATCAGAGTCAGAGTCACTTGACGTGTGCTGCTCTTTTCCGTGTCTGATGTGAAACCAGCTGCAGTAAAATCACATCACAGTTGTGGTTTGACTCACGTGACACAGTCCAAGCCGCTCGGCTCGTTTCACTCCTTCACTCGAATCTGCTCCTTCTCTGCTGCGTCTAAAGGTCTGTAATCCACACTTCTCTGTGTGTCTGGAGGTTAGGGTTTCGTGTGTGAGAAAATGTCAAAAAGATGATGTCGATATTTGGACAAAGGGAAAGTAAAAACAGGAGAGAGAAATATTACTAATGTAAACAGAAACAGAAAGGACAAACTTTACTAAGTGGTGCTTAGCATTACATCGTGTAATGATTATATGTCACGCACTTTATGATCATATACCATTTCACATCATGCTGTGGTTGGACTGGGATGTTCCGTTGTAGGCAGGTTATTACACTGGTTCTGTGAGAGCATGTCTTCTGGTCTCTGTGTTGCTGTGAGCTGCTTCTTTTTCATCCTGTTGGATACAAACTGGAACCTCTGGATATTATTGTACAATAAATGTATTTTCCATATATATGGACTTTGGCTCGTGGTCTGATTTTATCCACCACAGCAATAAACGGTTTCTGCTGCATTATAAAACATGGTGTGTGAGACATGGCAGTAAGATTAATTAGTGAGACAGTGTCACACACACGGGGGCTGTAATCCATAGAGGGGTGGGCTCCGTCCTCTGTGACGTCACACACATCCATAGCAGAGTCCGCAGCTCCACATCAACACGACAACCCGCCCTGTCAACGTTTATCCAGTCGGAGCTGGAGTTGATTGTAGCTCAGAAGCTACATTTTTACTACTGTTGGTGGAACATGAGCAGACAGAGAAAAGAGTTGATTACAAACCTTCAGGAGGATACGGTAACCAGCAAAACGACGAGATCACGGAGCAAAGAGAAAGGCTAAAAAGAGCTGAGTGGCAACAACAAGATTGCAGAACAGCAGGTTGGAACGGAGCAGTCACGTCCACTTCCACACCTGCAGGGAATTCTGCTTGGCTGCCAGTACCCAGTGTACTGCCCCCAGTTTTAATTCAGAGTTGTTTTGTCTGTGTGAAAACACAATAGAAATGGTCTGATTGTACCAGGGCGATTATTTAATTAACAAAAATGAAACCATAAAAATGTAGACAATGCTTAAGTAGTAAAATAATCATTTCCTGTTTGACTTTATGAGGGTCTCTCATCATTGGGGAGAAAATTGGGCCCATCCTCCTTTACAATGCTGCTTCTGTACATTGAGGTTTTAAACATTATTTAAGCAGAAACCTACCAAAACCACAGGTTGGCTAACAAGCTAACCCCAAAACTGATGAAGAAAGTGGCTACTAGATTGGTATTGGAAATCTACTGAGACCAGAACAATCCATTGTTATTACTGTTAAGAAGTAACATTTGTTATTTGGAATTGTGACATTAGCCAACGTAGCAACCAAAGAGCCGTCGACCGTTTTAACTGTAAACTGAAGATGAGGAACTACAAGTTAAGACAATAGGCTGAAAGTTCCTTGCCAGGAGAAACTAGGCATCCTCTGATCCTCTCTCATCCAATTATGCCTCCATGATTTACGTTCAAAAGCTATAACTAACAATTGGGGACCGGTAGGTTGGAATCATTCTGGGATGATTGATACGTACGTCTCGCGTGTGATGGTTTTTAGTAGTTTATGGTTAGACACAGGGACAAGCATAGAAACTTTCCTTCATGTGTAGTTGTTGAGGGAAAAAGTATCTGACATCTTGGAGCAGCTGCATCTTAAAATCATTTCAAATGTTGAAGAGCAAAGTCAGACTGTCACTCCCAGAGAAACAGCAACATCAAGTGAGTTTCTTTGATTTTCCAACTACTAAAATCTAATCCAATCCAATACAGCAGCTCTACCACAACTTCTACTTTACAGTGTTGTCAGATACTTTTTTATGTGAAGGGTTTGTACCCCTGTACATTACACTGTACAGGTGTACTTAATAAAGTGGCCCGTGAGTTCTAAAACCTCACAAAGAAACACACGAGCTGGAATGAATGAGAACATGGTCCATGGGAGGACTTCCCTACCCTAAGATCCCTAAAATGTGATTAAGAACGGCTTTGGGGATCTGCTGCCGACCTCAGAACGACGTCAGTACCATGTTGGAAATATACGGTCCAAACTCGGAACGTGGTCATAGACTCTGTCTCGGTTGTTCATGTCCTGAAACGGTCTTGGTTGTTGAGGGACCGAGGTAAAACCCGGACGGACTTTTATGTAAACAGTTTGACACAAGGAACAACAGTTGTTGTTGTGATGGATTGAACTTTACAAATATATGCTATGAATTTGAAATGTTGTTCGTGCAGTATTTGATGCATTGTTTTTTGTAAATTGTATAACTTTTGTTCTATTGTTGTACGTGTTAACCTTTCCTAAGAATCATTATTTAATATTTTGTCAGACATAGTTCCGACTGGCACCCCATTTTGTTTTTCTTCTTATGGTCGAACCCATTACAACTTCAATATTCTGTTTTCCCTCAACAACTACACATGAAGGAAAGTTTCTATGCTTGTCCCTGTGTCTAACCATAAACTACTAAAAACCATCACACGCGAGACGTACGTATCAATCATCCCAGAATGATTTCAACCTACCGGTCCCCCCGGTTTAAAACCTCAATGTACAGAAGCAGCATTGTAAAGGAGGATGGGCCCAATTTTCTCCCCAATGATGAGAGACCCTCATAAAGTCAAACAGGAAATGATTATTTTACTACTTAAGCATTGTCTACATTTTTATGGTTTCATTTTTGTTAATTAAATAATCGCCCTGGTACAATCAGACCATTTCTATTGTGTTTTCACACAGACAAAACAACTCTGAATTAAAACTGGGGGCAGTACACTGGGTACTGGCAGCCAAGCAGAATTCCCTGCAGGTGTGGAAGTGGACGTGACTGCTCCGTTCCAACCTGCTGTTCTGCAATCTTGTTGTTGCCACTCAGCTCTTTTTAGCCTTTCTCTTTGCTCCGTGATCTCGTCGTTTTGCTGGTTACCGTATCCTCCTGAAGGTTTGTAATCAACTCTTTTCTCTGTCTGCTCATGTTCCACCAACAGTAGTAAAAATGTAGCTTCTGAGCTACAATCAACTCCAGCTCCGACTGGATAAACGTTGACAGGGCGGGTTGTCGTGTTGATGTGGAGCTGCGGACTCTGCTATGGATGTGTGTGACGTCACAGAGGACGGAGCCCACCCCTCTAAGTCCGCTCTGTGTGGGCAACCTGAGGCCCAGCCCAAAGCTCACAGGTCAGAACAGCATGTCAAACTGTCCGTCACAGCTCAGACATATTCACACTCAAAGTTTAATGAATGTTGTGTTGAAGCCCAGAGCGGCACAGACCAGACTTTGCTGGACTTGGACTTGAACCTCAATCAAGCTGTATGTCCATGAGGAGCGACCGCTCTATGAACAAGCCTGTTGTCTTCAAAGCTGGTTTCCACTTGGCTGATGAGAGGTGAGAAGTTCAAACCGATGATGGAGACTGAATGATCCTCCTGTTTTCAATGTCCACTGACACGTTACAGTTTAACTTTCTCAGCACACTTTGTCTCCGAACTGTGAGAAATGATGAAGATCTGTTGGTAAAGACCCAAATTCTGATCACTGGATTGTGATGAAAAAGAGAAACAGCGTGGAATCAGACTGTATGAATTTAATGAAAAGTCAAACACACTTGCGACAGTTGCTGCACATTCAGCTGTAGTAACCTCACCTGTAGAATTGCCTTCTTTGGTCCACAGAGTGGACAGTGGTCAGTCTGCCCAGCAGCATCCAACACACCTAAACTCCATATTTATGGTCTGTACATGTCCAACTACGACACACTGACAATCCACCTACACAGGTGGATTGTCAGTGTGTCCAACATGGATCTGATGTTTGGCTGGTTTTACTTGGATTGTGTCACTCATATAGTTTTCTGTTCCAGCTACTGGAGGACAACATTGTCACTTTTGTGAAGGATTGAGCTAAAGAAGATAAAGAAGAGTCTGAGTCCAGATTACCCAGAATGCTCAGAGAGTCCGAGGGAGGATGAGGAGGTGATGGATGGTGAGGATGAAGAGCAGAGGGGGAGCAGCAGAGAGTCGTTTCTGAAGATCACAGTGAACTTCCAGAGGAGGATGAAGCAGGAGGAGCTGGCTGACTGTCTGCTTAATTTTTTAGGCGAGTGAAATGTTGAAATATTTATAATTTAATAATTACTGTTGTTTTTGTATTCCCTTAGGACATATTGCTCCACTGTGTCAATATAAACTCAAGTCTAACCTGAAGAAGAAGTTCCAGTGTGTGTTTGAGGGCATTGCTAAAGCAGGAAACCCAACCCTTCTGAACCAGATCTACACAGAGCTCTACATCACAGAGGGAGGGACTGGAAACCACAATGAGGAACATGAGGTCAGACAGATTGAAACAGTATACTGGAAACCAGACAGACCAGAAATAACAATCAGACAGGAAGACATCTTTAAAGCCAATCAAGAACAATCAGAAGAGTGATGACAAAGGGAGTGGCTGGCATTGGAAAAACAGTCTTAACACAGAAGTTCACTCTGGACTGGGCTGAAGACAAAGTCAACCAGGACATACAGTTCACATATTCACTGACTTTCAGAGAGCTGAATGTGCTGAAAGAGAAAAAGTTCAGCTTGGTTGAACTTGTTCATCGCTTCTTTCCTGAAACCAAAGGAATCTGCATGTTTGAAGAGTTCCAGGTTGTGTTCATCTTTGATGGTCTGGATGAGTGTCGTCTTCCTCTGGACTTCCACAACAATGAGATCCTGACGGATGTCACAGAGTCCACCTCAGTGGATGTGCTGCTGCTTGTGCTAACCCAACCTCATCAGGGGAACCTGCTTCCTGAGTGTGTTGACATGTTGACAGAGGTCAGAGGGTTCACTGACTCACAGAAGGATGAGTATGAGATTCAGAGATGAGGAGCCGGCCAGCAGAATCATCTACCACATCAAGTAATTACGAAGCCTCCACATCATGTGCCACATCCCAGTCTCCTGCTGGATCACTGCTACAGTTCTGGAGGATGTGCTGAAAACCAGAGAGGAAGGAGAGCTGCCCAAGACCCTGACTGAGATGTACATCCACTTCCTGGTGGTTCAGTCCAAAGTGAAGAATGTCAAGCACGATGGAGCAGCCGAGACAGATCCACACTGGAGTCCAGAGAGCAGGAAGATGATTGAGTCTCTGGGAAAACTGGCTTTTGATCAGCTATATAAAGGAAACCTGATCTTCTATGAATCCGACCTGACAGAGTGTGGCATCAATATCAGAGAAGCCTCAGTTTACTCAGGAGTGTTCACACAGATCTTTAAAGAGGAGAGAGGACTGTACAAGGACAAGGTGTTCTGCTTCGTCCATCTGAGTGTTCTGGAGTTTCTTGCTGCTCTTCATGTCCATCTGTCATTCTTCAACTCTGGAGTCAATGTGCTTTCTGAAGAACAAACCTCCTCCTGGTGGTCTAAATTGTTTGGAGACAAATCAATGCACTGTAGACAAGTTTTTACAGAGTCCCAATGGACACCTAGACTTGTTCCTCCGCTTCCTATTTGGCCTTTCACTGCAGACCAATCAGACTCACCTACGAGGCCTGCTGACCCAGACAGGAAGTAGATCACAGACCAATCAGCAAACAGTCCAGTACATCAAGAAGAAGATCAGTGAGAATATGTCTGCAGAGAAAAGCATCAACCTGTTCCACTGTCTGAATGAACTGAATGATGGTTCTCTAGTGGAGCAGATCCAACAGTCCCTGACATCAAGACGTCTGTCCACAGATAAACTGTCTCCTGCTCAGTGGTCAGCTCTGGTCTTCATCTTACTGTCATCAGAAAAAGATCTGGATGTGTTTGTCCTGAAGAAATACTCTGCTTCAGAAGAGGCTGCCAGTGATCAAGGCCTCCAACGAAGCTCTGTAAGTGGATAAATAATTTTGAATGACTTATTTGAATAATTTCAAATACAATATTTCTACATGACTAGTTATTATCCTCCTCTCTAGACTGAGTGACTGCAGCCTCTCAGAGAGAAGCTGTGAAGCTCTGTCCTCAGTTCTCAGCTCCCAGGCCTCTGTTCTGAGAGAACTGGACCTGAGTAACAATGACCTGCAAGATTCAGGAGTGAAGATGCTATGTGCTGGACTGAAGAGTCCACATTGTAAACTGGAAACTCTCAGGTCAGAATTTATCAATTCAAATGATGATAATTCAATTTTTTTTTTTTTTTTGCTCAAATTATTTTCAAGCCATAATTTTAGACCTGAGTAAATGCTTGTATTTACAATTTTATTGTAATAAAATAAAAAAGAGCTTTGAAGAGCAGAGAATCTTCAAATTAATGACGTACGCTGTCCGTGGACCATCAAACCACATAAGGAAAACGTCTAGGGGTAACCCGCATAACATGTGGAGAGAAAAGAAAATACTTGGATTTAAACAAGCACTTGTAGAGAAACACTGGTTTTATCTTTGTATAATGCCACATTAATAAATATCAATTCATGGGTTATTAATTATTACCTAACAGTTAGGGAATTGTTAAATACATCTACTAAGCTTTTAGTAATTGAACATTACCTAATACTGCTGTTCTTTTCACCATGATTTGTCCTTTTCATAAAACAAATCTCTAGAACAGCCTTCTTCCACCTACGGAACATTGCCAAAATTAGGAGCATCCTGTCCCAAAGCGATGCTGAAAAATTGGTTCATGCATTTGTTACTTCTAGATTGGACTATTGTAATTCTCTACTTTCAGGCTGCCCCAGTAACTCTCTAAAAAGCCTCCAATTAATCCAAAATGCTGCAGCAAGATTACTGACTGGGATTGGTAAGAGAGATCATATTTCACCTTCATTAGCTTCCCTCCATTGGCTTCACATTAAATGTAGAATAGAATACACCCTTAATCATTTCATTATGGACCCTTATTGTATAGCCTTGACTTTATTATGTAAAGTGCCTTGAGATGACCTTGTTGTAAATTGGTGCTATATAAATAAAGTTGAATTGAATTGAATTATTGTACGGTTGGAAACATGTATTGGGGAAAATACGACATTGGAAAAAAGTATCTTTGAGTGTAGGGGGATTTTAATAAATGGTTTCTTATATTGATCTCCTGTTAGCTGCAGACTCCGCACTACCAACTATTCTCATCCTCCTCGACCTCACAGCAGCATTTGACACAATCATTTATCTTCTACTAACCTCACAGACACTGCACACACCTGATTTAATTCATACATCTCTGGTTGTTCTCAGTTTGGTCAGTTACAGAACTATCTCAACCTGCCCCTGTCGTTACTGGTGTTCCTCAGGACTCAGTCCTTGGGCCCCTCCTCTTCATCATATTCCTTCTCCCTCTTGGTACAATATTTAGAAAACATAACATTCAGTTCCAGTGTTATGCATTTGACACCCACCTCTACCTGTCCACCAAATCTCCCGCCTCCTCTCTTTCCAACTGCTTATTGGAAATTAAGGACTGGTTTCCACGCAACTTTCTCAAACTTAATTCCATATTCTCCAAAACCAAAGGTTTGACTGTACACAGTGACATATTACTGTATAGTACACAGCTCCACCATCTTCCCCTCTCCTCAGGTTAAATCTGCATGTCATCCTGGGCGTTACCCTCTCTTGTTCTGCCCATATCAGTAATATGGCACGATGTGCCTACTTCAATCTTTATAATATCAACCGTCTTCGACCGTCAATCCCTCCCCACAATTCAGTCCCTGTCATCTATGCTTTAGTTACATCCGGGTTTAGATTTCCCTCGATAAAGTTTGACTGGTTCAGAACTCAGCTGCCATATTCTCAGGATTCTAAGGAACATGTGTGTGCAACAATTGTTGTAAAGAGCATTAATAAAGTAATTGTGACTAATGGTAATGTTTACACTGTATAAAACACATGTTATAGATTAATGAGCATTTTTTTGTACACAATGATACCACACAAGCAAACCTCAGGATTGTGTGTCATGATTTTTATCTTCAACTTTTGTTTTGTTTCAGACCTTTGGCTAAGGTTCAGAACGTGGTTTCACCATGCAGCTCTTAGTTTTTGTTGTTGTGTGTGTTTAGTCTGTCAGGTTGTCTGATAACAGAGGCAGGCTGTTCGTCTCTGGCCTCAGCTCTGAGCTCCAACCCCTCCCATTTGAGAGAACTGGACCTGAGCTACAATCATCCAGGAGACTCAGTGAAGCTTCTGTCTGCTGAACTGGAGGATCCACACTGGAGACTGGACACTCTCAGGTATGGAGAGACCCACAGTAATGTAATAATAAAGAAGTGATTATATCATGATATATCCTGACACACCAAGCAGACTTGAGACAATGATGCTGATGAAGAGAGTCCTCAAGCTGTAAGTGTCGCCTCACATAACTTAGCCCTGTACGGTCTGACCCCCCTCCTCCTTTCAGGGTGGAGCCTAGTGGAGAACGATGGTTGAGACCAGGTCTGAGGAAGTGTAAGTGTGTTTTTAATGAGTTTGATGGAAACAAAGGAGCAACATTCAATGCCACTTTCTTGTCATCAACGTATCAATAAATGAACAGATGATGGATTAATAACTGTAATAATAATTAATAGCTGTTTGTGTTTTGTTCTCTCCATCAGATTTCTGTCAACTCAAAATAGATACAAACACGATGAACACAAAACTACAACTGTCTGGCGACAACAGGAAGGTCCAGTACATGAGACAGAACCAGCCATATCGTGATCATCCAGACAGATTCGACTACTATCCTCAGCTGCTGTGTAGTAATGGTCTGACCGGTCGCTGTTACTTCGAGGCCGAGTGGAGCGAATGGGTTATTATATCAGTGACGTACAGAGGCATTAACAGGAGAGGAAAGGATGGTGACTGCTCGTTATGGTTATTCTGTCAATCACAATAAGAAAGACACATTAATCTCCTCTTCATCACCTCTGTCTTTCTTCTCTTCTGTCTCTCACAGAGTACCGGTGTATGTGGACTGTCCTGCTGGGACTTTGTCCTTCTACAGAGTCTCCTCTGACAAACTGATCCACCTCCACACCTTCCACACCACATTCACTGAACCTCTTTACGCCTGCTTTGGGTTCAGGTTTAACTGGTTTGGTTCCTCAGTGTCTCTGTGTTCTCTGGAGTAAACCGTTGCCTCCTGTTGGAGAAACTCTCTCACTGCCGGCCAGTTCACACACAGCGGATGTTATTTAGTCTCTCGGGCCTAACAGAGGACTCTGAATCAAGCACAGTTGTTTTTATCATTGATCCTTGATACATCTTTACCAACTTGATGTCAGCCGATCCAGCTTCAGGGGTCATCCTACAGAAAGAGCCCTCCCGATGGTTGTGAAGTCCCTGTGAAAGACCAGGCCTTTTCTGGGTCCCGGACTCAAGTCTTTTTAATAACTTTATTGCATTGTAATAATGTTGAAATTTTTGACACATATCACATTGAATTCATCTAAATTGGGAATCACTTTCAAACACTGAATTGTTGTCAGTTGTCCTCAGACTGACACAACTACACAACACAAATAGTATTTGTATGATCAGGCATCTATCTAAATTTAGGAGGGTGACGATTGGTCGGGGGGCTTATGGTATGGAGCTAACCTGAAGATTTACCAAATAGGGTGTAACACTGATGAATATTTTACTATGTGGCAGAATTTCAGGGGAATGTTCCATTGTTCCTTGGGGGATAATAATTTTTTCCCTAACGCTAAAGGAAGAAGCACAACATTAATGTCACACATTATAGTGTGTCTATGTTTAAGGCAGTTTCAGTGTTTTTGTGATTTGTTGGATCTCAAATTGCACCGCAGTAGTAGGCTAACCCTGCTAGCTGTCAGGGAGTTTATCAGGTTGTTTACCAGGGCAAGGACACAACAGTCATACGTATTTTAACCAGCCTCGGATTTTGTAGCTGCTTGGACGTCATGTTTTGACCTGACTTGTGACTATGTTCCGTGTCACATCCATGGTCCCTTCTGTCTCCACAGTGTAATAATCAAAAGCTTCAATACGCATTTTCTAGCTAAACAAAAGTCTGTGTCTATAAAAAAGTTCATGCATATTTGCTGTCCAACCACCTGTGTAATGGGCACTGAAAACACTCAATCTCAACCCCAATTCTTGAAACAAAGCTTAAACCTTTTTAACAGTGAGGATGTTTTAATATGTTCACTGCTTCTGGTATTCACAATACACTGTCTGATGATGCAGTTAACTTTACGGTGTCTTTTAATGTAGTTTGTCTTTCTCTGTGGAGTTTGCATCTTCTCCCCATGCTTGTGTGGGTTTTCTCCAGTGTCCTCCCATAGTCCAAAGACAGAATGCACGTTAGGCTAATTGGTGTGAAAGTTTGTGTATGCGTTGGCCCAGACTGGAGACTTGTCCAGGGTGGAGCCCCCCTCTCACCCAATGAGAACCGGGATAGGCCCGGATAACGGATCGATGCACGGGTCTCTGTTTACTTTCTCAACTGCAAGAAAACTCTGCTCTCCACCAGAGGGTGACAAAGCCATGGATTCCCCGTCAGTCTGGTCACTAGTGCACATGTACATTAAGAAGAACACACACCTCCAACTCTACAGTTTAAGATCATCGCTGTCGTAGTGCTTTTATTGTGGGTTCTCAATTAGCATATATTTTATAATCAAATTTATTCAACATGCAAAATTTATACAGTTTACAGTATAAAAAAGCGCCGTTGTCATGCCTCTAAATTAGAGTGGACACATTAGTGTACTTAATAAATGCCATCTCTGACAGATTTCTAAGAGTCACCGGTAAACCATGAATTGTGCAACTTTATTGGTTCCCAGAACGTGCTACACCCAGAGCAACTAGCACAATGACAGCTCGGCTTTATGTAGTCAAGAGAAACATGAACACGACAAACATACTGATAAAACATAATAATGTGTTTTATATCAGTGTGTCACATGATGAAATGCCATTTTTTCACAGTTTCCACACTTCTTCTGTGCATCTTTACCACCTTCGCCTTCTCTAACCTTTGTGCAATTTGCCTACAGAAGCAACATCTCAGAGGATCTGACCAAGACTTTTTCATACAAAACTGCAACAAACATTTTTTATTAAAAGCTTTAATCTGTGAGTCAACATGTTTCAGCTTCTGAATGGTCCACTGCAGATCATGTGACTCCGTCACTCTTCTAAATCCATAAGATCCATAATCATTATTTGTATTTAGTGGGACTCAGACTCCATCCTAAGATAAAGACAAGAAAACACAACAACAAGGTCAAACTTTAACACATATCCTAACTAGTCACAAACGTTATGTTTTGAACGTGGTATCTACGTTCAATACATCCAGTGCACTGTTGTGAAACCCACCTCGTTTAGACTGGTTCATTCTTACTCTGGTTTCAAACAAAACAACTGCACTATGTTGTAGGCCAAAACAACGGCACCGAGACCCAGTCTGGTCCCAGTCTTGCCCCAAATGAGCTCAAGAACAGTTTGTTTGTAGGGTAAATGTGATCTGACCCTGATGAAATCTAAAATCCAGCAGGTTTGAAAGAGCAAACTGACATCACACCTTGCTCACAATGATTGTGAAGCATCTGCGTGAGTGTCAGATACTCACCACGGTTATAAAAGCGAGAGTAAACCGTTTCGGAGTGGTATGGTCTGAACTAGTTCTGAATCAGGTTTGGGTGTAGGCATGCAAAAGTAGAGCTGAACCAGAGAAACTCCATCTTATTGTAGTACTCAGAGTAAATGTACCGAGTGTCGTTCGGCTCCGGGGAGGTAAAGCGAATAATACAACCATCCACCTGAGGAGCCAAACGCACAGACAGAGTCCAACAGTGTGTATCGATGTGTGATCAGTGTATTGATTGTACTGTACCTGCTGTGTGGATGGTGATGAGGAGGAGGGAGAGGCTGAGAAAAGATGAAGCCATGTTCCGTTCTGTGCAGACACTGACACGGTCTGACTGAGAGCTGCTCTAAAAACCAGAGGATGTGGTCACATGATGCCTGATTCAGTATCACCGGCAGAAAACTGAAGCCTGACAGAGTGACGACACTTTTCTATACGTTTTTTATTTGCTGTACATCTGTAATTTCAGATAAGTAATGATTTATTTGTTTCATTTTGTACAAAACTTTAACATATTAGGACCAGAATGATGGTAGAAAAAGAGATGTTAGAAAAACATCAGTTGGTGAAATGAGACTGAACTATAAAATATATACATATTTTATCTTAAATATTAGTTCTTGCTGCTGGAATCAGCTGGAATCAGCTGGAATTTAACGGTTAAGGAAATAAAACCGCTAAATAAAACAGTTAGAGTTGACAGAAAACACCTAGAGGCAAATCTGACCTCTGGCCTCTGCCTTAGTTGACAGTGACACAGTGTTAGTTTGGGTTTGCTTGGTGCTTGCTCTCCTCTAGCGAAAAAGGTTTGGCAACTGATCTAAGCTGAAGACACAATTCTGGTCTGATCTATTCAGTACAATTAAATTTATTTATATAGCGCCAATTTACAACAAGGTCATCTCAAGGCACTTTACATAATAAAGTCAAGACTATACAAACATGTAGAGAAAACCCAACAAATCCCCCTTGAGCAAGCCATAGGCAACAGTGCAGATCTTAGTGCTGCATTTGACACCATTGATCACAGAATATTATTACAGAGACTAGAACATGTAATTGGAATTAAAGGAACAGCACTAAATTGGTTTAAATCGTATCTATCAGATAGATTCCAATTTACTCACGTTAATGATGAATCTTCGACATACACAAAAGTTAGTTATGGAATTCCACAAGGCTCTGTATTAGGACCAATACTCTTTACTCTATATATGTCTCCCCTTGGCAACATTATTAGAAAACACTCTGTAAATTTTCACTGCTACGCTGATGACACGCAGTTATATCTATCTATGAAACCTGATGAAACAAATAAATTACTCAAACTACAAGCATGTCTTAAAGATATAAGGGACTGGATGACGTATAATTTTCTTCTTCTAAACTCAGATAAAACTGAAGTTATTGTATTTGGGCCTAATAGTCTAAGAGACATGTTTTCTAACCATATCGCTACTTTAGACGACATAACTCTTGCCCCCAGTAGTACTGCAAGGAATCTTGAGTCATTTTTGACCAGGATTTGTCATTTACCTCAAAAGATAAAGCAAATCTCTAGAACAGCCTTCTTCCACCTACGGAACATTGCCAAAATTAGGAGCATCCTGTCCCAAAGCGATGCTGAAAAATTGGTTCATGCATTTGTTACTTCTAGATTGGACTATTGTAATTCTCTACTTTCAGGCTGCCCCAGTAACTCTCTAAAAAGCCTCCAATTAATCCAAAATGCTGCAGCAAGATTACTGACTGGGATTGGTAAGAGAGATCATATTTCACCTTCATTAGCTTCTCTCCATTGGCTTCCAATTAAATGCAGAATAGAATTTAAAACCCTTCTTCTTACCTATAAAGCTTTAAACGGCCAAGCCCCATCATATTTAAAAGATCCTCAGTACCATATCATCCTACTAGACCACTTCGGTCCCAAAATGCAGGCCTACTTGTGGTTCCCAGAATTTCCAAAAATAGAATGGGAGGCAGAGCCTTTAGCTATCAAGCTCCTCTCCTGTGGAACCAGCTCCCAGTTCAGATTTTAGGAAGCAGACGCCCTCCCTGTTTTTAAGACTAGGCTCAAAACCTTCCTTTTTGATAAAGCTTATAGTTGGTTATAGTCATGCTGCTATAGGCTTAGACTGCTGGGGACTCTGCACTGTGCCACTTCCTCTTCTCTTCATTCTCTCCTCTCACCCCACATCTATATTGTCACCACTGTATGACATTAACTCTGTGTCTTCTTTGTCCCGTAGTCGTCTCTCTCCCTCTCTTTCCCCTCTCTCTCTCCCCTGTCCACAGGTGTCCCCGGATTTGGCGCTGTGTGTCCTCCAGTGTGCAGCTACTGGTCCTATTAACCTGCTCAATGTTTTGTTGTTGCTTTTGTTGCTCTGTTCTTTTCTCTCTCCACTTTCCACTCTGCCCAACCGGTCAAGGCAGATGGCCGTCCTCCCTGAGCCTGGTTCTGCTGGAGGTTTCTTCCGTTAAAGGGAGTTTTTCCTCTCCACTGTTGCCTATGGCTTGCTCAAGGGGGATTTGTTGGGTTTTCTCTACCTGTTTGTATAGTCTTGACTTTATTATGTAAAGTGCCCTGAGATGACCTTGTTGTAAATTGGCGCTATATAAATAAAGTTGAATTGAATTGAATTGAACAGTGGAGAGGAAAAACTCCCTTTACCGGAAGAAACCTCCAGCAGAACCAGGCTCAGGGTGGACGGACATCTGCCTTGACCGGTTGGACTGAGTGGAAAACATTGGGCAGGTTGGTAGGACCAGTAGCTGCACACTGGAAGACACCCAGCATGATATCCGGGGACACCTGAGGACAGGGACAGAGAGGGAGAGAGACAACTATAGGACAAAGAAGACACAGAGTTAATGTCATACAGTGGTGACATTATAGATGTGGGGTGAGAGGAGAGAATGAAGAGAAGAGGAAGTTGCTCAGTGCAGAGTCCCCCAGCAGTCTAAGACTATAGCAGCATGACTATAACCAACTATAAGCTTTATCAAAGAGGAAGGTTTTGAGCCTAGTCTTAAAAATAGAGAGGGTGTCTGCTTCCCGAATCTGGACTGGGAGCTGGTTCCACAGGAGAGGAGCTTAATAGCTAAAGGATCTGCCTCCCATTCTACTTTTGGAAATTCTGGGAACCATAAGTAGGCCTGCATTTTGGGACCGAAGTGGTCTATTAGGATGATGTGGTACAAGGAGATCTTTTAGGTATGATGGAGCTTTACGGTTTAAAGCATTATAGGTAAGAAGAAGGGTTTTAAATTTTACTCTGCAATTAATTGGAAGCCAATGGAGAGAAGCTAATGAAGATGAAATATGATCTCTCTTACCAATCCCAGTCAGTAAACTTGCTGCAGCATTTTGGATTAATTGGAGGCTTTTTAGAGAGTTACTGGGGCAGCCTGAAAGTAGAGGATTACAGTAGTCCAGTAGAAGTAACAAATGCATGGACCAGTTTTCAGCATCGCTTTGAGACAGGATGCTCCTAATTTTGGCAATGTTCCGTAGGTGGAAGAAGGCTGTTCTAGAGATTTGTTTTATGTGTGAGGTAAATGAAAAATCCTGGTCAAAAAACGACTCAGAGATTCCTTGCAGTACTACTGGGGCAGAGTTATGTCATCTAAAATAACGATATGTCTCTGAGACTTTTAGGTCCAAACACAATACACAGTTTTATCCTATCCTTTTACAGAAATGTTGAGGCGCTGTGTAAAATATTTAAAATAAAAACAGATTTGCGAATCAACTGAATCTTAATTTTATTGTAAATATTACAGCGACACATTTTAAATGTTGAACTTTGATTGTGTTTTGAAAATGATCTGCTACGTTTGAGTTTAATGAAACATGTTAGACAACAGTTGGGTCAGGATAAAGAAAAGACGTAAGAATTAGTTGTGTTACACGAAAAACCTCCAGGAACATCTGACAACTAATGAGGTTTTAATGGCAGCAGGTCAGGATGGTCACTGGGTGGAAACAGGAGGAGGTAGATTCATCACAAACGATCCAACAAATGGAGACGTGAGCTGAGTCAATCCTGCTCCACAAATACTGAAGAAGGTTTCTGTGGATCCATGTTGGACACGGGTTTGAAATGTCCCACAGAAAAGCAGCAGACAGCTAGTGTGAAGCAGCACATGGACAAAACTTCCCAACAGCATCAAGACTCTGATCAAAAGCTGCTTCTAGTTTCTAGGTTTCTCTCCCCTGTTTCCCCTGTTTAGAGTTAGTTCTTCCGTAGTGCATATGAAACAAGCCAGATGTTGCACCAAACATTCTGCAAATGTGTATTTATTTCAGGTTAATACAGGTGTTTTGTGACAAAGACCCTTTGTGTTGTGTGTCTGTAGTCCATCAGAGGAAGGACGCCAAGACAAGAGGACCCCGTCGACATTAGTAGTGTTGAAGAAAGGCAGAGAAGCCGGAGTGGACATTTCGACAGACTCTGCGTGTTCTACAAAGTAAAATAAAAATCATCTTCCTGTTGTCTGACAGAGCGGGACGTGTGTCCATCAGACTGTCCTGGTAAAGACTCAGTAAAGTGTGTAACAGGAAACAATCTCGTCATATTTTGGTGTCATACTTTGAATGTGTGAAACTCTTTTAAAACAGAAGATCCATTCCATACTACGAATGAGAAATCACAACTTTCATAGACAAGAACTCATCTACTGTAGAATACAGACTCATGAAATACAGCAGAGTAGGTGATTTGTACCTGCTGCTACTGTTTGGTGACGTGTAGCAGCAGTAGTGAACATCAGACTTCCTCCTTCCTCCTCTCCAGGAGTCAGGCTGGATTTGCTGCGATTTTGCTTGCTGCGACTTTTTAACTAACCCTGCCATCTTTAATTAGTGCCTGACCAAACCGATGTGTTTGCTGAGTTTAAATCCCACGTTTAAGCGTGTTTAGAGGTAAAAAAGAGTGTGAAAGTGGCTGATCTGCCATTTTGGCACATCAACTGTAGATAATAACTGATGTAGAAAAACAAGAAAACGTTTCATTTAGCTTCAACAGTAAAATGTAACAGTGAAAGAATAAACATTTTTAATGTGTTTGAGTGTGTTTTTTCGTTGTAATACTGCGATTGTCTGACTGGTTGGAGCAGAGTTCACTGAACAGTTTGGACTTTCTGTAGACCAGTTAGTGTCAAGGTACAGAGCAGATCCACATCTGCTGTGGAAACAACATTATACTAAATGATGGTCTGGACCATGTTGGACTCATTTGGACTGGTTTACACCAGCTGTTTGATGAACTTCTTCACCTCCATTTTTTCTCGGATCCAACGTGAGTTTAAATCATTATTAGATCATATTAGACTGAAGAACAACTGATCAATCTGCCATCAGTGGAGCTGCTTCTGATGTCCTCTGGTTTATCTGACAACAGGGAAGAGGACGGTCAGACAAACACAGTCTAAAACTGGGGACAAACAAGTAACTAGGCAGGTAAAACAAGGAAAGAGGAAGTGAACTTACATATAATTCCAAGGAGTTGAGAAAGTGTTGTGTTGTGTCGTTGGTCTTCCGGTCGTCCTGATACAAACACTCCATAGTTCTCTTCCAGTCCTCTGCAGAGGAAACAAGGAAGTTACAAATAAAATGACACAGTGATATTCTGCATAAATTTTTATCTAAACCATCATCAGACATTCTGATGACTGAGAGTGAGATCTGTAGTTGTTCTTTGACCCTTTGTCCCTCTGGTGGACACTTTGCGCTACTGCACTTTAAACAGACCTGCCACTCGACAGTAAACCAGAAGTAGGTAGTTAGCAACATCACGTGCCTAAGTTAGAGAACAGTTGTTATCCATCCTTCCATTTGGGCCCTTAGAAGACATTGTCTGTAAGTGTGGGACGGCACACTGACATCAGCCAGTGAACAAGAACTGTTTCATTTCTTGATTTTTTTCCCAGAGGCTTCCTGTGACCTATTCCACACTTCTGCTCTTGGTCTGATCTCTGTTGGTCAACCACTACCGGGGAAGGGTGCCTGTGTATTGAATGTTCTCTGATGATCTGCCTGACAGTCCATTGGTGGAGTCCAAACTCTCTTGTAACCCTTTCCGTCCTGGTGAGCATCAACAACACTTCTAAGGTCTTCTAAAATAACAAAGGAACCTCTGGTGCAATCCCACCTGCTGTTTTGGTGTGCACAGATAAGGGGACACAAACCGAAATGATCAAACCGCCGAAATTTATTGTTATGTGACCAAAGTTTTTCGGCCTGTAGGGTCTTCAGAAATCTCCTTTGTTGAAGCTGTGGCAGAAATCTACAAACCTATGTTCACAAGATCTCCCAGGCTCACACCTGATTGTCATTCCATTCATTCAAACACATGACTCTGGTTTCCCCTTGAAATCAACTGATAACCCTTGAGGTTCACATACTTTTAGCACTCAGATAACAGATCAGCAAAGATTGAAATTTGTTTGATCAGAACTTGATCAGAACTGACATCATTTCGGGTACTGGGTTTAGTTCTGACTGAATTTCTTTTCTGACTGAACTTTCCTGGAGTCACACTGACCTTGTATGCAGAGTACGATTATTTTCTGTGTCAGGGTTTGTCCAACTCTGGAGACGGTGCAGATGTAGACACCACCATCATCAAACTGGGGTTTTCTCAGGGTCAGACTGAGGTCTCCAGTTCTCATCGGGTCTTCCTTCATCTCTGTGCGGCCTCTGTAAACCTCTTCCTGTATGTCTGGCTGGGTTTGGTTGTTTGGATACACGTGGACCACCATAGGTTTGGGGTCTGAGCATCTCCACTCCACTGTGACGTCCTCGTGCAACTGACCTCTGGTTTGGAAGGGCAGCAGGACAGTGTCCACCCCCTCTGTTACCTCTACCTTCTCTACCTGACAGGCTGAGAGGACAGGAATCAGAAGATGAGCTGCAGAGACCAACAGAAGCTGTAGCAGACACACAGAGCTGCTCTGATGTGGGTGCAAACATTATTTTGAATTTCAAAGATGAATCTATAAGATGAGTTTTTCTTGTGTGGAATAAAAACAACCCTTAGTTTGGACAGTGGAATTCTGTTTTTGTGTCCATTACAAACCCATAATTGAAATTTGATTTGGATTGTGGACAGAATTTCACCACACTGACCTTTGACACAGAGTGCCACTCTTTTCTGTCTCAGGATTTCTCCATTTCCTGTGGATGGTGCAGATGTAGACACCTCCATCATCAACTCTGGGGTTACTTAGGGTCAGGCTGAGGTTTCCACTTCTCATCGGGTCTTCCTCCATCTCTGTGCGGCCTCTGTAAACATCTTCCTGTTTGTCTGGCTGGGTTTGGTTGTTTGGATACACGTGAACCATCATGGGTCTGGGAACTGTGACCTTCCACTCGACAGTGACATCCTCAGACAGACCAGCTGTGATTCTATAGGGCAGCAGCACAGACTCCACGCCCTCTGTCACCTCTATGGTTGCTACCTGGAAGGCTGAGAAGGCAGGAGAGCGACAGTTTCTAATTTCTTATTCACAACAGTTCACTCTATCCAACATAACAAAAACCAAATGAAGGACCAGAGCAAATCCGAAGCAGCGAACAACAAATTTTCAGTAGGTGCAAAAGCAGTTTAATAAAAAGACTGATGAAATTAAAATAGACTAATGAAATGTAAAAAACATTCAGGCGAAGCAGCGAAGGCTCTAACTGTCCTGTCTGTGGTTTGTTGAGTGTCAACAGCGTGTCCACTCTTTGCTTTCGCTTTCTCCATTACCAATGTAACTTTTTTCCGTACAGTTGTTTCAGTGCCAACGTTCCATTTTTCAGCCATTAATGTCACTGTTCTGCCTCCATTAGTTTGTCATTGAGGCCATGTTGAAAATTTCTGAATTTTCCCCAATGCATTTTTAAGATACCATATTCACAAGTTAGGGATGGACAGACCTACCTATGTCGTTTTTCCCTTTCAGCTTGTCTCCACAGCGAATCTAACTCCAGCCTCTGCTTGCTCTTCTCTCACACCAACTACCGTCATGTCATCTCTCACTTCCTCTAGTCCTCCTGCCTAGCAGCTCCACCCTCGGTCTTCTTAAGCATCTTAAGTTCTGCTACCTCCAGCTCTACCTCCTGACTTTTCTTTAGTGCCACTGTCTCTAAATTGTACATTCTCGCTGAGATGCACAAACACAATGGCCCCATGTGCTGCTGTCACCAGTGTGGAGGCCTATCAGAGCAGTGTTACTTCACCATTTTCACATCTCTCTTAGCTTGTTCTACATTTAATTGAGGACATGCTTGATAAGAAGCTACAAATGGCTCTGTGGTTGTTGGTAGTGCTATGACAAAGAATTTAAAACAACCTTTTCTATTTACTGACCAACCTTTGTGCTGGATTTACAGGACTAACCTTTGACACACAGTGCCACTTTTTTCTGTGTCAGGAACTTTCCATTCTTGTAGATGGTGCAGACGTAGATACCACGGTCCCCAAAGCCAGGCTTCCTCAAGGTCAGACTGAGGTCTCCACCTCTCCGCAGGTCTTCCTTCCACAGGTCATCCTTCATCTCTGTCCGGCCCCTGTATACCTCATCCTGTTGGTGAGGACTGCTGTGGCTGTTCTGGTACACGTGGACTGTCACAGGTTCAGAGCCTGAGCGAATCCACTTGACTCTGATATTCCCAGACAGGTTTACTGTGGGTGTAAAGGGCAGCAAGACAGACTCCACCCCCTCTGTCACCTCCACCATGCCCACCTGGAAGTCTGAGAGAAGCAGAAATAAGAAGGTAAGCTTTTTGTCTAAAAGACTTGTTCAGTTCTTTCTGAAGAAGACTGCAAGGCTCAACTTGGTCAGAATGAACCTGGATCAGTGGAGGTTCAGGTGGTTTCGTCTGAACTAGGCCTGAACTACCACAGTGACTGTGCAGACAAACCTGCTCTTCTCTTCTTCATCCTTTTATATGCAACATACACACACACACAGATGGCGGCCAGGAGAAGGAGGATGATCAGGACCAGAACCCAGGGCCAGACTGGAGGAGGAGGTTCTGTAGCCAACAACACAGCACGACAATTCAATTCATATAAATCACACATGACTGACAAACACACATGAGCCATGAGGATTTTCCCCTACAGCCCATCAAAGCCCTGCGGCCGTTTTATATTAATCCCACTGACGAGGTACGACACTGTGGCGGTCTGAGACCATAACCATCTGGCATGTCACTTTGTCACCAACAGAAATGTATGAGGTCTTGATAAGATGTAGTCAGTGTTCATGACTCTTCTCTGTGATGGGAAAACCAAGTCTGATTAAATTTGAATGCTTATGTTTTATGTAGTAATGCTTAATCGTACTTCTGCCTGGCAACAGGAGGGGGTAAAATGTTTTTAGTGCCCTGGATGGAGACATAAAACTCTAATCTTAAAAGACATCCTGCACGCTTAAGCCTCTATATTAACTACACTGGAGGTGTCGGTGACCACGGGTTGTCGATTTTGCCACGACAGCTGTTAGAAAAAGTGATATTGATACTGCGCATGTGCTGACCTCTGACCAGCAGCTGGACTTCTGTCTGGCTCAGTAGTTTTCCCATCCTGCGGACGGTGCAGGTGTACGTGTCACTGTCACTGATGGTGGGTTTCGACAGGGTGAGGCTGAGGTCTCCAGTCTGCAGTGCAGCGGTCCTCATTGATGTCCTGTCGGTGTAACGCGGATTCTGGTCAGTGTGATCGTCACCACTTGGCTGACGAACATGTACGTCCGGGTTTTTCAGTTCTTCGCGGCTCCACGCCACGGTGGACCTCTGGGACACAGAGACGTTGACCCGGCAGGGCAGGAGGACAGACTCCTCCCCCTCGTACACCTCCACACCCGAAGCATGCTGGCAAACTGAAACACAGACACAAAAATGTGCTTTGTGCCGAGACGTAAGAACTGTAAGACGGACTTTCATTTCAGTGTAAATCACAGTTTGAATACTGACACTGGTAGTTTGTGCACAATCAACAACAGCACAGTCTAATGAGAACAGAGTGGAGAGCAGAGTACAGCAGCTCTGCCATGAATTCTACTTTTACGAGGTTATAATTTGTCAGCTCTGTTTATTAAAACTGCTGTTTTGGATTGTACAGGTGTGCCTAATAAAGTGGCCAGTCTATATTTCTATATATAATTTAATAGATGCTGTTGTTGTGCTGCTGCTTCATTCAGTCTTTAGTTTGTTCTTTTTGTTTTCGCTGTTCACATGTGAATGTCAACTTATGACTTTTTGTTTCAAAAAAGTAAAATAAAAAAAAAAATGAAAATAAGTCGTGGTCTGATAGCAAAGCCAGACACAAACTGTTTCCTTAATGACAATTAAAATAGTTTTACCATTTGGCCTTTGAAATGACGACTGCTGTGGACAGACAGCTGAGCAGTGACTGCAGAAAGGACAGAGGCTACACAGACTTCCTCTTGTCATTTGTAGTTTTATGAAATAGTTTTATGAGCACACCTCAGCAGAGGTCCGGAAAACTCGATCAGGTTTATTTGATTTATTAATTTGGCCTGGAGTGTGAGAAGCAGCGTAAACAGGTTGGGCACGGCCCAGGCTGTATGTTCATGAAGCCTGTCCCACGGATTCATCACACATCACTGTGATCAACAATGGACTTGGTTCTCATGGGATCCACGAACTCTTATCAGCCTGTAAGAAAGCAAAACGGTCCCTGATCCTGTTCAGCATCAGTGTTCACATGAGTCTAGATACAGTTTCTGTGTGTGGAGGTTCATCAGCCAGACCAGAGACGGAACGATGGTCTTACCAAACAGGAGAATCACGACCTCCACAAACCTCATCTTCTGCAAAAACCGTCAACGGTGACGGTTAAAATGCTTCTGGGCTTGAAAATCACGGTCATGCATCGCTGTTGTTCTTCTTCTCACGCAAACATTTACTTTCACTTTCAACAGGAAACGCTGCTCTGCTACGACATGACCTTCACATTAAAAGCTCTAAAAAATACAGGATGAGAAACTCATTAAAGAAAACACGCACAAATCACAATAAAGTGACATATCCTGGGTTTGCACAATGTTTGCAGAATTTATTTGAGAGAGTCAAGAAGTTCAGTCACTAATAGGCGGGCCGCGGCCCTGGTCCGGACCCGGTACCGGAACCGGCACATCGCTGACTTTTTATTCAGTTTTACATTTGGCCTGGTCCTGACATTCTTGAAATACCGGCACCAGTCCGTCGTGCCTGTCTGTGATTGGCCAGTTCTCGAGTAGACATGAAATGAAAAAGCTGTTTTATGGCCTGATGCGTTTTTCAGTTTTTTTTCTGAACGACTCGTTTCGTTCCGTCACACGGTGACAGTAACGTAATTATTAAGAATGACACAGGAAATACACGTGCTTCTCTTGTCGCATGATTTTGGCACTGATTTAATTTATTAAGGAAGGACAAAAATGTCTCAGTCAGTCACATTCATGTGTGGACCAGCAGCGACCGGCTCTGCCCCAGAACTCGCACGGTTCTGCTTCTCCCGGCACCGACGCGGAGGAAACGTTTGGAGTGTTGATCCTATTTGAAGACACATTTTACAATGAATTCAGGAGTTTCTGTCTAAAAAAGAACCATGAGTCCGTTAGTCCGGGGGTTCTGCTTTAGCCCTTCAAATTAGACCGTGGAAGGAGGAACTGACCCTGAACCTGCCTGTGTCTGGTTTAATGAAGCTGTGACTCGTTTTCATTAAAAAATGGAAAAGTGGTTTTTTATGGGTCAGGACGAACATCCAAAGTCAGACTATTGGACTTTACCTTCAGTCTGTATGAAGGGTGAGACGCTGCTTAACTGTTGTTGCACTAATTTGCCCCAAATATTTCAAAAAGTACGTGACAGGCAGCTGGGATGAATTTGACGAGTTTACAAAGTCAGAGCAGCTGTTATATGTTTAATTAATGATGATACTCAGTGATGAATATGGATCAACTATCAGTCAGGAGGAGACGAAATGTCCCCTCGTCTTCCTCCATCGTCCCTCTGCTCCATCTCGACCATCTTCTCTGTGATGCAGAGTGACATCTGTGTCACATATGTCCACTGCTTTTAAATATTTATTTTAGAAATACACTTTCAGTCAGTTCGTAGTCGCATGGCAGCACCAGCCCTGTTCTCTACAGTCCAAATTCACAAGCCGACAAACTGACAGAACACTCTTCATGTTGACACTAGGATCACGTTTTGATCCATTAAAAAAAATTTTTTTAAACACACACACACTTTGTTACATACTGTATATCACCCCCAGAATTACTAGTCATCATTATTATTATTAATGTTGTTCTATTCTGTCCTATATCCTTGATTTATTTAGTTGTTTGCTGCGGATGTTACTCCTGAATCTCCACCTCATAAAGTGCTAATATTGTTTGGATTAAACCTACAGCATGAAACGTGAAATGAATCCATCCTGCTGCGTCCAGCCGTCCCTGAACTTGAAGCTAGTCTCTCATGGTGGTTACTCACACACACACACACACACACACACACACACACACAGACACACACACACACACACGCAGCACAAAACATCAACTACACAAACTGGAACACTGAACTGTTTTTCAATGGGGGTTGACCTCCGTATTTTCTTTACAGAGAATTTCCAATTTGTTCCCCTGCATCAATCCGCATCAAGATGTGGACCTGTTCAGGTTTTTATCGTGGTGCCAGTGAGCCGGTAGTAGACTACAGGATGGATATTATTTCACTAATTAATGACTTGATAAGCGATCATCAATTCGATTTATTTTGTCTCACTGAAACTTGGTTGCAGCAGGAAGAATATGTTAGTTAAATGTTTGGACCCCCCCAAGTAGAAGCTCAGGTCGAGGTGGAGTAGCAGCAGCAAACCATCACTCCATCTTACCAATAAACTCTAGACATAAACATAGTTATAACTCATTTGAGAGTCTTACTCTGAGCCTGGAAAACTCAAAATCCACTTCGATTTGTTATTGTGTACCGTCCTCCAGTCACTTATTCTGAATTTTTGACTGAAGTAGCTTCATTAACTGTACTCCTGTACAAGTTGATTACCTGACTGATAATTATGCAGCATCTTTACGCTCCATACTTGATAGTGTTGCCCCTCTAATTCTGAACAGGCGATCTCCATGGTATAGCTCGCAAACCCGCAATTTAAAGCAGGCGTCACGAAGACTAGAAAGGAAGTGGCGTTCCACTCATTCACAAGAATCATGCTTAGCCTGGAAAAAGAGTTTATACTTATACAAATTAGCCGCCGTAAAGCCAGAACAGCTCAGTAAGTCCTGAGTCCCTTTTAGACTGCTTTGTGCCCATAGACCTTGCTGAGCTAACTTCAACTATAACATCATCTAAACCAACAATGATACAGCACCATGACGGGCTTATTGTAACCCATTTTTCTTTAAGGTGATGAATACAAAGACGCTGCAGAGGACAAAGTGTCCCCTGACACTGTGTGCTGACAGAGCTGCCAGCAGAGAGCACTCTCTGCCCACAGACAACTCTCGTCCTCGGCCATGGTAAGACGATTTAAGACACACACACACACCAGCTCTTTGCTTTCCAGGGTTTCCGTCCTGTGACGCTCCGTGTGTCCAGTTCTCTGCATCGACATGGGCTCATAAAGTTGGGGTCAAGTGAAGCGACAATTATAAAGATGTAGAACATTCCTGAATGTGACAAATTCTTGAGGTAACTTTAGGTGTTTGGAAATTATTTGTATTGTTTAATTTTTATTGTTTGGAAAGGGTGTTGATTTCCTGTAGCGGGTTTAGACTTGGAAGTGGTCATAACGCAATACAGAAAAACGGTAAAAAAGGAAAGGACAGTTAGATGCAATGACGGACTAACTTCACAACAACACGAGTACGGCAGGAAACAGTGATGCAAGCGCTCCGACACAAACAAAAACATCCAGAAAATTAAAACATTCATTTAAATCTTATTACCAAAAAAAATAATAATTTGTACCTGCTACATCGATATTCCCCACGCACAGTGGGAATATAATATTGGCTTATAGCTCCAATAAAACTGCTGTGTGGCCAAACTGTCATATCAGAGAACAAAACAATAAAAACCACATTCATTCATCAAACATCCTCCACATTAAATTGGTTAGTGAACACTGAAGTCTCACTGTGCAGATTTGTGGTCCTGACAGAGTCTGCAGCCAGCAGCTGGAGCGGGAAGGAAAACATCGTGCCTGGTACCGGTACTGAAAGTCTCCAGTGGTTCTAACCCCCCACATCATCAAAGTGCTGGACAGACTGGTCCTGGACCCTCCTCTGGCCCCTGATGAAACCGTCCCTCCAGTCTGCTTATGAGCTTTAACTGGGGTCGGAGGATGCGTTGCTACACCCAACTGCACGAGCCTGGGGGGTCCCTGAGGATTACGTTCACAGTCCAGCCTGTCGTGCTGGGGGAGAAATTAAACAGCCTGCATATTTATAAGAATCTGGTAATAAGTGTTGATTGACGTGCATCGTCCCTGTAGAAATGAAGAAGTAAAGGTGAGGCTGACTTTGACTCTTTATGTTCCGACCGTGTTTATTAGTTCATTACATGTGGTTGTATCTCATCGATATTTTTTTGTGATGCCCCCCCACTCACACCACCACACAGACTCACCCTGTCACGCCGTGTGCAAAGTAGAACCGATCCTACTTCACCTAAAAAAAAAAACAGAAGAAATCTTCTTGTATCATGTAAACCAGCCGTGACGGCAGGACAGCGATGTATGCGTGAACAGGAAGTGCTGAGTCTGAAGTCGTCTATCTGCTCTTCAGACATTCCGTCCTCACCCAGACAACATGAAGACATTTGTCTCTCTGCTCCTTGGTGAGTCAAACACACACTACAGAGAAAACACCCGTTAACAGTAGGAAGCTGAAACTTAATCTAGGCTTCATGTGTTGCTTATTGTCCAAGTGGTCTAACCTCAAAGACCAAAGAGGTTATTATGAGTGTGACAGATCACACTCATAGGAACCTCTTCCGGTCTGAACTGGTCTGTTCTAGTCTGGCCAAGTCAGTCTTTTTCTTCTCAGCACAAATGAAATTTTTTCTTAAAAAGTGACAATTACTTCAAAATGAAAAATGTTCTTCCTTGTATCATTTAAGGGTTTGTCCAGTGTGTTGCCCTCAGTTTACCCATCGTCATCAGTCGTGTGCTCTTTAACAGACTGACAGGCGGTGGAAGGGCTCTTTGTGTGTCCTATGTCCTTTGGTGTCCCCTGACCTTTGGTGTCCTTCAGTTGCAGGTGTTCCTGTGCTGTTGCTGTGCTGTGTTTCTGAAGGTAAAACACAGACATTTAGAGTTTTTGATGATTCGTCTTTGACATAAATCAGAGTTTGGTGTAAACAAAAGTGTCCAACTCTCGATTCTCCAGCACACTGACCCGATTATTTGCTCAGTAATACTGAGGGTCCTGTAGAATCCAATCCAGCAGCATGTCACATATGTGATAATTCATATGTGTTTATTATTGAAACGGTTAATGTAGCGTTCGTGTCGGAGCTGAACACAAAGGTAACACTGCACTGGTCATTTCTCTCCTCACTATTAACCAGCTCTGTAGCCGGGTGACAAACAGCTGCGAAACAACCTGAAACTAGTGTCCCAAAACATTTGGTAAATACACAGTTGGACAATATGTAGAGCTGATATTGGCAAAATCTCTTTGGGTGAAGAATGAAGACATTTTTAAGGGTTTTGCTTAAAAATTACTATCCCGTCCCCCTGTGTCTGCTGCTGATGGGAACTCTCTGGTTTGGAATGTGACTGTCTCAGTTTTCACCAGAACCTGTGGCACATTATCTTGAACATGTACAACAGTGTAAAGTAACATGTTCACAGCAGTTGGCAATTAAGCAACAAGCTTGTTGTGGTGAACACATGATGGTGGATACGCACAGCTGGAATTATTGCTTTTCTGCACGTTTATGACCGTTTAACGAGTGTTTGAATCATTTCCTCTTATAGTTTGTTAATTTGTGTTTTTACGCTGGTACCCGAATCAGCCGCAGTCTGGGTAAGGGGTAAGTTTTACTTTCCTGAGATTCCTGGTCCCTCTCTGCTGCAAACAGGGAACAAGCTGCTCCTCGGAGACTAAGACCATTAAAAAGTGTTCTTAACAAGACAAATCTCGAGAACTACTAGTGACAGGTTCTAAAAGGACTTTCCACCTGGTCCTAACAGGAACATGTCGCAGAGCCAGGAAGGACTTATTTCACTCTGTGAGAGCCTGGACTAACACTGGACCCTGTCTCTATGTTTGTCTCTGCTCTTCAGTTCCTCCTCTGACCCTGAAGTTCTCTGAGGATCCTGTGATGACAGGAAGTGATGTCACTCTTTTCTGTGAAAACAGAGAGGGTCACTATGTCAAAGCTTATTTCTTCTTTAATGGAAATGAACTTGGATCTGAACTTAAGGTCATGTTCATCATCCGCAAAATCCAACATTCTCATGAAGGTTTCTACACGTGTTCACATAATGAACTTGGAAAATCTCCTCAGACGTGGCTGAGGGTCACAGGTCAGGAAACTTTTTAAAGATATGAACTAACCTGCTGAACTGGTAATAAACTGATCACTGAACCAGTTTCTTCTCCTCTACAGATCCTCCTATAACCTCTGGTCCACACACCACCACATCATCTACAACTTCTCATCCTCCAGCCTCCACCCCTACCTCTCTTTCCATCTCCTCCATCGTCCACATTTCAGTGGTTGTGGTAGTTGGTAGTCTCCAGGTTCTGGTTCTGGTTGGGATAGTGCATCAGTGGAGAAAACAAGCAGGTGTGAACAAGTTTATTGGCAGAGAAAAAATTGACTTTGTATAATACAGAACAGCTAAAACCCTGTGGGGACTGGCTTTACCAAATGTAATCAGGTATTAGTGCACTTCTTTAATTATGTAAAGAGTCCGAGGTAAAGCGGAAGGAAATGGACGTCAACAAATATGGGGATCTCAGAACACATATGATGACTAGTAAGGAGCAGATGCATAAAAAAATACAGTATAATAATAAATAAATGTTTGGTCCTAAATTAACATCAAATCACATTTAAAAAATGTTATACTGTGAGAGATTTTAATGAACCATGACTAATGAAAAATAATACTGATCAGGAATAATCAGATAGGTACAAAGGAAAGGACACATTACCAAAGACAAATATAAAGTCAAACAAATATGAAAAGTATGATTATAAAGAAGACACCCATAGATAAAATATCTACTAAAAACATCTTGAATAAAACCCGTTTGCTATGTCAAATGTTATAAGAAGAAATCAGAATCTAAGTAGGTAAAACAAACAGATGAGAGGGAGCCAAACGATATGAGTCACTGATTCCTTTGAACGGGGCCTTTTGTTGATGCAGAAATGTCATAAACTAAGAAACATAATAAATAGTTAAAACAAAATCAGGAGTCAATCTAAGGGATCAGTGTCAGCTTAAGTAAAACTGATCCAAACCAGATTCTAACATACTCTCACGCTAAAAAAAGAGCCAGTGACTCCGAGTTCAGACTTTAGCTGAAGAAGTGCTTCTAACACTCCAACACCATTTAGTCTGTAACATGTAAATCGCAGTGGACAACAAATCTGTGGACAAAATCTTTGTTTTCATCCCTTCTCTTCTCCTCTCAGGAAAGAAAAATTCATCTCCTGCAGTGGATGTCAAGACTAGACAGACGACCAGCAAAAGAGGTAGGCTGTGTCCAACTCCTGTAAGTTACAGAAAAGGTATCAAATGTACAGACTGTAATATAGTGTGTTCCCAATAATCATATACTGTAGGACAAGGATGCTGGAGGTAGGGGTGTCAAGGGGCCATCGCACCCTCTCCTCCACAGTTTATGTAACATAAGTTTTAAGGCTGGACGAAATAATAAACCTTACACAACTGCTCAGTTTAAGAAGATTTATTAAAAAGAAAAGATAGTTGGCAAAGCAGGATGGAGATGTAGTGCTGAACCACTTTAAAGAAGCTGTCAACTACAACGATGACTGGTCATGCCGTTTGAAAGGGGAAGTCCAGTCACACAGTCCATAGCAATGTGGGACCAGGGACTAGGGACCAGGGAGGATGTCTGGGGGTCTTGGACTGTGCGCATTCTGGACATGCAGAAATGACTTTGACTTTGTGCATGGAAGACAACAAAAGGGTCCCGGAAGCCCCAGAGTGACAGGTTAAGTTAGAGGAATGACACCAATGAATGACTTTTGGGCGGAGGTTCTCTGGAATGTAGAGAAGGTGAGGGGGACAAGTAGAGGGTGCTGGTGACAAACAGAGGCGGGTAGGATATAGTCAGAAGACCCCAGAGGACCTGATAAGGACTCAGATGTTTTGCAGAGCAGAGGTATTCCAAGTTTTTGTGGTCCGTGAGACCAGGAAGGGCTGTTTGTATCCCTCCAACCAGTGTTGCCATTCCTCCAAGGACAGCTCGATGGCCAACATCGTGATTCCTCTCTGCCACCAAAAGACGGTGGGAAAAAAAAAGGCATATGGGTTGCTCTGTGAGAGCACAGCTCTTACCCCAGGACGGTCAGGGTCAGATAAGTTGAGTTTGGGAGCTGTGGTGAAACTTAACTTGAGCCTTTTGAAAGCTGTGGATTCTTGGGCGGATCACATGAACTTGACTTTGGAGTGGCTGAGTTGATGGAGGGGGGCTGCTATGTAGATGTGTCTTATAATAAAAGTGTGCGAATCCTAAGAATCCTTGGAGTTGTCATCGTGGGTCAGGCGTGAACCATTCCTTTACTGCCTGCACTTTAGCTAATCCATTGTGGTCTTGCCTTTTAAGATGATGTAGCCAAGGAACGTAACGTGGTAGAATAAAATTCGCATTTCGTTGCTTTTTTCTCCCCACACATCATTGACTAGGTTCTGGAATACAGCCTTGCACCGGTCATTCGTAATGACCCACTGGCGTAATAAAAGCAGTCTTCCATTCGTCACCCTCCCTAACTCTCACCAGGTGATAGGCGTTGGTGTAAATCACTGAGCCTTGGAGGAGTTCAAAGGCTGAAGACATTAGTGGGAGTGGATAGAGGTTGGTGACTGTGATCTGGTTGAGGCCCCTGTACCACAAAGAAGGAGCCTGCTCCAGCTGGTGAGGATGACAGGCAGATGATTCCAGTGGCTAGTGAGTCAGTTACATATTTCTGCATAGCTCGATGATCAGGGTTTGACAGTGAAAAAAGGCAAAAGGTGCTGGGCAACAAGTCTATGGCGCAGTCATGTGATCTGTGAGAGGGCAACAAAACGGCACATCAGATGTTATGGACAAGAGCAGGATATGGTCTTGGCAGTACAGAAAGATCCTTCGATGTCTCTTTTATAAGGGAGTCCTGGCCAAGTCTGGCAGCAGCTGTCCAAGTCCAAAACACGGTTAGACATTACACAGCAAACATACAATGAAATATTAACCATTCACTTACAAGCATGTTTATGAAAAACAAGTGCATGTTATGGAGTTGAGCTCAAGAATTCTTAGTTTAAGTATTAAAGTACAAATGTAGCTCGGCAACAGTCCAACTAATATACGGAAATATACCTTAGACTGAGCCTGCGGGTGGCCAGAGCAGGCCGTCCCACCCGAGAATACAGCTCGCAGTGAACCTGAAAGAGCAGAATCAGACATTCTGAGACACTGAGCAGAAGCATTCATACACAAAAGACACATGAAAATGCCTTTTAAAACTTGACTCCAAAGTACAAAGCTTGTCTGAGCTCCGTCATGTGAGGGGACAAAGAGACGTGGCTCGTGCAGGAAGTGCAGAGACAGAGAACACACTTTGGTAAGGCGCTTTCTTCTTCTTCCCTTTCCTTTTCTACTCTGTGCACTGCAGGGTTGGCCATGCGTCTGATCTTTGTCTTATTTCTGTTTTTCTTACTTTTCATTACTTACTTCTTACTTTCTACTTCATTAACAGTTGCACGACACCGGTTAGCTCTGGACTTTGGACACATAACTATTAGTGCGTGTTGGTGTCAACGGTGGTTTTTCACGTTTTTCTTGTCTCTTATGTTTACTGTCAGCAAATATAGGATGATACATATACACTTTTTATTTCATGCAGCTCTACAGACAAATATTCATTCCTGTCTGGCAGTGGGAGAGCTCACAGAAAGTAACAAAACTCCCCAACCACACACAGAAAAACCTGTATGTCACAACGATCCTACAAAGTGAATTATAAATTAGAAATATGAATGATTGGCGCAACAGAATTAACACACTGCAGCTTCTGTCCCATTGTGTCAGATTGTTAGTGAAGCTAGAAGAACAAATCCAGTTAGCGCAGTCTGTCCAGACAGGTCACATGACCTGCGTGACCCAAACACCCAGACTGAGGAAGGGGCACATGATGCTGTGGCCCTGATCAGATCCTCCTGGTCACTGACGGGCGACTGGGAGCTTTACATTTTCTGTGTGTGTGTGTGTTGTAGAGCAGCCATCAGATCCAAAGGTGAGATACTCGTCAGTGAGAGCAGGTAACGTCACACACACGTTTGAGACCGTGTCGTTAAAGGACAAAAGTTCGAGGCTCAGACAGGAAATAACTGATGTTTGTATCTCCACAGACGTTTGAAGACGGACAGACGGACGGACCTCCACATGTTGTGTTCTGTTGTTAAAAGTCTACGTTCCCAAATAAAACCCATTTTAGAAGACCCCACAATCCTCCTGGGGATTCGCTCCAGACGTTTCCAGTAAACTGGCACACGTTGAATTGTTCCTTCTTAGATATGGCGAGCAGCGCTCCTTGTAACTCGTCCTTAGCTCCTTTACTTGCTGACCTGTGCATGGACTCTTGTCACAGACTTTGTTGGTTGTCCTTTCCGTCTTTTCACTGTTTGTCTGCTTCAGGTCGGCTCAATAACAAACCTTTGCCCTGCCTCTCCAACGTGAAGCCCGTCGATTACTCACGCACTTCTTCTACCTTCTGCTGCATCAATCATCAGTCATACGGAGGCAGCAGCTGATTCCTGCTGACTCAGCACTGTGAAGTTTCGTCTCTTTCCTGATCCTGCTGATGGAAATCACACTCTGACGTTCTGAAGGAACTAGTCAGTGTCACCAGTAACAGATTATATTGTCACAGCTGTGTCGACATGAACAACTGCTGTGAGAAACTTTTTATACAACGTGACCATAAATGACTTTTCCATGTTCTGCAGCAACGTGAGTGTGAGACACGATACAATACGACTTTATTGATCCCACAGTGGGGAAATTCTTGTGTTACAACAGCAGCAAGAACAAAGTAAAACAGCATTAACTGTGCAAACAAAGCAATAAAAAATAATTTTGTATCTAATAAATTAAGTACAACTCTGCAGTTAAAGTAAAAGTTTCGTGGTTTAATTGTAAAATTATAGGTTTTCTTAAAGAGTTCGTAGCTTCTCCTCGATGTAAAACAAACAGATTGTGTGTGACTAAGTCCAGCTCAGACTAGATGAAGGCTCTGGTCCGTTTAGTCTTGACCCTGAAATTAATATGTCCTGAGCAGTAACATTTTCCATCAACCACAACAACTGTTACTATAAGAAGGAAGCTGCCGTTAACCCGTGGGACTCCATGACTTTGGATTGAAAACGTCTTATCAGTCAGTAAATTCGTACGTGTTCTTTATTGCATTTGCATGGTTTGAAACTGAAGGCACTTGACGTTTTCTCCTTGACTTCGATTTCTGCTGCCTCGTACCTGGACGTCGCTTTGGATAAAAGCGTCAAAAGACTAAACGTAAAACACACGTGCAGATGCTAGCGTTACAGCTAATTTTGTATTTTCAGAAAGCACGTTACTATTGGCACTTAACTTACTGCTACTTTTATGAAAGATAAATGTTATTATGAAAACACAACAACAGCAGACAACAGACAAACTGATAAAACACACAAGTTGTGTGTCTTCCAGTGAGCAACGTAGCTTCAGTATCAGAACGTTTAAATTAGAGTAAGTCAACATTGCAGCTTTTGTTTTAATGTTTTAAAGTTTCTTTGTTTCAAACTGAACCCGTTTCAACAATCACTCACTCAGTGGATTTTCCAAATTGAAGCATTTTTACTTCTGTGTTTGCACAGATGGCTCATGGTGAAATTCTTTAGCTCCAACCCGTCTAAACAGCAGCGCAGCCTGCAGAAGCAGGAAGTCACTCAGGAACCCACATCTCCTCAGTGAGGGTTGGGGTCCTTCATACAGGAAACCTCAGCTGTCAGCTACACGGCCACATGAAGCTACTTCTTCTCTGTGGTCAAAGAGGTTTCCATGGTTTCAGCAAACATGATTAACACTTAGCTGTGTGATGAAGACATCGTCCAGACGCTCCAAATCACATCAACAGTCAAACATGTTGACCAGTCCTCAGTGGAGATTCATTATCTGCTGTTGTTTCATCCTCCACCTCCAACCTGCAGAGGACACAGTAAATTATGTCTGTTACACACTAATGATTTAATGTCACTGATCACAAGTATTAACAGTTCAGTCACTAAACAGCCACAAACCTTCACATTTGTGTTCAGACACAAAATGATCCTGAGTCCTGCCACAGATAAACCTGGAACATGTAGAAATAATCAAACAGCTGATTCCTCTGTGACAGGAGCTGTGATGGTGACTTTCTTCTTGTTCAAAGTTACCTTTAATCAGAATTGTGGGATTCACACTGATCACAAATCAAAGTTTAATATCTGTGATTGAAATGATTCTGACGTTGTGTATCTGCTGAGAACAGCTGAACACACTGGGAACAGGTACATTCATAAGATCTTCCTGATTTTTGACATAAATAGAATAACATATTTGGATCCATGAGATGATTTGTCTGTTTTTTTATTCTACCAGTTCAAAAATAGGTCGTATCCACAATATGAAGGAATCATCAGCTCTGTATGTTTGATCAACAGAATCAAAGATTTAAAAGTGAAAATTTACTCACTCGTCTGAGGAGGAGGAGGAGTGACGATCGTTCACTTCTTTGGAGGATCAGTGAAGTTCTTTGGCTTCGCTGTAGAAAGAGAAACCAGAGTCAGTCAGAGTCCAGATCAGCACATCAGAAAAACATCCTGTTAGTCTGATAATATCTATAAACTTGTATGTACAAACATGTACCTTCAGTAAATACTGAAATATGTGTGTTAATGTTTGACATCAGTGATTTGAGGTGGTGATAATTACAGATTATTTAATAGCTACACAAACAGCAGATTAATAATAACTATAAAAATAAAGTAACTACTCTTTCTTCATTTTCCCATTAGGGAAAGAGCTACAGTCAATCATCCTTTTCCACTTTAATTAAATCCTAATCTTCCACTCTGACACCAGCTAACCTCATGTCCTCTGTTAGGAACGTCCATATATCCCTCCTTTGGTCGTCCTCTCGCCAAATCTTGCCTGGCAGCTCCATCTCCAACATCCTTCTACCAATATATTCAAAATATCCCTCCTCTGCACATGTCCAAACCATCTCAATCTGGCCTCTCTGACTTTGTTGCTAATGAGGAACGGCAGACGCTGTCCCTCTGATGAACTCGTTCCTTAGATATTCTATCCAACCTTGTCCCATCCTAAGGAGAACAGCAACATCTTCATCTCTGCTAATTCCATCTCTGCCTCTTGTGTCTTTCTCACTCTCCTGTCTCTAACCCATAGAGCAGAGCTGGTCTCACCACTGATCCTGTACACCTTTCCTTTTCTGAGTCTTGCTGACACTCTTCTGTCACACAACACTCCTGACACTTTCCTCCACCCATTCCAACCTGCCTGCACTTGGCCTCTTCACCTCTTTTCCACACTCCCATCACACTGAACTGATGACCCCAAGTACTTAAACTCCTGCACCTTCTTCACCTCAGCCCCTGTAACCTCACACTTCTACCTGGATCCCTCTCGTTTACAACATGTAATCTGTCTTAACGCTGACTTTCATAAAAGCTTCTTTCCAGAGCTAACCTCCACCTCTCCAGCTGTTCCTCCACCTGCATTTACTCTCACTGCAAATCACAATGTCATCTGCAAACATCATTGTCCAGGGAGATTTCTGTCTGACCTCAGCAAAAGACTCTGTCAACCTGTCCATCAGCATAGCAAACAAGAAGGGACTCAAATGCTATCCTTGGTGTGAGTCCCACCTCCACCTTGAACTCCTCTGTCTGACCTCCGGCAATCTCACCACCGGATGCTCCTCTCATTTATGTCCTGAACTACTCTGACGTCCACTTCTCTGCCACTCTTGGGAGACATCCTCATACAGTACCACAGCTCCTCCCTGGCACCCTGTCATTCGCCTTCTCTAAATCCACAAACACACAATGCAGCTCCTTCTGACCATCTCTGTACTTTTCCATCAACAACCTCAAAGCCAAAAAACAACAGTGGTGCTCTTACCCGGGGCATGAAACCATACTGCTGCTGGAAATCTCCACTTCCTTCCTAAGCCTGGCTTCCACTAATCTTTCCCAAAGCTTTTTGTGTGGCTCATCAGCTTTATCCCTCTGTAGTTGCTACAGTTCTGGCTGTCACCCTTGTTCTTAAAGATCCCCACCTGGGACAGAACGCTTCTCCTCCATTCCCTCAGGCATCTTCTCACTCTCTAAAATCCTGTTAAACAGACCTGTCAGAAACTTCACTGCTGTCTCTCCTAGACACTTCCACACCTCCACAGGTATGTCATCAGGGCCAACAGCCTTTCCGCTCTTCATCCTTTTCAGAGCCTTCCTCACCTCATCCTTTCTAATATCTCCTGTTTCCTGCTCCACAACATCCACATCTTCCTCCCTTCTTTCCCTGTCATTTTCCTCATTCATCAACTCCTCAAAATACTCCTCCATCTTCTCTGCACACTGGATGGCTTGTTAGCACCTTTCCATCTCTGTCTTTAATCACCCTTATCTGTTGCACATCTTTCCCATCTCTATCTCTCTGTCTGGCTATCCTGTACAAGTCCTTCTCTCCTTCCTTTGTGTCTAACCTGTCATACAGCTCAAAGCTTTCTGTTTGGCCTTTGCCACCTCCCTCTTCACTCTGCGCTGCACTTCCTTGTACTCCTGCTACTTTCCTCAGTCCTTTCTACATCCCACTTCCTTTTAGCTAACCTCTTCCTCTGGATGCAGTCCTGTACTTCCTCATTCCACCACCAAGTGTCTTTATCATCTTTCCTCTTACCAGATGACACACAAAGCACCTTCCTACCTGTTTCCCTGATTACCTCTGCTGTAGTTTCCCAATCATCTGGAAGCTCTTCCTGACCACACAAAGCCTGTCTCAACTTCTGCCTGAATTCCTCACAAGTTTCTTCATTCTTTAGCTTCCACCACTTGGTCTTCTTTTCTGACTTTCCTCTCTTCTTCTTCTTCCTGACCACCAGAGTCATCTTACACACCACCATGCGGTGCTGTCTGGCTAACTCTCTCCTACCACCACTTTACAGTCACTAACCTCTCTCAAATGACCTGAACATAGAATGTAGTCCACCTGTGTGCTCCTACCTCCACTCTTGTATGTCACTCTGTGTTCCTCTCTCTCTGGAAACCTAAGGACTGTTAACCCACAGCCATTTCCATCCTCTTAGCAAAGTCCACTACCATCTGTCCTTCTGGATTCCTGTCCTTTACACCAAACCTGCCCATCACCTCCTCATCACCTCTGTTTCCCTCACCAACATGCCCATTGAAGTCTGCTCCAACAACTACTCTCTCTCCTCTAGGGATACTCTCTACAACCTCATCAAACTCACTCCAGAATCTCTCCTTCTCTTCTAACTCACAGCCAACTTGTGGAGCATACCCACTGACTATGTTCACCATCACACCTTCGATTTCTAGGGCTTTAGGCTCATCACCCTGTCTGAGACTCTTTTCACCTCTAGAACATTGTTCATCAAACTCCCCATCAGGATCACTCCTACTCCGTTTCTCTTCCTATCCACACCATGGTAGAACAGTTTGTATCCTCCTCCAATACTGGTCACTTGCTGCCCTTCCACCTGCTCTTGCACACACAAGTACATCTACCTTCCTTCTCTCATCATGTCTGCCAGCTCTCCATGTTAACGGGATGGCCGCTCTACTTTCCCTGTCATTGTGCCAACGTTAAGAGTCCCTACTCTCAGATCTAAGCTCCTGCATTTCCCCACTCTCTCTGACCTCGGACCCTTCTGCCTCCTCTCCTTCTTGAGAACAACAGTAGTCCATCTTCCACGGCACCCTGTAGTTAACAGCACCGTGGCGGTCAATAGAGAGCAACCCGGCCTCGACTGATCCGTATGAAAGTGGTATGGATGACTCTGCTGATTGTACTTGGCAAAATTTTACAGCGGATGCCCTTCCTGGCGCAACCCTCTCTATTTATCCGGCCATTGGGACCGCAAAAAACTGGCTTGCAACCCCTGTGGCTAGATTATAAAAATAAAGTAAATTCCTTCATTAATACAGTGGCAAAGAAAGAGCTACTGTCACATGTTAATTCACAAATTCAATGAATTAATTAAATATAACTTTTAATCCGAAATAATCACAAAGGTACGAGTGGTTTGGTGAAGCTAGTGAACTGACAACTATCCCACTTTGATGCGTGTTAAACATGTAAAAAACAACTATTAATAAAATATTATTACAAAATTAGAGAAATATTATTAAAAATATTCGAATTAAATTACCACATAAGTGGAAGCAGAAAGATATTCAATCTTAGTGAATTTCTGCGTCTTTCCCACCCTGTCTGTATGGCTGATGAGGATCTGTAAATATGATCGGAAAATTTCAGCCTCTGTCCTCGAGGTAAATAAAAACGTGTCAGACAAGCCACAAATCAGCTTGTCCCATCCACCGTTGCCAAGAATCAGCATCATTAGTGAATTTATAATTATTTTCACTGACAACTGAGTGAACATTCCCACATCTCCCTGTATCTACATAGAATAAACAACAGTCTGGATATTAATCTCTCACTGACACTTTACTGTGATTTACTGCTGAGCAGGTCCAGCTGGTGTGTGGGGGACACTGCTGTCTCACACAGACTCCAGCAGAACCAGCCCAGTTATTGGGTGATGTGACAATCCAGATAAACGGTTGGTATTTACAGAAACTAACACACACATTGACTGGGGCGGGGCTAAAGTTACAGTTAAAAAAAAAAGAAGCAATTTTTGTCTTTTTAATCAGCACATTGTTAACACAAGCATCTTACTATCGCTAGGCTGTGTCTGCTGCCACTGCTGCAGCTCTGCTGTGTGTGGACAACCAGTGGACACAGAGTTTGTAGGTCAAATACAAAGACACCGTTCACAGTTCTATAAAGAACATACAAGACAACCAACTCTCACCTTCGATGATTAGACGGACGCTTTTCTGTCTCATGGTGACTCCCTTATAAAGGACTTCACAGAAATATTTTCCTCTGTCTCTGTCTGTGGGGCATTTCAGGGTCAGACTGAGGTCTCCAGTTTTCAGCGGGTCTCTCTTCATCTCTGTTCGACCTTTGTAAAACCTGTTCTGTTGTCCAGGCTGGTCAGAGCCGTTATAATACACATGGACTGTCGTTACTGGTTCACGTCTTCATACCACTATAGCATCCTCAGACAAGTTCCCTGTGGTCCTGAAGGGCAGCTGCACAGAGTCCACTCCCTCCTTCACCTCCACCTGACAGCCTGCGAGGACAACACACCACAACATCAGACGGACAGACAGCAGCCGCAGTTTAGAGAAAACAGTTGTAGAGAAAAGTGGGACAGAACCAGATGGAAACCCTGATTTTTCCAGCGTTTAAATACTTGAATCAAAGCAAACAGTTACATTTGTAGCTGATCCTTTCAGTATTTAAATACCCAAAGTCTTGTCGTAAGTGCAGGGTTTGTTTCAGTGTTCCCTGGATAAACAGGAAGTGCAGACATGAATATGGTTAGAAACTCACAGTTTGTACTAGCGCAGTTTATCAGTACAACGAGCCGTTTCTCCTCATCTACATTTAGTTAAAGTTTGACCTTGTGCCCAAAAACAGAAACAGAAACCTTTAACCCGTCTCCCGCAGTTCACTGTCCTTCCTCAGACCATGGAAATCTTGGAAAATTTTAATCTACTTGATGAACAAAGAACCCTTGACTTTAAAAGTGGGAAAGATCAACACTCCTCGAATGGATGGTGTATTCTGTTTACATCAGTGAAATCTGCTCATAAACCATTTGAGAACTGAATTGAATTCAACTTGTAGCGACCAACACGTCACATACACGTAACACGAACACACATGAATGCCCACATGACTCTCAGCCAGCGAATCACAACATTATTTCAATTTCCCCGCGCAGTGTGAATCAGGAAACAGGAAGTGTATTTCTAGGAGGACTGAAGGCTGGTGACGTGGGGGTAAAGTCATGGAGGACACCCTCTTTGGTTGCACGGTCGCAGTTATGATGCAGTGACTACGCCTGCACTGGAGTGGACCTTGGAGGGACCGCGATTCCTGTTCGGATTATATATCTTCTCTTGGATCCCTAAGTTTGCCTTAAGAACGTCTTTGTGGGGGGGAATCTGTTGCCGACCTCCGAACGTGCTCGTTTGGCTCGCTCGGTGCCGTGAGTACATTGTAACTCTTGGAAGTGTCCAGTCCACACTCAGAACGTGGTCGAAGACTCTGTTTTTGGTTGTTCACTTCCTGAAACTGTTCCTGACCTGTGTAGTGAGGGGATGTGCCACTGCCCGTTCATTCTGCCATTATTATAAAGGGTCAATATAAGCAGCACTTAGCATCATTAGCATGTCCGCTATGCTAAGCTAAAACAGATAAGTAGCTCAATGGGCTCCACTGAGCAAGACACTCAACGCCAGCTCCCCTGCCGCCCATGGCAGCCCACTGCTCCCCCCAGAGGGATGGGTTAAATGCAGAGGACAAATTTCACTGTAACCTGTATGTGCAAATGTATATGTGCTCAGTGACAAATAAGGACGCTGTCATAGTCTGTCAATTTGCAGCATTATTGTGAAGCTCCAGTGTTTGACCAGCTTTACTTCCTGTCCCCTGCTTTTATTTTGTGGCCCCTCAGCCCTACTTCCTGTCTTTAGTCCTCTGGTCGTCTCGTTCGTCCTCACTGCTTTCACCTGTGCCCCCAGTCAGTGTGTTTCCCCGTGTTGCTGGGGACTCCTGCTTTTGGACACTGAACCTTCTCTGGTTTTGGTTTATCGGTGTTAAATGCTTCCATGTCTACATCCTGTGTGTTGTCACACTCGTGTCCTGTCCTTCCTGTAGAAGGATTCGATAAACCCTTTTGACCACCACACTCCTCTCACCTGGGTCCTTGACACACACACACCCCCTTGCATGTTATGAATATGAATGTTGCTGCACACTGGCAGGACACAGTGAACTCGGATGATAAACTGGGTTTGATGCTCTCACACACCCATGTGAGGTTTGGACTTGTGTCCACCTGTGTGGTCGAGGTAGCGGCTCTTCCCGTTGTGCCTGTCTTCACTGAAAACTGAAACTAATTCAAAGAGACGGTTTCTCTTCGTGTTGTCTCCTGTGTGTGACATCAGCTCTGCAGCTTGATTCACTGAGGTCACTAAGGTTCGTTCAGAACAAAGAGAAGTCGTGGACACAGTTTATGGACTGATGTAAAGAGACAGTCAGCAAGAAAATACACTAAACTAATCAGAGAATTCTTACCTTTGACTGTGAGATGAAAACATTTCTGTCTCATGATTTCTCCTTTACAAAGGACATCACAGACATATTCTCCTGTGTCTCTGTCTGTGGGGTATTTCAGGGTCAGACTGAGGTCTCCAGTTCTCAGCAGGTCTTGCTTCATCTCTGTTCTGCCTGGTTCTGTTCTGTTCTTCAGTCTGGTCAGAGCCGTTATGATACACATGAACTGTCATTACTAAGTCACGTCGCCACAGCACGGTAGCGTCCTCAGGCAGGTCCCCTGTGGTCCTGAAGGGAAGCTGGACAGATTCCACTCCCTCCTCCACCTCCACCTGTTGGACTGAGAGGACAACAAAGCACAACATCAGCTGGACAGACAGCAGCAGCAGTTTAGAGGACACAGTTGTAGAGAAAACTGAAGGACAAAACCAGATCAGAGCAGAAGGAAACAGGGGACAGAAACCTAGAAACTAGAAGCAGCTTTTGATCAGAGTCTTGATGCTGTTGGGACGTTTTGTCCATGTGCTGCTACACACTAGCTGTCTGCTGCTTTTCTGTGGGACATTTCAAACCCGTGTCCAACATGGATCCACAGAAACCTTCTTCAGTGTTTGTGGAGCAGGATTGACTCAGCTCACGTCTCCATTTGTTGGATCGTTTGTGATGAATCTACCTCCTCCTGTTTCCACCCAGTGACCATCCTGACCTGCTGCCATTAAAACCTCATTAGTTGTCAGATGTTCCTGGTGGTTTTTCATGTAACGTGACTAATTCTTACGTCTTTTCTTTATCCTGACCCAACTGTTGTCTAACATGTTTCATTAAACTCAAACGTAGCAGATCATTTTCAAAACACATTCAAAGTTCAACATTTAAAATGTGTCGCTGTAATATTTACAATAAAATTAAGATTCAGTTGATTCGCAAATCTGTTTTTATTTTAAATATTTTACACAGCGCCTAAACATTTCTGTAAAGGATAGGATAAAACTGTCTATTGTGTTTGGACCTAAAAGTCTCAGAAACATGTTTTCTAACCATATTGCTACTTTAAATGACATAACTCTTGCCCCCAGTAGTACTGCAAGGAATCTCGGAGTCATTTTTGACCAGGATTTGTCATTTAGCTCACACATAAAACAAATCTCTAGAACAGCCTTCTTCCACCTAAGAAACATTGAACAAATTAGGAGCATCCTGTCTCAAAGCGATGCTGACAACTGGTCCATGCATTTGTTACTTCTAGATTGGACTACTGTAATTCTCTACTTTCAGGCTGCCCCAGTAACTCTCTAAAAAGCCTCCAATTAATCCAAAATGCTGCAGGAAGTTTATTGGCTGGGATTGGTAAGAGAGATCATATTTCACCTTCATTAGCTTCTCTCCATTGGCTTCCCATTAAATGCAGAATAGAATTTAAAACCCTTCTTCTTACCTATAAAGGTTTAAACGGTCAAGCCCCATCATATCTAAAAGATCTCCTAGTACCATATCATCCTACTAGACCACTTCGGTCCCAAAATGCAGGCCTACTTATGGTTCCCAGAATTTTAAAAAGTAGAATGGGAGGCAGAGCCTTTAGCTATCAAGCTCCTCTCCTGTGGAACCAGCTCCCAGTCCAGATTCGGGAAGCAGACACCCTCTCTACTTTTAAGAATAGGCTCAAAACCTTCCTTTTTGATAAAGCTTATAGTTGGTTATAGTCATGCTGCTATAGGCTTAGACTGCTGGGGGACTCTGCACTGTGTCACTTCCTCTTCTCTTCACTCTCTCCTCTCACCCCACATTTATAATGTCACCACTGTATGACATTAACTCTGTATCTTCTTTGTCCCGTAGTCGTCTCTCTCCCTCTCTGTCCCTGTCTTCAGGTGTCCCCGGATTTGGCGCTGTGTGTCCTCCAGTGTGCAGCTACTGGTCCTACTAACCTGCTCAATGTTTTGTTGCTTTTGTTGCTCTGTTCTTTTCTATCTCCACTTTCCACTCAGCCCAACCGGTCAAGGCAGATGTCCGCCCACCCTGAGCCTGGTTCTGCTGGAGGTTTCTTCTGTTAAAGGGAGTTTTTCTTCTCCACTGTTGCCTATAGCTGCTCAAGGGGGATTTGTTGGGTTTTCTCTAAATGTTTGTATAGTCTTGACTTTATTATGTAAAGTGCATCGAGAGACTTTGTTGTAAATTGGCGACATATAAATAAAGTTGAATTGAAAAAAAAGTTGTTCCAGGAAAATAATCCATTGTATTACTAAATTAACTTAGAGAAAGAAACTAAAGAAGTATTAATACTAATGTTAATAAATCAGCATGAATCATAATTTAATCAATAAAATTAAAATAATAAATCTAAATTATGAATTATACATTAATACATCAAACTAATTAACTACAATATTATTTAAACAATAACTGTAAAGCAATAATTAATAATATATAATAATAATAATTTAGTAATATGAAAACTTCAGCATATAAACGGAACTGACCTCTGACCCACAGCTCCACTTGTTTCTTCATCAGGATGTTTCTCTCCTCTCTGTAGACGCTGCAGGTGTAGGTGTCTCTGTCCCAGTCTGTTGGGTATTTCAGGGTCAGACTGAGGTCTCCAGTTTTTAGCAGGTCTCTCTTCATCTCTGTTCGACTTTGTAAAACTGGTCCTGATCTTCAGGCTGTTCACAGCCGTGCTCATACACGTGGACATTATCACTGTCTTTGTCCGTCCACTCCACTCTGACGTCTTCAGGCAGGTGAACTGTGGTTGTGCAGGGTAGCTGGACAGACGCCACCTCTGAATCCACCTCTACCTGTGGGACTGAGAGGACAACAAAGACCAACATGATGTGGACAGACAGCAGCAGCAGCTCTGACACATTTTCTTTGAGTGTGTGAAGTGAAATATTTGTAGTGAAACATGTTTGATTGGTTCCAGTCTGAAATGTCTCCATGTCTCCATTGAACAGAGACACTGTTTGTCTTTGGTGTCTGTCCAATCTTTCTTCAGTCCCACTTTATTTCATGTCTCTGACAGAGAATCTCTGTCCCATCATCTGACTTCACTAACACTCACTAAATGAGATGAAGTCTAACAGTGAAAATTAGAAACTAAATGTCGACAGGATCAGGTTTGATGGAGGATCTGGGAGCAGACCGACTTTATTTTGACAATGAAATAAAATCCTCAGTCATATTTAATTAATAAAATGAAATGAGATAAAGAAAATCCAACATCGAACCTTCAGAGAATTTAACTGATCGGGTCTGAAAAAGACTGAGGTTCTGATCAAACAGACTGTTCCACAAATCGGATTTACAACTGAATTTATCATTTAAGTTTTTACAAATAAAACATAACGATAATAAAAAATATCTTGTCAACATTTAGTCTATGTTACCATAAACATTAACAGCAGTTAATTTAACATAAAGACTGAACTGACCTCTGACCCACAGCTCCACTTGTTTCCTCATCAGGACGTTTCCTCCCTGCTGTAGACGGTGCAGGTGTAGATGTTACTGTCTCTGTCTGTGGGGTATTTCAGGGTCAGACTGAGGTCTCCAGGTTTCAGCAGGTCTCTCTTCATCTCTGTTCGACTTTTGTAAAACCAGGTCTGTTTTTCAGGCTGCTCAGAGACGTTCTGATTCACATGGACCTTCCTGTATCCGTCCGTCCACTCCACTCTGACGTCTTCAGGCAGGTGATCTGTGGTTTTACAGGGCAGCTGGACAGACTCCTCCCCTGAATCCATCTTAATCTGTGAAACTGAGAGGACAACAAAGACCAACAGCAGCAGCAGCTCTGACACATTTTCTTTGAGTGTATGAAGTGAAATGTTGGTAATGAAACATGTTTGATTGGTTCCAGTTTGAAATGTCTCCATGTCTCCATTGAACAGAGACACTGTTTGTCTTTGGTTTCTGTCCAATCTTTCTTCAGTCCCACTTTATTTCATGTCTCTGACAGAGAATCTCTGCCCCATCATCTGACTTCACTAACACTCACTAAATGATTTGAAGTCTAACAGTGAAAGTAAATGTTGACAGGATCAGGTTTGATGGAGGATCTGGGAGCAGATCGACTTTTATTTGACAATGAAATAAAATCCTCAGTGATATTTAAGGAATGAAATGAAATGAGATAAAGAAAATACAACATCGAACCTCCAGAGAATTTAACTGATCGGGTCTGAAAAAGACTAATCGGATTACAACTGAATTTATCATTAAATTTTTTACAAATAAAGCATAATGATAATAAAAAATATCTTGTCAACATTTAGTCTATGTTACCATAAACATTAACAGAAGTTACAACAACACTCACTAAATGAGATGAAGTCTAACAGTGAAAGTTAGAAACTAAATGTCGACACCAACAGATTTGATGGAGGATCTGAGGGGATATTTCAGAAAACAGCTTTAACAAAGTCGTAATTTAACCCTGAAATCAGAATTGATTAAACCTGAGGAAGAAGCTCAGAGTTTTCAATTAAAAAATTGATCAATCAGTCCAGTAAACTCTGTTTGATTCTTCTGAAAAACCAACAGATCTCAGATTGTATGATTCAGCATTTGTAATATTGTAAATAAAGAGATGAACTGGTATTTTTTCTGTGCAAATAAAAATCATAATGTGATATTAATATTTAGTTATATTTAAGCAGAGAAAGAGTCTGAATTGGGTAAAACAGTCAATATTTACCACATTTTGTTCAGTGGACTTTGTTCCGTCATTTGGCAGAATTAGTTTTCTTTGATGGATGATGAAATGCTGGAATCATATTGTTCTTTACAACAATTTATTTAATATGTTTGTTCAGATATACTCTGATAGGCAGGGCTTAGAATTAAGTGTCCTGTTGTCCCAGGGACATAAATCTATCATCAGTGTCCTCACTCTCTACACATGTGATGCAGTGCTACATATCGCATCTAATTGTGTGAAATGTAAATAAAAACCTCTAAAATATTTATGCTGGTATCTTAATAATAAGACAGCATGGATGTACATGGGTTGCGATGCAGGACCAGGTGTGGACCACCCTTTGTAAAAACTCGTGCTAAAACAAGGTGCAGAACAAGTTTCGCTGTGGTGACTAAAGTTAATATTATTAATGATATACCTACCATGGTGAATCACTAGCACAGATCTGTCGATAACATGTGCAGAAATAATTTATGATGAAGCACTGAAGCTTTCAGTCCATTTGAACTAAATAAAGTTCATGTGTTGAAGCTCCAAATGACCACGGCACCATTTAGTGGTCAGAATAATTCTGGTCATTTACAGGAACTTTAAGCGCAGGTTTTAAGATAAGATACGACTTTATTGAACTGTAACAGTCTTGCATGAAGGAGCTGCTCAGAGCCTCCACAGTGTGGTGCAGGGGGGGGGGTTATTATCCAGGATGGATGTTAGTTTGGGCAACACCTCCTCCAGAGCCCCAGAGCTGGCACTCCCAACCAGCTTGTTAAGACTCCTCCTGTCTCTGTCAGAGGACTGCTGAGGCCACAACAGTGTCCTAAGAACACCACTGTAACATTTGCACATATATGTTACAGTAAAATTTACCATTTAACCCAGCGGTGGGCTGCTGATGCTGGATGTCTTGCTCAGGGAGACACCTGGTGGGTAGGCTGGGGATTGCAGGTAGGCTGGGATTTCCAGACCGGGATTTGAGCACACTTCATCTGTTTTACCCTCGAGCGTCTCTACCCATTGAGTTACCAGGCCGCAATAAAATGGCCGTAATAAAATCCGTAACAGCTCTCTGCACACACCAAAGGACCTCAGTCTCCTCAGCGGCACCGTTCTTTGAGGTGCCCCCGTGCTGCAGACTACCACATCTGACACACAGTCCCACAGCCTCACGAACTGTGGCCTGTCCATGAGGTAGTTGATGGTCCACACCTGCCACCTCCAGCAGTGATGGCTGGATGGTGTTGAAAGCACTGGTGAAGTCAACGAAACATGACCTGAAGGTAGCTGAGGACGATCCATAGCCTTCATCAGGTGGGAGGTCAGGGTGACAGGTCTGTAGTGATTCAACTCCTTGGGATGTGATACTTTCGGAACCAGACCCACATGTCTCCAGACTAAGGCTCAGGTTAAATATGGACAGAACAACCTCACAGAGCTGGTCTGCACACTCTCTGAGGGCCTGTAGCCTTAGTCTTCCTCAACTCTCTCCGAACCTGGTCCACGGTGAGGCAGCGGGGGGTGGGCGGTGACTGGTCTGGAGCTGTGGGTTGTTGGGAGCTCTCTGTGACAGTGGGAGGAGGGGCACAGTGGTCTGCATGGAGCTGAGGTGTGAAGAGCTGCAGCTGGGAGGAGACCACTGGACTGGAGCGGTGTGAAGAGGGGGCCGTTGGGTCTGGGGCTGGGGACTGGAGAGAATCAAATTTGTTAAAGAACAGATTTAATTCATTTGCCCAGGTCTGGTCACCCGTGACCTGGCGACCATCCTCATCCTCACCCTCACCCTCACTGTGGCCCCAGATGTGTTTCAGTCCTCTCCACACCTCTTGATTTTATATTTAGATCCTGCTGCACTCTGCCCAGCTCCTCCTTGTTTAATCTTCTTCTCATTCAGCAGGGCCTTCAGCTCAGGGCTCACCCAGGGCTTGTTGTTGGGAAATGTCCTAGATGGAACAGTGTTTTCTACTTGTTCTTTTGGAAACACTTTTTGTTATGGGCACTTCCATGGAAAAATTAAGTTTTTAGTTGATTTTGCAAAGGGGTCTAAACATTTTTGACTTTATCCATTACATAACAATTTCAAACTTCTCACCTAACACTTGTACATAATCACTATATAATCTATTATAGTTCATTACTGAGGGATAGTTTACCCATTTCTATCCCCACTGGATGAACATACAGCAGCTCAGCTCTTTATTTACCTGTTACCATGGTGAATCATAGAATCTGTGCTCTATTGATTTTAATTCTCAGGTAACAAACTGAGCTGACTGACCTGTCTCTGATCAGATTTTCTCGAACTGAAAACTGATTTTCCATCTTACCACCCAGACCTGCTTTCTGATCTAGGACCACTGAGCATCAAACTATAAAACTCTATTTGATTCTGTGTTAACATCTCTACAAAATGGAAACAGTTAATTTAACATATAAACTTAACTGACCTTTGACCCTAAGCTCCACTTGTTTCTTCATCCAAATGTTTCCCTCCCTGCTGTAGACGCTGCAGATGTAGATGTTACTGTCCCAGTCTGTGGGTTGTTTCAGGGTCAGACTGAAGTCTCCAGTTTTCAGCAGGTCTCTCTTCATCTTTGTTCGACCTCTGTAATCTTCATCCTGATCTTCAGGCTGGTCAGAGCCTTTCTCATACACATGGACCTTTCTGTCCTTAATGTCCATCCACTCCACTCTGACGTCTTCAGGCAACAACAGACGTCTACAGAACATGCGAAAAAGATAATCCAGGCTGCAGACTGACTGAACTGTGGTTCTGCAGGGCAGCTGGACAGATTCCAAACCTGATTCCACCTCCACCTGTTGGACTAAGCAGAAATCAGAGAATGATCAAACAGCAGCAACGGACACACTGGAATCAGTCTGATCCCACAAATTAGTATGAGACTGTCTGTCCAACAAGGGACGAACTTCTCTCCTTTTTTCTACTAACTCTGTGTTTTCTTGGGACTTTGTACAGAACTGGACTGATAATGAAAAATTCCTCTGAAGAAGGTAGATATGATAATCCAGGTTACAGACTGACAGACTGAAGGTGAGCAGAGACGAATCATTGATGGTTCCTGTGTGTGTGTGGTGAATGTTGAAAATATGATTCATTTAGAAAATGAACAGAAAACTTGTCTTAGAATCATGAATTAAACCTTCTTCCACTGGTTAAACTGGTCTGTAGCCCACAAAGCTGAGATCCGCCTCCATCCATGTCATAGAGCCAGAACTGAACCTCGTGTCCTTTAACATCACACTCTTGTTTCAAACACGCTAGTTTTAAAACTACTGCTAAACTCTACAGAGTGATTACAAAAGCTTTAACCAAACCAGTAAAAAAAATGCTTCAAACTCTTTAAATCAGTTCTTAGTGCTTCCGTACAGTAAGAAAACCATCACTGAGTTAACACGTGAAACAACTATTACACACTGACAGTACAACAAAGGTCTGTCATCCACATTGTTTAAGCACAGAGGTGTTTTTTCTGAACATAACACAGCTTCCATACAAACAGGGGAGAAATGTTTTTATTCCTCTAACAATGTTCTATTGTGACAGAGAAGAAAAATGGTCTGTCAATGGTTACCAAATGTAGCAATATGGGTTATCAATTTCAATAATGATAATGGGCCTCATAATCTTATAGACCTTACAAAAATAAACTCACTGGTCTAATCTAAAAGGGTCCCTTCAGTCTGTAAGTTGAGGAAAAGCTCAACTGTTTTGCTTGGTAAGAAAGGATAGAAATTCTACATATACACACACATTTGTAACTCCTCCCTCTGAGACCAGATACTTTAATTAAATGTTTAACTTTATATTTTATTTTTATTTTATTCTCTTTTCATGTTTATATCTTAAGTTCTTAGCACATTTTCCTACTCTGGCATAGAGCATCTGGAATGAAAGATTTTTCCCCTATGGGATTAATAAATAAAATTTCTGATTCTTGATGTTCATCACGTTTCCCATGACAACGGAGGGCAGACATGGACTGAATCTCCTCTTCCTCTCCTGGAGCCTTCGTCCTGCTCTGCAGCCTCTCCTTCTCCTCCGTAACTCCGGCGGAATCTCCGGCTTGTCGGTGTAAAGGCGCAGGGCGGCGTAGCGCTAACAGCTGCTCTCGCGTGTAAACAATAGAGCCATGTGCGAAGCTGAGGGCATCTCCAGACACGCTCCCGAAAAGTTCCAAAATCAATAAAATAAAAACACAAAAGTAATAAAGGCGGTCTCCCCGAGTGCACCATTGCAGCAGGATTTGACCACTTTAAAAAAAAACCCTGCAGGACAAGCCAATAAACAATAGAAAATAAAAGAAAAAGAAAAACAGAGGAAGGACATACATACCTTGTTTTTCCTTCATAATTAGATACACGATGAAACCAACAGCAGCAACCAGGATAATCAGAGGAAGCAGGACACCTGCGAAGACCGTGGGCCACACTGGTGGAGGAGGTTCTGTAGTTCACACAGACAGAAACAACAATGTGACCTAAAAATGATCCAAACTTTAAACAGAATTCTGATGAGCAAACAAACCACTCTTTGTCTACTGGGGATTTTCACCTGATGCTAAGACATTTTGAGATTTCTTTAACAAAATGAGATTTCAAATACTATATTGAAATATGAAATATTGAAATATTGACTTTCACCTTAAACAGTTTTAGGTTTAGCCACAGAGTTTTTAAAAGTGAACGATCAATACCACGGGCAATGGATGTGAAAGTGATGTTGTTTGTCGTCTCGTCACAGATCAGGTTCAAAGAGCACGATGGAGGATCTAAGTGCAGACACTAGCAGCCGTTGCGGGTAGGCAGGTTGATAAAGAGGGAACAAGTCCCAGCTGAAGCCACAACTACTTCCAGTCCACCATCAAGATAAATCAAATCCAATCACATTTATTTACGGATGATTTTAAGAACAACATCCTTGTGCAGACCATTTACCATTTATTGTATTTTTACTCTTTTAATTCTTTTATATTTTTTCGTTTTTATTTGCTTTTTGGCATATTTTATTGTGATTCTCATATTGTACTATTACATTTTTTTTGAACTGGGACAATATCCATCACATGGAACTAAAATAAGGTGTTTTTAGTAAAAACACCAGCTGATCGTGCATCAGTTTTCTAATCCCCTAGTGAAAACGTTCGTATAATGTCAATCAAACTTAAATGTTCAAAGCAATTATAATAGTTAATAGGTCGTTATTAAGTAAGTTCAGTCAAATACTGTACAATCATGGTCTAAGTGCAGACACTAGCGAGGTTGCTGGTTGGCAGGTTGATACAGAGGCAACAATCAGACAGAAATAACTGAGGAGTTTGTCAGGGAAGATCAAGAGATCTAATGGGTTCATCTAAGTTCCTGTTTTCCAGAAATACTTCCAGTCCATGATCCGGTTCTGTGAATTCCACATATAGCACTGAATTGGCCTTTGACCTCAATCTATTGTACTGACCTGTAACCAGCAGCTGTACACTTGTGGAGTTCACGTCTACTCCCTGCCTACGGATGGTGAAGGTGTAGCTTCCACTGTCACTGACGGTGGGATTTCTCAGAGTGAGGCTGAGGTCTCCGCTCTGCAGAGCATCGTCCCTCATCCATGTTCGACCACAGAAGTGTTTGTTCTGATTGTCAAGCTTGTCACCATCCTGAGAACGAAAGTGGACCAGTGGTTTATACTTGTTGTGGTCCCACACCACTGTAGAACCACTGGGAGTAGAACTTGACGACATGTGGCAGGGCAGCAGGACAGACTCCTCCCCTTTATGCACCTCCACCAGCACACCTGAGGCATGCTGGGAAACTGGAAGGACACAGACACAACAGTTACATGTGGGTTGGATGTCGGTTCTTTTGGTTGAAGGCGTATGATGTGGTTTGGAAGGAACAATCAATGACCAAGCTAAACAAGACAGGAACTACTGGATTAAGGACTTCCTATTTAACAGATTTATTCAAGCCAGAATTGGAACTTCACTGTCTAGAAGATATCTGGTAGAAAACGTTGCTCCAGAAGGAAGCGCAGTCAGTCCACGTCTGCTTTCCACTGTGATTATTGAGGTTTTCTCAGTAGTACAACGTGACATGGGACATAATTTATCATTCAATATATTGCACATGAATCACCATGAAAAATCCACTTAGCTCCGTTTAGCCTGTGGACAGAGAAGTGCACGTCTCAAACCTACATCATTATGAGAATCATGTCCATAGTCTTTCCTCTGTCCACCACTGATCGCTGCTGAATCAGCAGTCGGTCAGAGGACCCATGTGGTGTCTCTAGGACCTGAGGACAGCTCATTCTCTGTTGTCATTACAACAATTCTACAGTTATTAGGAGTCGTAGTGACACTGTACTGCAGATCAGTGGGACTTCAGTGAAAAATGTGATAAACTATCAGCCACCCTGTGTCTCTCTAAAGGACTGATCATTTCTACCTGTAAGAACACACACGTGTTCCCTGTGTACAGGACAACACATCACCTCCTCCAAAACATCTTTTTCCACAGCCGAGCCATGGAAGGCTTTCCTGAGGACAACATTTTTGTTCCACTCTTCGGAACCTAGTCCCCAACTAATCTGTGTCCTGCACACAAATGGTGCCCCTAATAATGTTTGTCATAAACTGGGTTTCTACTTTAAAAATCCGGCAGCTCTTGTACATTTTTTTAAGAGGAGTGGAAAAGAAAGTCCACGGACAGAAGTGCTTTGAGAAGCATGTGACTTCTGAATACACTCCGTTCAGTAGGATGTCAGTGTGGGACAGTGACATGAGCTGGTGGACAGGAGATGGAAAAGGTGAGACGTTTTGTCTTTTGGCTGTGGGGTGTGGCCATTATCATTAGTAGATCTGTTTGCCATTAATCGCTGCAGTGTATCGTTTAGACAAAGGGTGAGAAAATAACTTTTTTGTCAGCGTCACAAATCCTACGTTGAAATGTCCCAGACTTAAGCACCACATTCTTTTTTCTTTTATACTTGACATTACAAATAGTTTATTAATTAGTCTCGCCTGCATAATCAGTAACTCACTATCAACATCTGAATAAAAAAAACTAAATCATCACTTTATTCCCTGTAGCCTGATTTCTTTACTCATGGATGGAGATTGATTGTATATACAGAATTATTAATACTAAAAACGTTAAAGATGACTTTGACATTACAAATAAAAAGCTGCCTGTAAATGAAAGAACTGTAGCTCAGCTGGTAAAGCACCGACCTTCATATAAGGACATTCAACGACGATCATCTGTGACTATAAGTAGTTATTAATAAACTCAAGTGATTTCTGATTACTACGTTATATTAATTATGGCTTTGACACCTCCCCCAGCAGCCACAGATTAAAAACTTCATTTATATTTTACATTTTACAAACGGACGTTTTGCTCTTGGACACACGCAGCAAAGACGGACCGGGGACCGAACCGTTGACCCTCTGTCCGCTGCCTCACTGATACAGATATAAATATATACACGATCCCACCAAACACCGTGTAAGGTGAGAAATTATGATCATAACTCAGACACAGTGACCGTTTCCACTGTGGTGTCCAGTTTGTCCCGGACGGAAGCAGTTTAGTTCTCAGGTCCATCCGAGTCGGTTCGTTCCGAGCCGGTTCTTACCGTGTAGGAGGATCAGAAACACCGCGGACGTCTCCATGTCCCGGACATGTCCTCCTGGTCCACTCAGAAACTCTGTGAGGGAACCAGTTCACAGACACGTTCCTTCTTCTTCTACTTCTTCCACATGGGCGGAAAGACGGAAAATCCAGGTTCCGGTAACAGCCTTCAAAATAAGGCTCCTGTTATCCCAATAATTACCAGTGGTCGTTCTCATGAACTGGACCTGAGTGTAAGCCGAGCAGGGACACGTGGATTCATCTGCTTTCATTTGACAATGCAGCTGTAAAGCTGAAAAGCTGAATATGTTGATGAATAATATAGAACACTTCACAGATGAGTGAGCACTTCATTCAATTCAATTCAATTCAACTTTATTGGTATTTTGCCAATTTATAACAAAGTCATCTCAAGGCACTTTACATGATAAAGTCATTTAGAGAAAACCCAACAAATCCCCCTTGAGCAGCTATAGGCAACAGTGGAGAAGAAAAACTTCCTTTAACGGAAGAAACCTCCAGCAGAACCAGGCTCAGGGTGGACTGAGTGGGAAACATTGGGCAGGTTGGTAGGACCAGTAGCTGCACCAGTAGCTGCACACTGGACTCCAAAGCCTGAGGACAGGGACAGACAGAGAGAGACAGAGAGAGAGACACAAGAATCACAGCTACATCAGCAAATGTGATGTAGCTTTGTTGAAACCACCTCACATACGCCCATCCAAACTATCCCAATGTTACACTGTGGGATCTCCCTAGTATGGGTACCACCAAGTTTCCAGCTGAGAAGTACCTGAAGAACGTCAGACTTGAGAATTTCGACTTTTTCATTATCATCTCAGACACTCGCTTCAGAGAAAACGACGTGAAACAGCAAACTGTGCTCGAGGTAAGTCCAACATGTGCTACCAGAGTTGAACAACTGGACAGACAAAAGATGTTTGCTTTTAATATTTAACTTAACATTAGCGTATTCACATTATGTTTTTTTTTATCGCCTTAAACTGTGTTTGTGCTGCACAAAGTGATACAGGCCAAATTACAGGACACACAGAATGAGGACATTTTGTAAAGTGAGGACATTTTGTGTTCTCACGATTTTTGACCATAAAAGGGGATTTTTGAATGTCAAGACTGGTTTAGGGTCAGGGTTAGAATTAGGTTTTAGTTAGGGTTAGGGATTGTATTATGTCAATGAGCGTTCTCACAAATAAATGCTGTACAAATGTGTGTGTGTGTGTGTGTGTACCTGCAGTGTGTGTCCTTACAGCAGAGTAAGCAGTTTCTGGCTCAGAAGAACATTTGTCTGGTACATAAAAACAGTGAAGACTGCAGTTAAACACAGACAACAGACTTCTGGTCCGTTTGGTGAAGAGATGAAACACAAACACAGAAAATGCTGAATCTGTTTTTAATCCTCCTCCTCATCATCAGCCACTCTCTGAGAACCAGGTATATTCTATTTTACATACACGTATGTAGTAAGAAGAGGGTGGAACCAGACAAAAGTTTCATAAATCACCTGGAGAGGCAGTTAGATTAACTATTTAAGGTTGAGCTCATTTCAAGTATTTCAGAGCTTACATGTCCTGTTGGCCCTCTGTCTGATGGTGACATCAGCGTAGTTCACATCTGCAGGGACCGGAGAACTGCTGCTTCCTGTGAACAGGAGGTCACTGAGTTCATCTCTGTACAGTGACACATTGACCATCACTTCATCAAGTCTGCGAGGTGCATGAGGGGGGGGAAATGATCTGTGAGACAGGACTTCAATGTCTTCCCTCTATGAGCTGCCAACACCACAGACCTGAAGAACCTCAGTTGAGGTATTATGATGTGTGGACTAGAACCAGCCTCTATCTGTTCAATATAAAACCTCCCCATATCGCTAACCCTTTAAGTTGTCCTGTGGTTTGTGTGAACCAGCTGCAGGTCCTGTACAAACCACTAGATGTCACTGTGTCTGAGGTCCAATTTCACTGCTCTGTTTGCTTCAAACCAATTCATTGTTTTGTGTACGTTTGTATGTTTTGCATGTTTCCATACAGTAAAGGAGGCGACACAGCAGGAACTAACAGGGCTGATCATCAGTCCACATCTTGTGCAACCAACACAGTACCTGGTCAGTGTTTGTACCTGTTTTTTCCTCCACAGCTGCACAAGTCCAACCAGAGCCAGTATCAGGAGAACTAGAGAACCCAGACCTGCTAGGACTGGGATAAAGGAGGAAGGACGAGGATGAGAAATGGGAATGTCAGATGTAGGAGAGGTAGTGGTGATGTGGTGATGTGAGGACCAGAGGTTGTAGGAGGATCTGTAGAGAGGGGAGAAGAATCTCTGTCAGTGATCAGTTTATTATCAGGTTAGTATAAACAGGAAGTGATGTCAGTGTCCTGACCTGTGACCCTCAGCCAGCTCTGAGGAGACGGTTCAGAAACATCAGTTGAACAGGAGTAGAGACCTTCATCGGACTGCTGGACTTCACTGATGGTGAACTCCTGAACTTTGGCTTTGTCTCCAGTCACTTTGTTGTTCCTTAGGAAAAAAGCTGCTCGTGTGGAGCCGTCTTTGTTCTTGCAGCGCAGAGTGACGGCACTTCCTGTCGTCACAGGAAGTGCCGGGATCTCCAGGATCAGATCTTTATCTGAACAACACAGACACAGAGTTACTATTTCCAGAAGTTAGCGTGAACAGACCAACAGCTTTGTTACAGAAACAAACCTTTACGAGCTACAGTGATGTTGATCTGGTCGGTCCTCTGTCCTGAACTGGTCTCACACCAGTAAACTCCAGAGTATGAGGGCAACAGATCAAGAAAACAGGTGGAGTCCTCAAACAGTCCAAAGTCCTGATGATCGGCTCCACACTCCTCAGTCTGTCCTCCTCTGGTCCTCTTCACTGTCCATCCATCACCTCTGTGTCCATCTTCAACACAACTCAGAGACACAGAGTCTCCCCTGAAGAACTGCTGAAGGTTTGGACTGACGTTCAGAGACACTGGAAGTCACACAGACAGTCAGACAGAGTAAATATCAGTGTGCTGTTGTTCAGTGTAAGTGACTGATTTCACCTCCATCATCTCACCTGCAGAAAAAGTGAGTCCAAACAGCATCAGCACAGACACACCTGGGACAGGAGGACACAGGTCATTAAAGGACAGAGGTCACCACATCTGTGCAGACACTGAACAGTTTCAGTCTAGTTCAGCCCCTAGTCTATTCACACCCGTCTGACTTTAGAATCAGACTGAATTGTGGCCTGGCTGGTTGTCATTTGATGTGCAGTGTGAGCAGGGTCCTGCAGCTTGATCCTGTTGGGTTTCTGGCATGTTAAAATTACAATCAGCTGTTTTTTAACATTTTTTCTGCTTTCCTCCATGACTGCCATCAAAATTTATTATGAATGAGCTTCTTCTGTATTTTAGCTACATAAATTACCAAGTTTTAATGTTGTGGCTGATTGTCTACAGAGTGCTGTGACATACATAAATTTGCTTTATCTTCCAGCTGTTCAACTCTATGTTATTCTTTAGCTGCTTCTTATTCTCTTGTAATCGTAGGGTCAAACAAACCTATAAATCTCTCTTCTCCGAATAAACTGATCTGCTGCTGCCCAAACCTGACCTGGTTGAACAGAGACTAAACTGATGGAGGAGCTTTGTATGCAGTACAGTGTGGAGATGGTGTATGTGGAAAAATTCTGTTGACTTAATTTATGTAACTTATTGTGACATGAGTCTATTTGAGATTAAACCCTGACTTCACAAAGCTTGAAGAAACATGATCGAAAGTAAGGCCGTGGAAAGTCTGCATGTCAGAATATCATGTGGGTTTGGTGGGCAGCAGCTAAGACTTCCTGTATGAAAGCACAGTTGACTTCACTAATGATGAAAACAAATCAACTGACTTCGTCTTCTAGGTTAAGCTACTGTAATTCTCTACTTTCAGGCTGCCCCAGTAACTCTCTAAATCCCTTTAATTAATCCAAAATGCTGGAGGCAAGCTTTAACAGCTGGGCTTGGCTTTGTCCGTTTGAATCTCTGTATCTGGGGCTTACTCAGTGGATGGGGATGTAACTCTTTTATCTGTCATAGATTATGACTTTTGCATTGATAGATATAATATTTTTAGGACAGACCGACCCAGTTGGTGTGGGGGAGTAGCAATTGTTATCAAAAACAAGTTCCATATGAATGTATGAAACAGTTTGAATTTTTACCACTAGAATTATGAAAAACCCGCTATAGGGTGCAAATCAGCAGACAGTGGTGCTCCAACCTCTTTAGCACAACTCCAGTCAGAGCTGACATACAATGAAATTGTAGTTACAGGTGATTCCAATTGGAATTAGCTGCAACCAGTATGTGAGGAAGTCAAAGCCTACTGTGATTCTCTAAATCTATCTCAAATAGGAAACTGTCCTACAGGACCAACACAAAAACTCAGTGATCGTTGTGCAGTTCAGAATACAAAAATACCCCAAAACAAAACCACGAAGTGTGACATAAAACATTTCTCAGAGCAGAGTTTATTTCTTAACTTTTGATAAAATGAATGATATTTCTGGTGATGAAAGTGCATGGAAGTTCTTTTATGATGGTTTCACTGGTATTGTCAAAAAGCATGTTCCTTTGCCATTGTGCGGCTTCATAGATATTTGAAAGCACAGGAAACTGTTGATTATCCATCATTAGACTTATTACCAGTGGACTGTCGAATCAAACCAGACTCAGTGTGTGCAGGCGGGAGGTTTCACGTTTTCATCTCTCAGCATTAGAACAAGTGGACCACGGGGATCTGCTATATTCATCTACTAATCATCCTGTATATCGATAATATCAACCAGAATATTCACAAAGCACATTTTCACTTCAATTAAAATGATACAATAATCTAATACCCTGTTACAGTGACCATTCATTACCGTTCAAAACATGTCTTAAATTTGGACAAAATCTGATTTTTATTTTCAACTGCAAAAGCTCAAAACCTGCTACAAATCATGAACTCTCACTCAAATGGAATCTCTCCATCAATACAAATTTCTCGACATCACTGTCCTTTACATTTTATGTTCAGTAGCAGGTAAAAAGACTGCGACTGAAATTAGGGTTTTAAGGCCGATCCATCGCTGCACGCGTTACACTCGTGTTGGTTGGACCTCCTTGTCATGCCGCAGGCTTAAGCACTGGTACTTGCTCATTTGCAGCTGTGTGCTGGATCACCTTCCCTCTTTTGTGCAAGTGTATATCTCTCAGAAAAGTGTCAGTACCTAGACTCTTTGTTCGCACGACTTGTTTTTACTGTCGATTCCAAAAGTTCAGTCCGACCTGGGGAAAAAGGCTTTTCGTTTCGCTGCTTCCTCTGCCTGGAACCTTTCACAGAACAATTTAAAACTGAAGGAGTTGCTGTTTTTAGACTCACTTTAAAGGACCATAAATGATAGAGAGGCTGTAACATCAGGATGTCGATGTTTAGCCTCATTTATTTGAATCTATATTTTTTGATTGAGTGTTTGGCTGGATGTTGAGTGTAGCTGACACGTAACGTGAGCTGCTGCCTGTCTTGGCCTGGACACTCTTGAAAAAGAGACTTTAATCTGAATGACACTGTCCTTATAAATAAAATTTAAATAAAAAATTTGCAGGCGTCTAATTCTGTTTGGTTCTGTGTCAGATTGAGCTCAGACACACACACACAATGTATTTCACGTGAGAGTCTCTGACATCTCCTCAGCTCTTTGTCAGTTAAACACACAGACTACTCATTACTCTGTAAGTCGCCTTGGATAAAAGCGTCTGCCAAATGACTAAATGTAAATGTAACTTAATTACAACAGATGATTATTAATGCTGTGGATCCAGTTTCCTCTTCCAGGCTGTCTACAGTGTAAATGTGTGTTCTGTCTATTATGGATAAAATCTTGGATGAGTGATAGTAGAATTTGCCTGTTTGACTCACCAAGCAGCAGAGAGACCGATGGAGTCTTCATGTTGTCCTGATTACAACTGAACATCAGCAGACAGACGTCGTCAGCCTCAACTTCCCCGTTAACAACAAAGACGTCAGGGGCTCTCCTCCATGTCACCATGCTGCTGTCAGGTTTCACACAAAATGGCCAAGGGTAGTTGTGGGACTCAGGAGGTCCACGTCAATGTTAAGTCTTTCTGTCTCTAATGTATGTAAAATAACTAGCACTAAACCCCAACTGGGACAAATGGTAGCACTTGCTCTGTGAGGTGAACTGTAAAAACCCTAAAATAAGTAAATCAAACTTTTACAATTTTCACTATTTAATGGTAAAAAAAAAAAAACTGCTTCTTGTCATAAGCTGAACTAATCAACAGCATCAAAAACACATTGTGGCTGTGACTTAAGCAAGACTACGTGGTGTTAACATTTTAACCGTTTTACAGTGCTACAGGAACTACCGCAGTGCTGGGAGTGATGCAAGCTGGTTACAGGCTGTATTCACTCAATGTAATAAAGACATAAAAGCTGTAATCACCTGAAAATAACTCAAAACTTAATATGTTGTGAATCACATTTCTTGTCAGTTTCCGTAGTTAGGCTGAAAGTCCCTCCCAAGCCTCTCACAATTTGGACCAGTCAGCCATAAAACACTAGAGTGAAGTGATGGACAAGACCGAGACAATCCTCTCTTACATTAGACCGAGAAAAAAAAGAGATCTGAATCTCAAACCGAGGAAACAAGGTGGTACAGAGAGTTTTGTCAAATACCTACTAATAAACTGTGTGTGAGACAGACTGGTAATAAAGGGTAAGAGGTGACAGTGGACAAAACAATGGAAATACACCAGCAGTACAACTTAATTATTAAAAATATTGGTATTAGTGTCGCCAGTACTGTATTTACTTGGAATCGGATCGATCCCAGATCTTGGAGAATCGCACTCAACCAGTGGACGCAAACAAGTCCTTTGGCTTTGATGCCAGGAAGTGTTTTATAACTTAGGGGTATCTAGTCTAAAATGTACATGCAGGCCACTTTATTAGGTACACCTGTACAATCTACATCAATCCCATCCAGTAGGTCGGCCACGAATTCTACTTTTACAAGGTTTTAATTTCTCTGTTTTTAAGTTGAAGCTGTCAGAAAGGTGATAATTGTACTCTCTGATTTTTATTGACGTACAGTCGGTGGTGGAGTGGCTTCCTGCATAAGAATAGGGGGTTCTAATGTTTTGGCCACCTCATCCGTTTTAAATAGGGTGGTTCAAAGTGAGTTATAAAGGGAGCAACATTAAAGAGAACAAAGCAGTGAATCTGAGAACTAAGATGCTATTTTCTTTCACACCTTCACGTGTTCTAAAGTTCAAATAAACAGGGTTACACCTCTGCACAATTCTGCAGAAAGAATTTTGTGTTAATGCAGCTGCAGGTAAGTTGAGGGCTGTTTGATGCATAAGTCTTCTAAGATAAGAAGGTGTAGAAAGTGGTTTTAGCAGAGATGAAATGAACAATGAATGAACTAACCAGCTTTCAGAATAAACTGTAGATAGAGTTTTCTTGTGGTCGTAAAAAGAAACAGAATGGAAACTTTACTGGTCATGGAAAGTGGTGGCATGTGAAATGAAAAAGCAAGAATAGCATGTGGCTTTTCAGTAAGCATGAGGCTTCCTGTTTGAACGGACACCTGAATTCAGAGGTGATGAAAAGGACTCTGGTACTCTTGTCTACTGGTGTTGAAGCTTTGGCTTTTGATCTCATGCTGGACTGTAACACATTATCTGCCAAAAGAACAGGCCTTTAGTCAGTGAGAAGATAGCTTTAATTCAGTGTGATTATTTTTGTGAAACTTGTGAATTTAATGAATATTTTTTAAAATTTATCTATGTGCTGTTACGTTGTTGTTTCACATTCCCACTTTTAACTTGACTCTCTCAAATAAATACTGCAAAATTTGTGCAAACGTACAATATGCCAGTTTATTGCGATTTGTAATGACAAGTTAATATTTTCTTCAATGTGTTTCTTATCTTGTCTGTTTTAAAGCTTTTAATGTGAAGGTTATACTAAAGCATAGCAGTGTTTCCTGTTCAAAATTAAAGTAAATGTTTGTGTCAGAAGTGAAACAATAGACCATGCATGACCGTGATTTTAAAGCCAAGAAGTATTTTTACCATCAGCTCAGGAAACTCTGTGGATGTCATCATTTTTGCAGAAGATGACGTTTGTGGATGTCGTGATTCTCATATTTGTTAAGACCATTGTTCTGTCTCGGGTCTGACTGATGAACCTCCACACACAAAAACTGTATCTAGACTCATGTGAACACTGATGCTGAACAGGATCACGGACCATATTGTTTTCATACAGGCTGATAAGAACTTGTGGATCCCATGAGAACCAAGTCCATTGTTGATCACAGTGAACACATCTTCAGGAACATACAGCCTGGGCTGTGCCCAACCTGTTTATGCTGCTTTTCAAGCAGAGCAGATCTTGGCAGCTTCCGTCACCCTCATACCTACAGTCCAAAAGTGAAAAGAGTAACCCCCCAAACCAAAAAACTTAAAGGCCTAAATATTCAAAAACTTTAGGAGGGGGGTGGATATCACACAAACTAGCAAAGTCAGTACCAAACTGTGGTTTACATTTACTGAAATGAGACACACTCCTCCTGCCTCAATACACTTTGTCTCTTTGATGTCCAGCATCCTCACAGACTTAGTGACAGCTCCTACATGTCAGGACTGATATCTGTGTCTGAGTGTGGACTGCTTCCAGGAGGCAAACAACTGGAAATGTTTGTGTCTGTGTTTCAGTTTGCCAGCATGCTTCGGGTGTGGAGGTGTACGAGGGGGAGGAGTCTGTCCTCCTGCCCTGCCTGGTCAACGTCTCTGTGTCCCAGAGGTCCACCGTGGTGTGGAGCCGCGAAAAACTGAAATACCCGGACATACATGTTCGTCAGCCAAGTGGTGATGATCACACTGACCAGAATCCGTGTTACACTGACAGGACGTCAATGAGGACCGCTGCCCTGCAGACTGGAGACCTCAGCCTCACCCTGTCGAAACCCACCATCAGTGACAGTGACACGTACACCTGCACCGTCCGCAGGATGGGAAAACTACTGAGCCAGACAGAAGTCCAGCTGCTGGTCAGAGGTCAGCACATGCGCAGTATCAATATCAGTTTTTCTAACAGCTGTCGTGGCAAAATCGACAACCCGTGGTCACCGACACCTCCAGTGTAGTTAATATAGAGGCTTAAGCGTGCAGGGTGTCTTTTAAGATTAGAGTTTTATGTCTCCATCCAGGGCACTAAAAACATTTTACCCCCTCCTGTTGCCAGGCAGAAGTACGATTAAGCACTACTACATAAAACATAAGCATTCAAATTTAATCACACTTGGTTTTCCCATCACAGAGTAGAGTCATGAAGACTGCCTACATCTTATCAAGACCTCATACATTTCTGTTGGTGACAAAGTGACATGCCAGATGGTTATGGTCTCAGACCGCCACAGTGTCGTACCTCGTCAGTGGGATTAATATAAAACGGCCGCAGGGCTTTGATGGGCTGTAGGGGAAAATCCTCATGGCTCATGTGTGTTTGTCAGTCATGTGTGATTTACATGAATTGAATTGTCGTGCTGTGCGTGTTGGCTACAGAACCTCCTCCTCCAGTCTGGCCCTGGGTTCTGGTCCTGATCATCCTCCTTCTCCTGGCTGCCATCTGTGTGTGTGTGTATGTTGCATATAAAAGGATGAAGAAGAGAAGAGCAGGTTTGTCTGCACAGTCACTGTGGTAGTTCAGGCCTAGTTCAGACAAAACCACCTGAACCTCCACTGATCCAGGTTCATTCTGACCAAGCTGAGCCTTGCAGTCTTCTTCAGAAAAAACTGAACAAGTCTTTTAGACAAAAAGCTAATCTTCTGATTTCTGCTTCTCTCAGACTTCCAGGTGGGCGTGGTGGAGGTGACAGAGGGGGTGGAGTCTGTCTTGCTGCCCTTTACACCCACAGTAAACCTGTCTGGGAATATCAGAGTCAAGTGGATTCGCTCAGGCTCTGAACCTGTGACAGTCGACGTGTACCAGAACAGCCACAGCAGTCCTCAGCAACAGGATGAGGTATACAGGGGCCGGACAGAGATGAAGTAAGACCTGCAGAAGGAAGACCTGCGGAGAGGTGGAGACCTCAGTCTGACCTTGAGGAAGCCTGGCTTTGGGGACCGTGGTATCTACGTCTGCACCATCTACAAGAATGGAAAGTTCCTGACACAGAAAAAAGTGGCACTGTGTGTCAAAGGTTAGTCCTGTAGGTTGGTCAGTAAATAGAAAATGTTTTTTTAATTCTTTGTCACAGCACAGCAACTTTGCAGCATACTAAACATGTTGACTGAGCATTAGTGGTGTGCGATATTTACCAAGTAAATACAGGGCAAGTATCACCGATACCAATACCAACATCGATACAACTTCAATAATTAAGCTGGTAAATCAGCATGAACTTTCATGATCTTTAAGAGTTTTTGTGATTTTAACTTTGATTACTAATTTGTTAAAATCCGGGACAGAGACAAAGTTTATAGGTAAATGAAAATACTGTATCATATTAAAAGCTGTGGGTCTGTCGGGGACAGGGGCTGGGGGACTTCTCTCAGCACTGCTCCTGTCCCGGCTCTTGAAAACAGCAGTACAGAAAATAAAATGAAACTAAAGTATAAATGTTATTACACTTGTATCTATGTCCATATTTAGATCAATTCACCCACCACTACTCAGCATCGACCTTTAAGAGATACAACCACAGAGCTATTTGCAGCTTGCAGCTCAAGTATATCCTCAATTGTAGCTAAAACTCTGTGGTGAGTTAGTGACGTGAATATGATGAACTAACACAGCTTTAATATGCAGTATGTTAGTACATCTGTTTTTTTGAAGATGTGTCCAATTTTTAATACCTGTCCTAAAGAGGTTTAGGGGTTAGGGCTGCAGCTAATGATGATACATTCACAAGCAATCCAGTTCTTTTTAACAGTCTGTGGGTAGCAATGAAGTGATCGGAGTCCTACAAAAGAGCTGGTCTTTTCAATGATGTGTTTCACTACCTGTCCTACATCTTTTACGAGACCAACAAGACAGCTGAAGCTTCACAAGCGTGTCAATGTACTTCTCGTGTCTGAGTCTCACACTATTTTGTATAAAACTTAATCCGTAGCAAACTGTGTTGTATTTATAGCACATTAGAACCGTGCATCTTATTAAAAAAAAGGTTCTATCAACTATAACCACGCTGGTGTGATGAAAGTCATCAACACACTCACTTTTTTGCTTTTTTCCTTTTTCAACTCACTACATTTTAAATACTCACACACAGTGGACAGACAGGAGAAAGTAGTTCAGTCCAGACAACAACGTTTAACACATGCAACAAAATGTCTTTGTCGTGGAGAGAGGACACTAACCTGAAGAACATTTTCACCCTCCACATAGTTAATTTGCACTGGTCCTTCATTTGGTTTTTGTTATGCTGGATAGAGTGAATTGTTGTGAATAAGAAATTAAAGACTGTCGCTCTCCTGCCTTCTCAGCCTTCCAGGTAGCAACCATGGAGGTGACAGAGGGTGCGGAGTCTGTGCTGCTGCCCTGTAGAATCACAGCTGGTCTGTCTGAGGATGTATGACATTAACTCTGTGTCTTCTTTGTCCCGTAGTCGTCTCTCTCCCTCTCTTTCCCCCTCTCTCTCTCCCTGTCTTCAGGTGTCCCCGGATTTGGCACTGTGTGTCCTCCAGTGTGCAGCTACTGGTCCTATTAACCTGCTCAATGTTTTGTTCTTGCTTTTGTTGCTCTGTTCTTTTCTCTCTCCACTTTCCACTCTGCCCAACCGGTCAAGGCAGATGGCCGTCCTCCCTGAGCCTGGTTCTGCTGGAGGTTTCTTCCGTTAAAGGGAGTTTTTCCTCTCCACTGTTGCCTATGGCTTGCTCAAGGGGGATTTGTTGGGTTTTCTCTACATGTTTGTAGAGTCTTGACTTTATTATGTAAAGTGCCCTGAGATGACCTTGTTGTAAATTGGCGCTATATAAATAAAGTTGAATTGAATTGAATTGAATTGGATGTCACTGTCGAGTGGAAAGCCACAGTTCCCAGACCCATGATGGTCCACGTGTATCCAAACAACCAAACCCAGCCAGACACACAGGAAGAGGTTTACAGAGGCAGCACAGAGATGAAGGAAGACCCGATGAGAACTGGAGACCTCAGCCTGACCCTGAGTAACCCCAGAGTTGATGATGGAGGTGTCTACATCTGCACCGTCCACAGAAATGGAGAAATCCTGAGACAATAAAGAGTGGCACTCTGTGTCAAAGGTCAGTGTGGGGACATTCTGTCCACAATCCAAATCAAATTTCAATTATGGGGTGTAATGGACACAAAAACAGAATTCCACTGTCCAAACTAAGGGTTGTTTTTTTTCCACACAAGAAAAACTCATCTTATAGATTCATCTTTGAAATTCAAAATAATGTTTGCACCCACATCAGAGCAGCTCTGTGTTTCTGCTACAGCTTCTGTTGGTCTCTGCAGTTCATCTTCTGATTCCTGTCCTCTCAGCCTGTCAGGTAGAGAAGGTAGAGGTAACAGAGGGGGTGGACACTGTCCTGCTGCCCTTCCAGACCAGAGGTCAGTTGCACGAGGACGTCACAGTGGAGTGAAGATGCTCAGACCCCAAACCTACCGTGGTCCTCGTGTTTCAGAACGGCAAGAACCAGCCAGACAAACAGGACGAGGTTTACAGAGGCCGCACAGAGATAAAGGAAGACCTGATGAGAACTGGAGACCTCAGTCTGACCCTGAGAAAACCCCAGTTTGATGATGGTGGTGTCTACATCTGCACCGTCTCCAGAGTTGGACAAACCCTGACACAGAAAATAGTCATACTCTGCATCCAAGGTCAGTACGAGTCCAGCCCAAAGTTCAGTCAGAACTAGACAGTTCTGATCAATGCTGATCTATGAGTGCTAAAAGTATGTGAACCTCAAGGGTTATCAGTTGATTTCAAGGGGAAACCAGAGTCATGTGTTTGAATGAATGGAATGACAATCAGGTGTGAGCCTGGGAGATCTTGTGAACATAGGTTTGTAGATTTCTGCCACAGCTTCAACAAAGGAGATTTCTGAAGACCCTACAGGCCGAAAAACTTTGGTCACATAACAATAAATTTCAAGGTTTGATCATTTCGGTTTGTGTCCCCTTATCTGTGCACACCAAAACAGCAGGTGGGATTGCACCAGAGGTTCCTTTGTTATTTTAGAAGACCTTAGAAGTGTTGTTGATGCTCACCAGGATGGAAAGGGTTACAAGAGAGTTTGGACTCACCAGTGGACTGTCAGGCAGATCATCAGAGAACATTCAATACACAGGCACCCTTCCCCGGTAGTGGTTGACCAACAGAGATCAGACCAAGAGCAGAAGTGTGGAATAGGTCACAGGAAGCCTCTGGGAAAAAAAATCAAGAAATGAAACAGTTCTTGTTCACTGGCTGATGTCAGTGTGCCGTCCCACACTTACAGACAATGTCTTCTGAGGGCCCCAAATGGAAGGATGGATAACAACTCTTCTCTAACTTAGTCACGTGATGTTGCTAACTACCTACTTCTGGTTTACTGTCAAGTGGCAGGTCTGTTGAAAGTGCAGTAGCGCAAAGTGTCCACCAGAGGGACAAAGGGTCAAAGAACAACTACAGATCTCACTCTCAGTCATCAGAATGTCTGATGATGGTTTAGATAAAAATTTAGGCAGAATATCACTGTGTCATTTTTATTTGTAACTTCCTTGTTTCCTCTGCAGAGGACTGGAAGAGAACTATGGAGTGTTTGTATCAGGACGACCGGAAGACCAACGACACAACACAACACTTTCTCAACTCCTTGGATTCATATGTAAGTTCACTTTCTCTTTCCTTGTTTTACCTGCTGCTGCTGTGAAATGTTGGTGCTGTGTTCAGGAATGTGAACCTACGGAGCCCCGGAAAAGACATGGGCAAAAAAAAACTATGTGGGAAAAAAAAAGTGAAACCTTTGCGAGATCTCGCAAAACATTTTATCAGAAATATACTTCTGGGTTAGTTAGTTACTATGGATATTACAACAATGGAGGGCACATTTACCGTGTGGAAGCCATTCATAGAACTTTACTTTGAGCTTGGCCTCAAATATAAACCATTTTTGGATTTCTCGTGAAAGTTTTGCAAAGGTTTGCGAGATCTCCCAAAGGTTTAGCTTTTATTTTTTCCCATATTTTTTTTCCGACCATGTCCCTTCCGGGGCTCCGTAGGAAACAAACTAAGCTCTGGATGTTTTTTATCTCTGGCTGCTGCCTTATCATTTGTCTCTGATCAAGTTGTTTGTCTCTGCTTTGTTAGTTGGTTTCTCTAGTTACTTCTTTGTCCCCAGTTTGAGACTGTGTTTGTCTGACCGTCCTCTTCCCTGTTGTCAGATAAACCAGAGGACATCAGAAGCAGCTCCACTGATGGCAAATTGATCAGTTGTTCTTCAGTCTAATATGATCTAATAATGATTTAAACTCATGTTTGATCAGAGAGAAACTGGAGGTGAAGAAGTTCATCAAACAGCTGGTGTAAACCAGTCCAAATGAGTCCAACATGGTCCAGACTATCATTTAGTATAATGTTGTTTCCACAGCAGATGTGGATCTGCTCTGTACCTTGACACTAACTGGTCTACAGAAAGTCCAAACTGTTCAGTGAACTCTGCTCCAACCAGTCAGACAATCGCAGTATTACAACGAAAAAACACACTAAAACACTAAAAATTTTTATTCTTTCACTGTTAAGTTTTACTGTTAAAGCTAAATGAAACGTTTTCTTGTTTTTCTACATCAGTTATTATCTACAGTTGATGTGCCAAAATGGCAGATCAGCCACTTTCACACTCTTTTTTACCTCTAAACACGCTTAAACGTGGGATTTAAACTCAGCAAACACATCGGTTTGGTCAGACACTAATTAAAGATGGCAGGGTTAGTTAAAAAGTCGCAGCAAGTCAAATCCAGCCTGACTCCTGGAGAGGAGGAAGGAGGAAGTCTGATGTTCACTACTGCCGCTAGATGTCACCAAACAGTAGCAGCAGGTACAAATCACCTACTCTGCTGTATTTCATGAGTCTGTATTCTACAGTAGATGAGTTCTTGTCTATGAAAGTTGTGATTTCTCATTCGTAATATAGAATGGATCTTCTGTTTTAAAAGAGTTTCACACATTCAAAGTATGACACCAAAATATGACGAGATTGTTTCCTGTTACACACTTTACTGAGTCTTTACCAGGACAGTCTGATGGACACACGTCCGCTCTGTCAGACAACGGGAAGATGATTTTTATTTTACTTTGTACAACACACAGAGTCTGTCGAAATGTCCACTCCGGCTTCTCTGCCTTTCTTCAACACTACCAATGTCGACGTCGTCCTCTCTCTTGGCGTCCTTCCTCTGATGAACTACAGAGACACAACACAAAGGGTCTTTGTCACAAAATACCTGCATTAACCTGAAATAAATACACATTTGCAGAATGTTTGGTGCAACATCTGCCATGAGGCTACAGTTTTTCCAGACTCGTGTGCATGTACCTTACAGCAGAAGAAGAACACGGCACCAAATACCATGGTGCCAGGAAAACTCTGATCATCAGCTCTGTCAAAGACGCTGAAACAGATTCTCTGTTATGATATTAGTTTGTTTGGTTTTACATCAGCTGCATGGAAACAAGTTCTCATAATGATGTCATAATAATAATAGATGGACACAGGACGTGTATGTACAAATAATTTGTGTGTCTTCCCCTGTTTACATGTCATTCAAAGGAAAACTGATTCACTGATGTCGACAGCAGCTTCTAAGAATTATTACAAACAAATATGTATTGATGACATGCTGTCATGCAGTTGTCTGATCTGGCTGATGCACATTTTCTAACACAATCTTGTTGGTAATGACTCAAATTTGCAAACTCACAGTGCAACTCATTCATGAGATTCAGCAGAAAACACTGTGTGATGTCTGTGCTCCAAACACCTTCTGACTCTTTCAGACTAATAAAACTTTCATTGTGTTGTCACCTGTCCCTATGAGGGACCATGTCTCTGTGGACTTACCTGAGACGGTCAGATGGAGCATCTGACTCTGAGAGGAGAAGCTCTGGGAGAAAACAAACAGGTGAAAAACACACCTGTAGTCCCCTTGGTGGGTATGCTCTGCAGCAGAGAACAGGAAGTGGGCAGATTGATTGACAGCAGCCTGGGTGTAGTTTTGTGTCACAGCTGATGTGGTCAGGATTAACTGGAAGGAGCCTCCTGGGTACTTGGGCAGAATAGAGCAGCTGATGGTGAATGTGGAGCCCAGGAGCACCTGAAAGCCCTGCTGCGTGGCCTCAGAAACCCCGTCAGAGTAGGCAAAGAAAGAAATGTTTGGCTGAGTCAGAAAATCTGGGAAGGTGAAGAATGTAAAGGTTTGTAAGTCATGTTGGACAAATCAAGAACTGTAAATGAATGGACAAAGGGCCACCATAGCTCTGTTACCTGTGCAGGTGATCTCCAGGCAGTCAGGGGACTTGCCAGCCTTTGGAGAGACGCACTCCCTAATTGCAGACTCAGACTGGACACAGGCTGATTTAATCAGCCATGCTCTGTAAATTCAGACTCTGGGTCAATCGCCTTCCTCCACCTTCCCTGTTGTTTCACCTGCAGTTCACCAGCACAGCGGGTCCATCCTCGCACCAACCGTACATTATCTGGTTCTGAGCACAAACAAGTCATTAGTAAATACAGACTTGAAGTTTGTTGAACTAGAAACTCATCAGAGCTGCAGCTCCTTGTCTACCTGAGCAGGTGAGTCCCACAGCTTTGCCAGGTAAGCAGGGGGTTCTAGCTGAGTCTGAGCTTCTACAGTTGAGGAGAGCAGATTCATGGCCTCCACACTGAAACTCTGCAGTCCACATTGGAGCCTCCTCTTCTCCATAGAATGCCCCCTGGAGGTCGGAAGGAGCCCCACAGCCAAGCTCCCTACAGACCACCTCTGCATCCTGCTGGTCAAAGTCAGCTATGCACACTGAGGACCACTGCTGGTTAGACTGGTCAGACTTCACCTCCAGTCTGCCTGAACACAGACTGGTCCCATTCACCAGCCTCACAGATTCTGGAGAGGAAACACTGAAAGTGAAACTTTCAAACCCATAATGCTCAGTGTACAGCTGAGAAACGATGTTCTAAGTCAGGGACCATGTCTTGAAAGTCTTCATAGGCACGTCTGTAGACCACAAAGGCCAAACCAAAATGAGACGGTCTGGTCTTCTATGGTGGAGCTAGCAACTAGCATCTAGCCAACATCACTAACATCACATAAATTTACACAGTTTTAAAACATGATATTTAAAACCGAGGGGTTTTGTAACATTTGAATTGTCTCAGGTGCACCATTGTCAGTGTACACAGGATCAGTGTAGTGCAGTGCCTCCCTCAGCCTTGTAACGAGTTCCGCCATAAGGAAAAAAACAAAAAGGCGTGCCAGTCAGATCCATGTCTGACAAAATGCTAAATGCTAATTCTTAAGAAAGGTTAACCCGTACAACAATAGAACAAAGGCTAGACAATTAACAAAAAACAATACATCAAATACTGCACGGACAACAATTCAAATCCAAAACATGTGTTTCAGGTCCAGATTGTTCAGATTGATGACAACAACAACAACAACAACAACAAAAAACAAGACAATTTTCCCCCACAACCCTACAGTTCATTCCAGTTCCTTGTGTCAAACAGTTAAAATAAAATGTCCGGTCCGGGTTTTACCTCTGGACCTAAACAACCAAGACAGTTTGACTTTGACATTCCTCAAACCGGGACAGCACACACCACGTTCAGCATGTTCACTAATGATGAATTACTTCAAACCAGTGCTTCTCAATTATTTTCTGTTGCACTACCCCTAGCAAAAAGGAAACAATTCGCGCGACCCCCCCGACTCTAATCGCGGCGGGGGGTTGGAAGCGCTACATATGCTTCGTCATATTTCCTCGTCTTAGCTTTCGGGTGACTTTCTTTTGTCTCATTATCTTTCTTTTCATCCCTGTTAAAATCTCTTCATGTTGTCTTCAGGTTCGTTCACTCACTTCCTGTCGCCTGCTCGGTGCAAAATAAACCCGACACCATAGAGCTAATCCTCCCTGCGCACACTCCAACTACTGGACTGGATCTGCAATTACACTTTATTCTAGTACGGCAAAAAAAGCATGTTCCCCAGGGTCACACACGCCCCCCCCCCTGGCAGCGCACCACCATTTGAGAAGCACTGCTTTAAACTAAGTAATTCAAAACACAACTTCAGCTTTAGATTCAGCGTCCTGCTGCTGGCTGCTGTGAAAGGACAAAATATTTTATGGTCTTAGTATTTTATTTATAATTTCATTATTATTATGGAACATTATCATGATAACAGTGTGCTCAAAGGGCCTTAAAACCGAGGACATGTTTAGTTCTGGTTGGTTTTTTGAGTCAAACTGCAGGCAGCAAATTCAGATGAGTGGCCATACTGCAGCCAACATGTAAAGATACTGACACATTCAACAGAAACCAGCAGGATTTGCTGGAAAATACAGGTTTGTAGTGGTAAATGAAAACCTATGTCTAAGCTTTTCTGGGATTAGTGTGTTTTTGTGGTGGGCACTGATGGTTTTACCTGAACAGAAGATCATCAGATTGTACAAATCAGTCATGTCCGGGGAAGTCGGTCTGGATCCTGGCGTGTCAAACAAAGCCATGCCGGCTGGATATGAAGCTGTATGTTTTGAAACAGCTCCAAGCACAGAGCCGCAGTCCAGTTTTCTACAGACCTCATGGGCTGACTTCAGGTTCCAGTCGTGGCCGTCCACTGTAGCCCACCAGGTGTCCTGCTTCACCTGTAGCTGCCCGGAACACCTGCTGGATCCTCTCACCAACTTTACATCACCAGCGTCTGAAAACAGGTCAGAGAGAGACGAGTAAAGCAGAGAATGTGTTATTGTGCAGCTTTATTCCGGTTGTGTTCACCTTTCAGAGGATCTTCTTTGGTCTGCAGACCTGGAGAGAAAATAAAGGAAAAAACGAATTAATTAAAAAGGCTCATGTGTTCTGATGTGTTAAGACAGAAAATCTGCAGGATAAAAATCTCTTGACATTGGATGTTTGCTGAATGCTGTAGCATTTGTGCCGGTGCCCATGAGGATCAGGTCAGCTTGGACTGGTCTGTGGATTTAGTCCTTTTTTGATTCCCTCCATAAACATCTGAACTCAGTTACTTTTGTCTGAATTGTGTAGTTTTACTGCAGAGTCCTGTAGTCTCCACAGTGCTCTGATATCACCAGTGCTGCATCACCACATTCACTTCCTGTCTCGGGTCATCAGTTTTCCGAAGTCTTTCTCTGTACTCGTGTACCACAGAACAGTTTCTGCTTACAGACAGGAGCTCGGTCTGCTAACGGGATACCTGCTGAGTCACTCTAAACTACCTCATCGTGATTTGTTAAAACTTTTTTTTTAAAGACATTTCCTGCAGCACTCAGCACTCGGTACATGCTGATAACTACTTTAAAACCTGGACTATCTGGGCCAGTGGATCCAAAGCCACGTTCTGTGGATAGACACTGAATGTGTGGAGTCCTACCTGAGCTCCAGAGCAACACAAACACCAAGAGTGTGTGATCCATGTTGGTCTGTTGTGTGATCTGTTACTTCACTGTCTTATGATCTTAAAAGTATCTACGCCTGCTCTCATTGGCTTCCTCCCTGTAATCTCCTCATCAAACTCTGTGGGTTTATTACTTTCCAACAAAGAAGTCAGAGTTAGACCTTTATGAGGCAAAGCAGAAGCAGCACCAACACATTTCAATTTATTTCATTTTGAGACACAGAACTAGCAAAATAAAACACAAAAAGCTTCAGGGAATAAAGAAATCGTGTCTGAACCATGTGAATGAATGTGACGTTAAAGACGAGCTGCCAGGTTCTGAACGTTCTCTACATTATTGCTGACAGCAGAGTGAAGTGGACCAGCTGTGAGGCTATTTTTATTTCCACATGGATGCTGGCGGACGTTTTCGTGTTGAGACGCTGAAGTTGTGACCTGTGTCTCTGTAAGCAGGTCTTTTTGTCTTTTTGAGTGGTGCATGGTCTCAAAAGAACCATCTCTGGGTTTGGATGTGACATACAGGCCACAGGTATTTCGACAGTCCCACTTTTTGGTGGAGACAGGAGAGGTTTTTTCAGTCAGGACGGTGATAAGTGATCGAGGAACAAAATCCATCAGTCTGAGACACAGTAAAACAACTGTGTATGACAGGGGTCTCCAACCTTTTTTGCACCACAATGATACGACGGGCATAAAAGGGACAAACAGGAATCCACTGTGTCTGCAACTCGTAAGCAACCTCATAAATTTGTGCTGGCACATTCAGCGATCCTGTACCATGGTTAAGGACCAGAGGCTGACAAAAGGTAACACATGTGACCGAGTTAAATCATAGATGGATGTGACGGAGAGAATTTTCCAAAATAAAACATCGATCAGAATCAGGTAATAAGTAAAACGAAAACAATGTAAGTTATGAATTCTGTCTGTGCGCCCCGGTACCAATTGACCCACAGACCGGTACTGGTCCGCGGCCTGGGGGTTTGGGAACCGTGGTGTATGAGAAAAACTCTGTTAAGACCAAATTTTTAGCTGATCAAAATAATTGGACATTGGCTGTTAAATATCTCTTTGGCAGCTCTGTTGTCTCAGTGTTCCTGAGTTCACTGCCTTCATATTTCGACTGAGGAGGAGTTGACTGTCAGTATAAGGAGGGAGGAAGATCATAATGAGGAGAGTCTGATCTGATCAAAGAAACAGGGGGAGGACGAGGAGGGTTTTGTAATGATACATTAGAAAAGTCAGAAAGTATTTCAGGGTTTGTGTTTGTCATGTTCACTGTTGGTGACAGTGGGATTAACAGTATCCTGTGTTCTCACCTAAAATGTCAAATCTGCAAGAATCACGTGGACATGGGTGGCTGTAGCTCAGTTGGCAAGGCAGTTGTCCATGGACCACAGGGTCAGTGGTCTGATCCCCAGACCTGGCTACATGTCAAAATGTCCTTGGGCAAGACACTGAACCCCTAGTTGCCCCCAGTGGCCGATGAGCACTAACTAAACTAAGCACTAACTGAACTAAAATTACTGTACGATTTCTTTGGATAAAAGCGGCTGCTAAATGTAAATGTAAACTTTCTTAAATGTAAACATAAAAGCTGAAGGAGAGAACTACAGCTCCCATGACACAGCCAATCACAGAAGTTTAAAGAAGCAGAGGTTCCTAGACATCTTCAGCTCGTCTCAGCACTTTGAATCAGTCCAAGGTCAGAGTCAGCAGCTAAGGGTCATGGGAATTGATTGTTTCTGAGCCACAATCAGGACATCACTGTCTCCTAGACAGACAGAGCTGGTCAAAGGTCATCAGGGCATCTCTGTTCAGCTGATGAGTCCAGGCAATTTTCACTACAAATCATTTGTTTTCTCCCCAGCTGATTATTTTCGATTTAGCTGCTTTTATACGAGCAGCAGTATCAGCGCTGGATTAATAAAGCTGCAGTTCTGTTCACATGGACCTTCATCAGTGTTTCTGACCCACCACACTCCTGCTTTTCATCAGCTGCTTGTAAACCGATGCCTCTGATTTGTAATGTTGAACACTGTGGACCTCGGAGCACTTGATAAGTTCTGCTTATTACTGTGTGTGAAATGCTGTTTGGTATAACCTCTGTGTGACAAAGGTCACATCTGGGTAAATGTCAGCGCTCGTCACTGGTTTTAGTGTGGTTACTTAACGTCTACTTAATGTCTTATATGTTGGACTCTCTCCTACTTACATGTGTGAAACAACCACTCTGAGCAGGGTCAATTCTGTGGTCATACCTGAAAAGGGCTTTGGTGAGTTTAATCTGCCAGTTGTTCAAGTTCATCAAATGAGGTGAACCACAGTGACAACGGTGGTAATGGAAACTTGATACATCAGGAGGAAGTAACACATAAACCAGAAAAACTGTGTGACTGACAGATCAGGTTCCTGTTTGTTAACGTGTTCTCAGAACAGGGGAGATGGTCTGATGCAAGATGGTGTTAAACAGTCAGGTCCACAAGTATTTGGATAGTGACACAGTCCTCAGCAACACTATGGAAATCAGAAAACTGTAACTTGAAAGTGACTTTCAAGTCACTGCTCTACCTGCCTTCACCTCCGCCACCCACCTGTCTCACAGCTGACAACTTTGCCTTCTTCTTCACTAACAACTGGTTATAACACTGGTGGCAGCCACCAGCTCCCTGTTCTCTCCTACAGATGATGACATCCTGTTATCTACATCTAACGATGCATTACACTTCACATCGTCAGAGGACGACGTGTCCATCCTCCTCCTCTCTAAGCATCCGACCACTTTTTCTCTGGATCCATTCCCTTCTACCCTTCTTCCAGCAGTTGCACCCACACTATTTCCAGTCAACATGCACCTTGCCCACCTCGTTCAAGCAGGCCCAGATTACTCCACCGTTGAAGAAGCCTTTTCTTGAATTACAGACCAGTCTCTCTTCTTCAATTGCTGACCAAGACGCTGGAAGGAGCAGTCTTCAATCAACTCTTTCTTTCCCAGAACAACCTCGATGTCAGTCAGTCTGGCTTCAAGAGTGGTCACTCCACAGAGACGGCACTTTGGACTGTAGTGGATTCCCTACATGCTGCAAAAGCTGCAGGTAATTCTTCTGTCTTAATTCTACTAGACCTATCTGCAGCCTTTGGCACTGTGAACTGTCACAAGTTAGGAGTTTTACTACTTAGTTTTACTTTTCTTGTGTGTCTTTTGTTGCTTTGTTTGAACTGTTTAGTGTGTCTTTATCATCCTAACTTTATAGTGAGCGACTTTTTTCCTCTGGGGGTTTTATTATTTTTATTATTTTTATTATTTATTATTATTATTTTATTAATTTTTTTTCCTCCTACCTTTTGAAGCGAGTGCTTTTTGTTGTGTTTTCATACCTTGTTCTTTGTATTAAGTTTCTTTAAATAAATTTTAGTTTTCTATACCTCTGGTCTTGTGGTGACTCCTGACTTTAGGTCCTTAGTTGGTTAGAACCTCACAGTGAACATCCTCTTGTCTACATTCTGTTTTACGCATCACTGGATCAGCTCTAGCCTGGCTTTGGTCTTAGTTGTCTGGACAAATCTTCAAGGTATCCTAGTATGGGCGTGATTCTCACTCTCATAGCCTCTCCACCGGTGTACCGCAGGGCTCTGTTCTTTGTCCTCTTCTTTTATAACTTCTTCCCTGGGTTCTATTATCCATTCACACAGCTCTTCCTGTCCTTTCTGCCAGATGACTGCACTGTCTCGACACACATCTCTGAATGTCTCTGACATCACTGCTTGGGTGAGAGAAAGACATCTTCAGCTCAACCTCTCCAAGACTGAAGTTCTTGTCTTTTCGACCAGATCAACACATCAGAATCAACATTGGATCTGCAGAGATTGTTCCCGCTAAGTCGGCAAGAAATCTGGGGGTTGTTATGGCCAAAAAACTTGGAAAGCAAGTTAGAAACAAGAGTCAACTGAAAATGATCACTGAGCAATTTAATGAACAATTCAGTAAAACACAAGAAAACCAGAAGCAGAGAGAAAACAGCACAGAGCAGTGACACTCGAGTGGATCAGACTAATTCTGATAAACTCTGTCAGGATGCGTGTATGTTTTATCTACTCCACTATGCAAATCATACAACAGTTGAATACACATTGATCAGGAGTCCTTAATTAGCAAGTCTCTGTTACGATCTCTCCCTGCTGGGACAGCTACCTGTGGGGAAGCTAGGGTTAAACAAAGTTTAGACACAAGGTCTGCTTAAGGTGCCAACAAGTATTCAAAGGAACAATAGGGTCTGTTAAGGTGTCAATTCAATGTTCCTGCTAGTTCCCGTGGGCTTCCTACTGTTCTGGCAGATGGTCATTGATCAAAAACTTCCCTCACAGGGGTCATCATCGATGACCAACTGAGCTTTTACGGAACAGATCTCCTCTGTCTCTGGGTTGTGTAGATTTACCCTCTACAACATCAGAAAGATCAGACCCTACCTCTCGAAGTACATGACCCCACTCATTGTGCAGGCGTTGATCATATCTTGTCTCAATTACTGCACTGTTGATTGGGTTACCAGCATGCATGAACATACCCCTGCATATGATCCAAAATGCGGCAGCCTAATTTTTTATCAGCCAAAAACAACTCACACTGTGTTCTTTTTTTTGACTCACAAGGACTCACACCGATCTTCAGATCTCTGCACTAGCTTCCTGTGGCTGTAAGGATTAAGTTCAAAGCTCTGTCTCTTGCCCACAGAGTTGTCAACTTTACAGCTCCGGCTTACTTAAACTCAATCATTCAGGTCTACAATCCCTACTGTCCATGTCTGCTGGTCCCAGCGCCACACAGAAGACATTAAGGAAAACTTAAAGCTTTACGGACTACATCTCCTCAGTCTGTTGGAGTGATTGTGCACTTACGGACTACATCTCCTCAGTCTCTAGGTCATGTAGATTTGCTCTCTACAATATCAGAAATATCAGACCCTACCTCTCAATATATATACAACCAAACTTCTGCAGGCGCTGGTCATATCTCATCTAGATTACTGCAGTGAACTGTTAATGGGGTTACTAGCATGCAGAACGAAACCCCTGCAGATGTTCCAAAATGCTTCGGCAAAAAAGCACTCCTATGACACTACTCTTCAAATCTCTGCATTGGATATCAATGCATTTCGAATATCAAACCGGTGACAGTGGCAGTGTCAAAGTTTCCTTGGGCAAGACACTAAACCCCAAGTTGCTTCTGGTGAGTCAGGTAAGCACCTTGCATAGCTGCCATTGCCACTGTGAGAGTCTGTGCGCATAAATGAGAAGCTGCATTGCAAAGTGCTTTGGATAAAAGCACTATATAACCAGGCATTTACCATTTACCAGTGCTGGGACCAGCAGATGTCGTCTTATGGCAAAGAGCAGCGGACAAAGGGATTGTTGACCTAAATTAGGGAGTTACCTACAGGGTTGTCAAATCTAGAGTACCTTAAAACTACTCAACCCCCACCAAACGCACTGGGCCCTCTTCTTTAATTGCTTCTAGTTCACTCTAGCTTATCACCCTGGCCGTTAAAATACCAAAGCTGATCCTCTATCCGGCATTTTAAACTTTTCTCCTGCCAACGAGAAAACAGATTTCATTCTTCCTCCCTCTGTCCAACTAGCTCTCACGAAGTTATATACTGAAGAAGAGGTGTCCCAAGCTCTAGCCAATGTTCTGATTAATCCCTTTTGTCCTCAGGGACTTCTGTTTTTTTCATGATTGTGAGGGAAGTTTTTGATCAATGACCATCTGACCATCTGTTCACACTTCTAGCAGAGGCCAGACAACGAGTCCCCGCCACTCAGTAGGAAGATCCACGGGAACAGGTCCCAGAGTTTTTCCTTGACACCTTAACAGACCCTATTGTTCCTTTGAATCCTTGTTGACACCTTAAGCAGACAGTAACAGAAACTTGCTAATTAAGGACTCCTGATCAATGTATATGATTTGCATAGTGGAGCAGATAAAAGACACACACATCCTGACAGAAGGTATCAGATACAATCTGATCCACCCTAGGTGACACTGCTTTTTTGCTCTGCTCCTCTGCCTGCTCCTCTACCTTATTTTACCTATGTTATTGTCATTAAATTGCTTGATGATAATGTGAGAGCTGCCTGCTGTCTCTTAACTTGCTCTCTCAGATTTTTCCACAACAGATTGGTGTCAGAAGAGTGGGATGGACGCGCTTTCTGGACTCTGAGGGATAAAACAGTGACTGTGCGCACAAGTAAAAACCGATTCTTTTTTTTTTTGATTTGAGAAGGTGTTCAATTCAACTTTCAATTCAATTCAACTTTATTTATATAGCGCCAATTTACAACAAGGTCATCTCAGGGCACTTTACATAATAAAGTCAAGACTATACAAACAGGTAGAGAAAACCCAACAAATCCCCCTTGAGCAAGCCATAGGCAACAGTGGAGAGGAAAAACTCCCTTTAACGGAAGAAACCTCCAGCAGAACCAGGCTCAGGGAGGACGGCCATCTGCCTTGACCAACAAACAGAGTGGAAAGTGGAGAGAGAAAAGAACAGAGCAACAAAAGCAACAACAAAACATTGAGCAGGTTAATAGGACCAGTAGCTGCACACTGGAGGACACACAGCGCCAAATCCGGGGACACCTGTGGACAGGGAGAGAGAGAGGGGAAAGAGAGGGGAGAGAGACGACTCACGGGACAAAGAAGACACAGAGTTAATGTCATACAGTGGTGACAATATAGATGTGGGGTGAGAGGAGAGAATGAAGAGAAGAGGAAGTGGCACAGTGCAGAGTCCCCAGCAGTCTAAGCCTATAGCAGCATGACTATAACCAACTATAAGCTTTATCAAAGAGGAAGGTTTTGAGCCTAGTCTTAAAAATAGGAGGGTGTCTGCTTCCCGAATCTGGACTGGGAGCTGGTTCCACAGGAGAGGAGCTTGATAGCTAAAGGCTCTGCCTCCCATTCTATTTTTGGAAATTCTGGGAACCACAAGTAGGCCTGCATTTTGGGACCGAAGTGGTCTAGTAGGATGATATGGTACTAAGAGATCTTTTAAATATGATGGGGCTTGGCAAAAAATAAAGCTTTATAGGTAAGAAGAAGGGTTTTAAATTCTATTCTGCATTTAATTGGAAGCCAATGGAGAGAAGCTAATGAAGGTGAAATATGATCTCTCTTACCAATCCCAGTCAGTAATCTTGCTGCAGCATTTTGGATTAATTGAAGGCTTTTAGAGAGTTACTGGGGCAGCCTGAAAGTAGAGAATTACAATAGTCCAATCTAGAAGTAACAAATGCATGAACCAATTTTTCAGCATCGCTTTGGGACAGGATGCTCCTAATTTTGGCAATGTTCCGTAGGTGGAAGAAGGCTATTCTAGAGAAGAGATTTGCTTTATCTGTGAGGTAAATGACAAATCCTGGTCAAAAATGACTCCAAGATTCCTTGCAGTACTACTGGGGGCAAGAGTTATGTCGCTTGCAAAGTAGCGATATGGTTAGAAAACATGTCTCTTAGACTATTGGGCCCAAATACAATAACTTCAGTTTTATCTGAGTTTAGAAGAAGAAAATTATACGTCATCCAGTCCCTTATATCTTTAAGACATGCTTGTAGTTTGAGTAATTTATTTGTTTCATCAGGTTTCATAGATAGATATAACTGCGTGTCATCAGCGTGAGCAGTGAAAATTTACAGAGTGTTTTCTAATAATGTTGCCAAGGGAGACATATATAGAGTAAAGAGTATTGGTCCTAATACAGAGCCTTGTGGAATTCCATAACTAACTTTTTGTGTATGTCGAAGATTCATCATTAACGTGAGTAAATTGGAATCTATCTGATAGATACGATTTAAACCAATTTAGTGCTGTTCCTTTAATTCCAATTACATGTTCTAGTCTCTGTAATAATATTCTGTGATCAATGGTGTCAAATGCAGCACTAAGATCTAGCAGAACTAGTATAGAGACAAGTCCGTTATCTGAAGCCAGAAGAAGATCATTGGTGACTTTAATCAGTGCGGTTTCTGTGCTGTGATGAACTCTAAATCCTGACTGAAATTCTTCAAACAAGTCGTTTCTGCGGAGGTGGTCACATAATTGCTTTACAACTACTTTTTCAAGTATTTTAGAAATAAAAGGGAGATTGGATATTGGTCTGTAATTGGCCAAGACATCTGGATCAGACTTGGTTTTTTAAGTAGAGGTTTGATTACAGCTATCTTATAAGCCTTTGGTACATATCCTGTTTGTAAGGATAGATTAATGATATCTAATATGAACGTGTCTAATAAGGGTAGAGCATCTTTGAGCAGTCTAACTGGAATAGGGTCTAGCAGACATGTTGTTGGTTTAGATGCCATAATAGTTGAAGTTAACTCAGCAAGGTCTATGGGCACAAAGCAGTCTAAAAGGGACTGAGGACTTACTGGTGATTCTAATTCTGTTGTATTTGTGGGGAGGGTCTGGTGAATTTTATTTCTAATAGCTATGATTTTGTTTGTGAAGAAGGTCATGAAGTCATTGCTACATAGCGTTGAGGGAATACTAGTCTCAACTGAACTATGGCTCTTAGTCAGCCTGGCTACAGTGCTGAAAAGAAACCGGGGTTGTTCTTGTTTTCCTCTATTAGTGATGAATAATAAGCTGTTCTGGCTTTAAAGAGTGCTAATTTGTATAAGTATAAAGTCTTTTTCCAGGCTAGGCGGGATTCTTGTGAATGAGTGGAACGCCACTTCCTTTCTAGTCTTCAGTGACGCCTGCTTTAAATTGCCAGGTGTGCGAGCTATACCATGGAGATCGCCTATTCAGAATTACTGCCTTCTTTTTTAGAGGGGCAACACTATCAAGTATGGAACGTAAAGATGCTGCATAATTATCAGTAAGGTAAAACTTGTACAGGAGTACAGTTAATGAGGCTACTCTCAGTTATATCAGTACATGTTGAAGTAAATGATGAAGGGATCATTTCCTTAAATTTGTTCACAGTGTTTTCAGATAAACACCTACTGAAGCAAAACTTCTTTCTAGCTGCCTGGAAGTCTAATAAACTAAATTCAAATGTTATTAGGAAATGGTCAGAGAGAACAGAATTATGAGGAAATACTGTTAGTTTATCAATTTCAATACTGTTGCAAGGACAAGGTCTAGGTGTGACTAAAACAGTGAGTGGGTTCATTTACAATTTGAGAGAAACCAATTGAATGTAATAATGAAGTAAATGCTGTGTTGAGGAGTTACTGTCAGCATCTACATGAATGTTAAAATCGCCCACTATGACGACTTTATCTGCACTAAGCACTAAGTCGGCTAGAAAATCAGAGAATTCAGTCAAAAATTCAGAATAAGGGACTGGAGGACGATACACAATAACAAATAGAAGTGGATTTAGGTGAGTTTTCCAACTTGGGTGTGAAAGTCTCAGAGTAAGACTCTCAAATGAGTTATAACTATGTTTAGGTTTGGGGTTTATCGGTAAAGCTTGAGTGATAAATTGCTGCTACTCCTCCACCTCGGCCTGAGCTTCTAGGAACATGATAGTTAATATGACTTGGGGGGACTCATTTAAACTAACATATTCTTCCTTCTGCAACCAGGTTTCCCTGAGACAAAATAAATCAATTGATGATCACTTATCAAGTCATTTACTAACAGAGATTTAGATGAGAGAGATCTGATATTTAATAATCCACATTTAAGTGTTTTAGTTTTTTGTTCAGTAAGAGGAGCAGTCCTGATTTTTATTAAGTTATTATGATTAACTCCTCTTGTGATCATTTTTAGTTTGTAGAATTTAGTTAATCGGGGAACAGACACAGTTTCTATAGGAATGTGGGAGTTGTGGGGGTAACGGCGGTAAGGATACTGCAGAGAGGCGTGTAGGACTGGATCTCTGCGCCCTAGGCTCAACTCTGGATTGTCAATCTTTTGGTTGTCTAATAAAATCAGCCATATTTTTTGATAAGAGAGAGGCACCAGGAAAGTAGGATGGATGCCGTCTCCCTAATAAGCCTAGGTTTTCCCCAAAAACTTTTCCAATTGTCTATGTAGCCATTCGCTTGCTGGACACCACCTAGACAGCCAGCGGTTGAATGACGACATGCGGCTATACATGTCGTCACTGATCAGATTTGGCAGGGGTCCAGAGAAAACTGGGAGTCCGACATTGTCTTTGCAAAGTTACACACCGACTCAATATTCATTTTAGTGACCTCCGATTTGCGTAATCGGGCGTCATTTGTTCCTGCATGAATAATGATCTTACGGTTCCCCTCAGGAGTCAGACTGCCGATCCAGTGATACGGACCGAAATAAAGCGGTAAGGCAGCAGAGGAGAGGAGCACAGCAAAAAGCAGACGGTAAGAAGAGCTCTATAAAACTCAGTACTGGTTGGGTAGGTGACAAGACGTTGTCATAGCAGTTAAACCGTTGTGTTATTAATTATCGTTGTATGCAGCGCAGTTTGAATCTGAGTCGCACGGGAAAGATAGCACGAGAGAACGGGCTGCTAGAGAAATGGGGTTAGTACGGGGTACTAACAGAAGTGAGCGCCTGGCCTGGGCAAGGTCTGCCAACTGGAAGCAATGTCCAAACTTTTTTGGGGCAGTTGTAGTCAATTGACTAAAAGGTGGAAATTGGGGTTTCCTAAAGAGGATAGTGTGAGTAGCAGACAGCTCAGTTACAGGAGGAACTGAAGAAGAATGAGAAGGAGAGCACAGAGCGACACAAGTCTTTGTCCAAGTGAAATGGGAAAAAAAAAAAAAAACACACAAAGTGAATGGAAGGTATTTAGCATGTGGAAGGATAAATGTCATGTGAGGGAAAGTAGAAGGTTTAGAAAACAAGACACAAATGAAGATGAAAGGCTAAACAAACAGAACCAGAACATCTAGTTTATAGAGCAAAGGATTGTTCGTACACTGAACCTCTGTATTCTGTTTTGTCTGAGTTACAAGGTAAACCTGGATTTTGGACTCTGCACCCCCACTTGCTCTCCCACCATATCAGCAGATCACAGCAGCAGCAAGTCAGCCAGCTCTCCCCCATCAGAGAATGCAACAGATCCACAAAGAGCACCAGAGGGGGGAGACACGTCTGAGGCATCACTCCAGGAACCAAGCCCTGGAGGTGTAAAAGGACACTCCATGTTCACCAGATCAAGGGGGGCAGACTCCCCCACTGTTGACGAGCTGGACATGTGGACATCAAGGAATTCATGGAGAAAGACACTCACCCTAATGGAAACGCTAAGAAGTGGATGGAAGACTTCCAAAATGTGGTCCAGGACTACAAACCAACTTTGCAGGAAAGGGAATAGCTGTTGAAACATCAGCTGGGATGTTAACAAGCGGTCATACTCCACCAGAGGATGGACTGGGAATGAACCCCATGAGTGCCTGTGAGGCCCACCTGAAGGATTTATTTCTAACCAGAATGAAACCTGAAATTGCTATCCACTCAGAGACATTCTGCAACATGCACAAGAGACACAGAGAGGACAAAGAAGGTGGCGTAACCAAGGGAAGAGGCAGCACCACCATAACTCAGAAGCCTGGCATCAGTATGGAGAAAATGTACATTGGTCTAGACGCTGCTCTGTGATTAAGCAAGGGCTGATTTGGTGAGGAAGCAGGGGATGCAGACGCTAGATCAGGTGACTCGCACCCACACTGTCACTCACATTAAAATAAAACCATGAAGTGATTAATTAGTGAATGAATATGAGTGGTAGATCATGCATCACTGCAGATATTGGTGGAAAACCTGTTTTAGAGAGCTGCTCGGTTCCTCTCAAATGCACTTTGAGAAAACAGATCACCAAACATTCACTCATAATGTCTCAAACTGTCCTGTAAATTTGCTAGGGAGAGATTTGATGTGTGAATTTGGCTTAGTGTTAGATTCAACCCCTGATGGCATCAAAAGTCTTGAAACAGGGAGATGGGGACTATGCCTCACAGGTCACTTAGGTCATTAACATACATTTACAATATGCATGTAAGTGACAACTTGCTGATAACGCTCGTGTTACACAGCAGCTTACAGATTTTGCACATACACAGCACACATACAGAAACATTCCAACATCAAGGTCACTACACAGCACAGCACACGTGAAGGTAGAACCAGAAAGTGAATATGAAGGTCAGCGGTATGTAGAAAATGGGGAAGGTGTAGTGATATGTTTGACAAATGTGTATTGGACAAAGACTGCTGCTGTTGCCTCTGTCTCACTCTCCTCTAAACAGGAAGAACTATTTAGGGGAATACTCCACATGTCCTATTGGCAAAACCATCTGATTGGAGTTGGCAAGACCTTGGCCCATGGTTGCAGAAGACGCTGTTCCTCAAGGAATTCCAACCAACAGCATCAGATCCTAGGATGGAATATAGCTGGAAGGGTGATGTACATCGTACAATTTACATCAGTATTACAGAGCTTATAGAACATTTGAGCTCACTGATATTGCGCGCAGCTGCAGCCTTTACCATCACTGAAACTAGTTTACCACCAGAGCTCGAGCAAATTCCTAAATCTCTCTGGGCAGCCCATAAATATGATGAAGGCATTATGAAAAACGTAGAGCCTTTTACAGTCCTTCCAAAATGAGAGTGTAGACCATGGCAGAACAAACACTCTTTAAAACAGGAAGCCATCATCAGTGGCATAAAGCCTGTGTAAAACTCCCTGTTAATGGCAGGTGTAATAACTTTTATTTGAGAATTCTCTTGTTGCAACTTATTTCTTGCAAACAGACCTAGGTCAACCAATTGGGTGGCGCCTTGTTCAAAATTACAGGAGGTGAAGGCAGCCATACACCCCTGAGCGCCTGAAGTAAAACTATACAAATTATTCTTTTTCTGGTACCACCAAATTTGACAAACTTCTGTGTAACAGTACAGAGACCATTCGCTAATTTGTATTTTTTTAATCTGAGGAAGCATGCAAAATTGATACGGTGCACCTGTTAAAACATCTTTTAGACAATGGCCATATAGATTTTGTTTGTTTGTTTGTTTGTTTGTTTGTTTGTTTGTTTTAAACTGCAGTTTGTGCAATAAAGTGACTTGTCTGGGTCAGGTGATCACCCCAGATGAAAACAGTGTCACAAAATGAATTGCTGATTTTAAGGCTGACAAAAGCCAATGATAATTTTTTTTTCCTTGCACGACACAATTTTGCCAAAGAATCGTTCCTGTGCGAAACTTTCCTGTTTGCTGTGGAGCGTGGTTGTTGCTTGTTGTGGTTGTGGGTGTTGGCACATGTTGACAGCATGTTGCCTCCTGAATTGTTTGCTGATTCATAGGCAGAACTTGGTTTGCCTAATACGGGTTAGTTTTTGACCAGGAAGACAGTTCAGTGGTTTCTGTGCATTGCTTGTGGGTGTAGTTGTACCTGTAGCTTTATACTATTAAAACTGGATCCAGTTATAGCAGGATTTTTATTGCGTGAGAACCGTTGTTGCAGCAGAGAAGCTGTGTTTGGTTTGCTGTTCTGATTGCTTGGGAAGGTGCAATATGTTGCATGGACATCCTCATATCGGCACTGAGGTACTAAAATCACCTGTTCTATTAGAAGTGGGTTTGAAAACACTAATTCTGAACGCTGACAGAATTATGTGTTGATGGCTCTGATTTGCTGAAATGTCTAGCCTTGTCAAATTGCCTTGGGTTTGCAGTTTTCACAAAATTGTAGTGTCATTGCTTTTGATAAAACTACTTTGTAACTCATCTGCAAGCTGGTGAGCTGAGAGCTCTTGCTGAAAACTACAAACTGGCCAATGATATGAAGTTTGAATGAATGTATGAATATGAATGGTGTCGCTCATAACTAAGGTTGTCTCTGGAGACAGAGAAGACTTGTGCGTCAGGCAGAACACTAACTGCACATTGTTCTTCTTGCAGCTCCGTAGATGCTGACTTGTTGCCTACGTGAATATCAGTTATGAAATGTGACACTCTAACATTAACAAAATAACTTGATTTCTGCAGGAACTTCAACAACGGATACAGCGGCCAGGATGGGAAAAATGTGTCACCCAACTCAGTTTTCTTTCTCCCACAGAAACTCAACCCACAGGCTGACTTGTCAACCATGCAGTCACTAGCAAACACATCTAGAAACTTTGTAATGAAATTAGGTGCAACACTGTAAAAGGGACATCGCTCGGTCCAGAGGTAAACTTTGTTTACCTAATTGATATTTCCATCTAAATGCAAAGCTAGCTCATGGTAGACATTTGCAAAGGGGGGATGTGTGCATATTTTAACACCTACTATAAACCCTAAAGCAAAGGTTTCAGGGAATGCAGGACATGTTAATCTGTGGGGCACACAAAGCCTCTGGTGCGATTAAATGCCTCTGCAAGGCCACTTCCCACCTGACAGACCCTTTGAATATTGGATGATTGGGTTAATTGAGCTATAGCTATGTAGAAATGGAGTTGGCTTGACCATGGTTTACACGTTTAGCAAGTGGGTAGAGGCTGTTGTTTTCTCTCTTCCAAACAGGATGCAGCTACTGTGGTAAAAGGCACTGACAAGTCAGAGGACCGTTCACTGAAGTGTTCCAAAATCAAGTAACTTGTGACAATGGTCCAGGGTTTTACCATGAAGATGGTAAACGATTTGTCAAATTAATTTTGGGTTATTGCCTTCTCACCCCAGAGTGCAGGTGTGACAGAGCAAATTAAGACCAAATTCACAAAATGTTGACAGGTTTGACATGGATTTAAGAATTAGCATTGGTGCTATTTCTTATGCAAGTTGAGTCTTTACCAAATAGGGTTTGAGCGTAGTACTAATTCAGACCAAACAAACTTGAGTTTGTTATAATGATGTGATTTCCAACTGTTGTGCAGAACTCTCTCAGATGTTTGTCCCCAGGTGAAAGCAGCCCTGTCTAACCCTGCAGACATCAGCCTGCATGATCTCAAACCCGGTGACAAGGACCACCAGAGGAAACGCTGGCAGCAGAGACGCTTGCAGGACCACATCACGTACTACTGGCAACTAATTCAGCAGTGAAGGTGAAAGGACACGTCACATGGATCCACGTCAGCCACTGCATAAGGATCCCCAACTGGAAGCTACAGACAGTCAAATTTGTCCCCTGAAATTGTTCACCCCGGTGAGGAGGGAGAGGTGCTGATTGGGCTGGGCCCACACTTCAAGTTCCAACACACGTTAGGAAGGGTGAACACAGGGAGGTGACAAAGGCGACATGTGGTGCTCAACAATGGAGGATCCCACACAAGACCACAGAGTCTTAATGAAGGAGTGGATGCTAAAGAGCAGAGTGTGCACATTTGACCTCTTCACCATGGTTGCAGCCATCCTGCGGATGATCTGTGAATTGTGGCACAATCCACAGATCACACAGCAACTCTCAAACAAATCCAGACTGACAAGGAGTGTGACTGAGCCTGCTGGCTTACTTGATCCATACTCTGCAACGCAGTCTCTGCTATGGATAATGGACAACCTGTGGATGCAATATGTTCAGAGTTCCTGGGAGTCCCAACCCTCTGCTGGTGGTGCACAACCAACAAGAATGTCGATTGGATTAAGCAACAGAGGTTCATCAAGCACACGCATGATCACGATGCCAGCAGCTTGCAGCAACATCGCAGATGACATGGGAGAACAGCATGGCAACTTACATGCTGCTTGCAGACAAAGGAGGAGTCTGCACCATGACACCAGCACCTGGGGCTAGTTTGACATTGTGTAAAACTTTCATTTTGTCTATCCTCACAGGTGTTGTAATAGGCACTACTGCACTAACGTTGTCTGGATGTTGTTTTATTCCCTGTGTGCATATGCTGATAATGCGAAAAATCGACCACTCCATCTCACACCAAATTCTCCAAAGCATGTTCTTCCTACAGGACAATGTTTTAGCTGAGTCTCTTGACATTCCTAACTGGGAACCTCCATATCATGGACATGACAACATCAGTCTCTAGATTTTGACTCTCACTCACTGTAACCGGTCAAGGCAGATGGCCGCCCACCCTGAGCCTGGTTCTGCCAGAGGTTTCTTCCCATGGTGAAGTTTTTCCTCTCCACTGTCGCCTAAGGCTTGCTCAAGGGGGATTGTTAAGATTTTTTTTTTTTTTTGTTTTGTTACTGTTGTATTGTTGTGTTCTTTGCTTCTACTATTGCTCAGCCTTGATTACTCCTGACAATTTTTTTTGTTATCATAAAATGATAAAAGGGGGGATGTGTGAGGGAAGTTTTTGATCAATGACCATCTGACCATCTGTTCACACTTCTAGCAGAGGCCAGACAACGAGTCCCCGCCACTCAGTAGGAAGATCCACGGGAACAGGTCCCAGAGTTTTTCCTTGACACCTTAACAGACCCTATTGTTCCTTTGAATCCTTGTTGACACCTTAAGCAGACAGTAACAGAAACTTGCTAATTAAGGACTCCTGATCAATGTATATGATTTGCATAGTGGAGCAGATAAAAGACACACACATCCTGACAGAAGGTATCAGATACAATCTGATCCACCCGGGTGACACTGCTTTTTTGCTCTGCTCCTCTGCCTGCTCCTCTACCTTATTTTACCTATGTTATTGTCATTAAATTGCTTGATGATAATGTGAGAGCTGCCTCCTGTCTCTTAACTTGCTCTCTCAGATTTTTCCACAACAATGATCACCTCAGAACACCCAATGGTGTGATTCCTCTTGTGTGTTCTGGCCTGGAGGAGGGCATGCGATACACTGATCAGGACCTCAGACTCCTACAAGAGATCCGCTGACAAATGCCCCTTAGTATTGGGTGGGTCAGCAATTAACGCTCTCCGTGGGGGACATTCCTCTCGATGCTTGGAGCAGGAAGCTGGCTCCCCAGAGGATTTATCGCATTTTTCATGTTCTTTGTATTAAACCTGATGTCTTTACTAAGCTATTTTCCTCCTCATTCCGCACTCTGCCTCCCTCTTTCTCTCCTGCTCATCTCCCAATAAGCAAAAATCAGCCCACTTGTTTCCTTCTCTTAAGTCCTGATCACCTGCTCCTGTCAAACAAACATCTTCCTGATTTCCGAGAAAAATCTCCTAGGGAGGTGGACAGGGTGGTGTATGGTACAACACAGGAGACCAGGGTTCGACTCCAGTGGGAGAACTATATAAAGGAAGCACATATGTGATGATGTCATACTTTGTAGCGTGTGTTTTTATATAGACTTTCTTCTAGCTTAACCATACCCTGAGGTTTTTGTTCGTAACTCTAATCGTTACCCTAAAGTGAACCCTAATGGGGTTTTGTTGAGCATATAAATTTGCCAAAGGGCATGTGGCATTACTATGGACTATTGTGGCAACAGTATAATTTGCCAAAGGACAAAGGACAATTTGGATCTAGATTGGCTGTATGGATTTAAGAGTTGGATATATAAGGACTTAAAAACAAAAGTTAAAACTTAAAATAAATTATTAACAAAATATATTGGTACAGCAGTTGTCCTACTTATTGGCACAGATGCACATAAAGCAATGGAGCACAATAAAAATTTAACAGCAGAGGTGATGGGGACAGCTTACTGCATGTGGTGGGTCATCAGTGGTCCACTTAGAGAATCAGGATATTTCAGATTGGGTATTTAAGTGGAGAAAATATGGTGATCATATTTTAGAATCAGAATCGGAATCAGAAAACGGTCAGCCAGGTTGTCAGCCTCCCTGGCTGAACAACTTTTTAGGACTCTTTGAAGTCGGGAGACTGACCACGTGCTGTGCTCCCAGCTGCAGGGGGGACACTGACTGTTAAGGTAGCGGGATGTAAGGAGGGTGTTTAAAAGTGTAAACACCAGGAAAGCAGCTGGGCCATACGGTATTAGCGGCCTTGTCCTTAAAGCCGGAACTGATCAGCTGGCGCCTCTGTTCACAGAGATATTCAACTTCTCCCTACAACAGTGTGTGATTCACAGTTGCTTCAGGAATTCAATTATAATCCGTGCCCCGAAGATTCCACACCCTAACAGTCCCAACATCTTCAGGCCCATAGTCCTCATATCGGTAGTGATGAAATATTTTGAGAAACTGATCAAAACGTTCATCACCACTGCTCTGCCCACGACTCTGGACCCTTTACAATTCACATACAGACCGGTGAGATCCACTGATGACTCTGTAGCTGATGACTAAAACCCTCTCTCATGTGGATACTGGAAATTGATGTTTGCTGAACAACATAGTCCCCTGTAGACTGGTCTCTAAACTGTGTGAACTGGGCCTGAACCCCTCCGTGTGCAGGTGGGTCCACAGCTTTCTGACCAACAGATCATAACGGCTTCGGCTGGGCAACCACACCTCATCCCACCTCATCCTCAACACTGAATCCCCCCAGGCTTGTGTGCTCAGCCCTCTGCTGTACTCATTGTACACCTATGACTGGGAAGCCACCTCAGACTCCAGTATGATTATAAGGTTTGCTGATGAAACTGTAGTTGTGGGACTGATTTCTCACAACAACGAGCCAGCCTAATGGAAGGAGGCCTCCCACCTGGAGGACTGGTGTCGGGAGAATCAACTCCTGCTGAACATTAGCAAAATAAAGGAATGTATAGTGGACTTCAGTAGGAAACAGTAGATGGTCTTACACCGACTTATAATCAGTGGCTCTGAAGTGGAAAGAGTATTTTTTTCACCCTCCAGAGAAAAAACACATCAAATCACAGTGTGTGTGTGTCAACAGAAAATATGCAGAACACAACAGGAAACAATGGGAGGAGACAAAATGATGATTATGATGTGATCCAATGGCAAAGAGACAAGAGGAGAGAACTGAGGAATCAGAGGAAACTGATAAATCATTTGTCTGACAGAGTTTAAGTCAGAAGCTGCAGCTTCTCCTCCTCCTCTCTCTGAGGATGAAGGAAGCAGAGCTCTGCTTTCCAGAACTCCTCAATGCCTCCTGCAGGAAACCAAAGACCAATCAGTCTGATGTTGTCCTCATGTATTTGCTGTTCTTCATCTGTGGTTTAACTGTGATTCTCAACCTGCTCGTCATCATCTCAGTCTCCCACTTCAGGCAGAGATAAACTCAGCAAAACTTACTAGTAACAGTCTGATTTGCATGAAAATGTAAATAACCTTTCATCCTGACAACAGACGTATTTCCTGCTTTGCTGATAATGTTTTTGAATGTTAAATGTCCAGATGTGCCACATGTAAGACGTATCACTGTACATGAATGTCTCATATTACATGTCTTTGTCTCCCTGCAGGCAGCTGCACACACCCACCAACCTCCTCCTCCTCTCTCTGGCTGTGTCAGATTTACTGTTTGGACTTGAGTCAGTGGTAGAAGCTTATCGACAAACAGCCTGTTGGTTTCTTGGTGACCTCCTGTGTCCTCTACATGTTTACGTGCTCTCGATCGCAATCTCTGCCTCAGTGGGAATCATGGTTTTCATATCAGTCGACCGCTACGTGGCTATTTGTGACCCTCTGCATTATCCCACCAGAGTCACTGTGACAAGGGTTAAAACGAGTGTTTGTATGTGCTGGATCATCTGTGTTGTCTACCTTGGTCTATATTTTTCTGAAAATTTGGCTCACCCAGGTTATGATAATACCTGCTATGGAGAGTGTGTGGTGCTCGTGGCACAGAGTCAAGGATACTTTGATGTTGTTTTCTCATTTATTGCTCCAATCATTGTCATCATACTTCTGTATATAAGAGTGTTTGTGACGGCTGTGTCTCAGGCTCGTACCATGCGTTCTCATGTTGCAGCCGTCACACTCCAGCATTCAGGGACTGTAAAGACGAAGAAATCTGAGCTGAAAGCAGCCAGGACTCTGGGTGTTGTTGTAGTTGTGTATTTAATCTGTTACTGCCCATATAATGTTTTATTTTTTGTAACAGCTGCATCTTTACCCACAGCCTCTGGTGTCTTTATGTTGTGCATCAGTCCCTGTCTGAACCCTGTGATTTATGCCTTGTTCTACCCCTGGTTTAGAAAATCTGTCAGGCTCATTTTGTCTCTTCAGATCCTGCAGCCTGGCTCCCGTGAGACCAACATGCTGTAAACAGACACTGTGCAGGGACTGAAATGTGACCTGCTCTGTGGACAGAGATATTCATTTGTACATGTTCTTCACTGAGTGAATTCACAGATCAGTTAAAAGATCTGAAACTTGTTACTGTCACATAATCTGTAATATTTTCTCCTAATTGAAGTGATGCTTCATTATTATCACTAACCAGTTTTTCCCCGTGTCACCACACAGTTACGTCTGTGACATAGAACGAAAGAAGAAGTAAACTTTGAAAATGACAAATATGATGAATATGAAAGTTACATTTTACATCCTGTCTCGTCCTCAAACGTGCTCAATAACTCCAACAGACCCTCACATGTGAAACATATTGAAGATATAAAGTGAGTTGACCTGAATGTAGATGGTAACAGACTGTGACATTTAATGTTGCTCAGTAATAGTCAAAAGACAGATGGCAGGACATGGAAACGAGCAGCAGACTGAGAATAGGTTGTTGAGTAAACTGAAAAGACAAAGGACCAGTTTTCTTTACTTCAGAAAACTAATAACATGCAGTTTGTTCGTGTGTCCTCAAGGTGTCAGTCTAACTATTCAGTTAATTCTTGTGTGGACTGATCCTGCCTGTGCCGCTGGCAACATGCACTACAGAAAACACTCACTGAACTTTATCAAGAAAGGAGGATTGAAGAGACTGAGGTCAGCTGGAAGAAGCTTCTGTGGTCTGGTGAGAGCAGATCTGTGTGTGATTTAGTTTCCCTGTGATTCAGGCTGATCGATTTGTTAGTACTGATGGATGTTTAAATAGACCTTCTGCCTTTCTCCTGTAAACTTTATTATCCAGAGGTCACAATTCACTCCTCACGTGTCACAGAGACTAAACTGATGCCAGCACCTGCTGTACACAGAAACCTCAGTTCAAGTCTATAGTGGACGAGTGATAAACTCAGAGATTATAGTATCTGTATGGTTTTGGCCAGGGTCTGCAGGTTCCTCTTCGTTCCTCTGTCCCTAAAATAAAAGCTGTTCTTCTGTGTCAAAGTCATTTTTGAGCATCATTCACTTTAATCACATGATCATGGATGGAATATTCCCCTTTTTCTTTTTTACGTTGGAGTTGGTTCACAAAGTTCTTGAGTTCACGCTCAACTCTTTTCTGCTCCTCTGTATCTCCTGTAATAAAAGCCCTCCTTTCTTAATCAGTAGGGCTTTAAGTTCAGGAGTCACTCAGGGTTTTCTGTTGGCAAAACACTGCACCCTCTTGGTCGGCATAGTGTTCTCTACACAGAAGTTGATGTAGTCTGTGATGCAGTGGGTCAGGCTGTTGATGTCGTCTCCATGACAGCTGCAGAGTGTGTCCCAGTCTGTGGTCTCGAAACAGTCTCTCAGTCTCTCATTGGCCTCATATGTCCACAGTTTCACAGTCTTCTTCTGTGCAGGCTGTCTTCTCACCCTGGGTGTGTATTCAGGGTGCAGATGTACCAGATTGTGATCAGAGCGGCCAAGTGGGGGGAGGGGGCTGGAGGTGTATTCATCCTTTACATTAGCATACAATAAGTCCAGCGTCTTGTTGTTCCTGGTGCGGCACTTCACGTACTGGGTGAATGTCGGGAGAGTGGAAGAGAGTGAAGCGTGATTAAAGTCCCCGCTGATGAGGAGCAGAGCCTGCGGGTGATGAGGAGCAGAGCCTGCGGGTGATGAGGAGCAGAGCCTGCGGGTGATGAGGAGCAGAGCCTGCGGATGGGATGAGGAGCAGAGCCTGCGGATGATGAGGAGCAGAGCCTGCGGGTGATGAGGAGCAGAGCCTGCGGGTGATGAGGAGCAGAGCCTGCGGGTGATGAGGAGCAGAGCCTGTGGGTGTTGCATCTGCAGACGAGTTACTGCGCCGTGCAGCAGCTCACACACAGCAGCTGCGTCGGCCAAGGGAGGGACGTACACGTTGAACACAATGACATGTGAAAACTCCCTCGGGATGTAATAAGGCTGAACGCCGACAGCGAAAAACTCAATGTCCTTAGTGCAGAGCTGTTCTTTCACACAGACATGCTTGGGGTTGCACCATCTCTCGTTAATAAACACCGCTAGTCCTCCGCCTTTTCTTTTACCGCTCTCCTTCCATCCCCTGTCCGCCCGAACCAGTTTAAATCCATCCAGGGCGACCACAGAGTCCGGTGTCGTGTCGCTCAGCCACGTCTCTGTAAAACACATGAGGCTGCTCTCCTTGTATTTCTGCTGCAGCCGGGTCAGCGCCGTGAGCTCGTCCAGTTTGTTGAAGAGGGAACCGACGTGTCCCATGATGACGAAGGGCAGACATGGTCTGTATCTCCGCTTCCTCTCCTGGAAGCCTTCGTCCTGCTCTGCAGCCTCTCCTTCTCCTAGGTAATAGCTGAAAGTTGTTTTGCTGCAAGCTGAAATCTAGGCTGAAGTTTGCCAAAATTTTTAGACCGATTACAATTTTATTTTTGTTAGCATAAACATGGAAAATAACACCAGATGTGGTTCCCACGTTTCCATCAAAGTGTGTAATGATATACAAATTACTTTTTTTTGCCGACAAAATCTCTGCACGCTCACACTGAACTACAGTGGGAGCATATGTGTGTGTAACCAATTTGCGGCAAAATAATTAAAAATCATTACGGTAATATGAACATTAATCAACCTCTGCAATGAGTACTGAATGTGACCTAGTCCTCACATAATTGCGCCAAACCAGTACTTGGTCTGTGTGGACATTGTGCGTGGACTTTATGAATGTGTTCTTGGACAAATTTAAACCAGCACTGCTGGGCTGCTGCTCACATTAAGTGATTTTAAAAGAACTGAGGGTTTAAATTTTGAATTTAGAATAGAAGACATTCAAAAAATGTGACCATCGAACACGCGTAAGGCAGCCTCTATACTGTTTAATACTTTTTAAAATTTGTGTCGAAGTCACAACAATGTTCATGTATTTATATTTATTAATGGCCTTGCAAGTTTAAACCTATAGGAAAAATGTATATTTTATGTATTTACTACAACTTCTGTTAATATTTAAAAGTGGCAGGTATGGTTTTAGTGGACTTTCGTTCCTGAAATTCTTGTAGTTATAGGGGTTTCAAAAGACATGCTGATTTTTTCTTATCTGTAGCATCCGACCCATGTAGACTGCAGTCAAGCCAGACCTCCTTCGCTTTTCCTCGGTCAAGCTACCTGCGCTTGAAATTCAACTGCGCCCATATACTTACATCTATTGTAAATGTAATGAAGTGAGCCAAAGCACACTGACTACATCCGCTTTTCAAAATAAAATCTTAATAAACAATAAAATAGGGGCAACTAACTCACTTTTTGTCATTTATGGCTTTATACTTGTTCATACATTATAAATCTTTTTCTGCTAATACTACAGATGCTATATACAAATTTGAAGCTTAATAATAACACTTTGGCCCAACATTCCAGAAACAAGGGTATTGTATTGATATTCTAGAGCACCAAGGCTATTAGTAGACAAAGAATCACAGACACACACAAATATATCAAGCTAAAATAGGAAATAATAACAGTACTAATTCATCCACTATTAGTAATTCTAGCAACACTAGTAATAACAATGCCTAATTTTCTACTTCTACGACTACTTTTACTAATGTTGCTAAAAATAGCAATTTTATTAACCACATAACATATCACACGGATAATGAATAGAAATTATATTTGCAAAAATATTCTTGAAGTTTAGTTCCGAAATAAACAACAACACATTCACCTTTGAGTGGAGGTTCGCCTGTTTTCATTTTAAAGATGAGTTCCCCTAGGCGTGGGTAAGTCTACATGAAGGTGTCTGTCAATCAAGTGCTGCATAAATTTCGATGTGTTTTGTCATATTTTGGTTGCAGTCATCTCCATAGTTTGTTGTGTGGCTATATTAGGCATAAAAAGGTAAGTTCTTCCAGTTAATATGTGTATTACAATTAGATAATTGCCATGCAGACCGCCAATACTCTCATATAGTCTATTTACCGGATTATTATTTTTAGGATGGGTAACAGGTTAATGGGAAAGTATTTCCCTTCCCTTATCTTATAAAATACATTTAATAACATTGAATGTTACAGTAACATTGCACAGAATTCCACCGTGTCGAAACACTGTTTAATACTCAGTTAATCCATGTCGCAGTCACAACAATATCCATATAATTATATTTATTAATGGCCTTGCAAGTTTAAACCTATAAGAAAAACTTATATTTTATGCGTATAACTTCTGAGAATAATCAAAGGTGGCAGTTGTTGTTAAAACGGCCTCAAGAGTCCGGATTAAATCCCTTGGATGTAACAGAACAATGCGACAGCGCCCTCTGCCGACAGAACGGTGGACTCCTGCTCAGTGTCACTAATGAGTAGAGCGTGAGAGCTCACCGCCGCAGGCCGGAAATAGTTACGTCCGGATCCCAGTGTGGACTGTTTCTGTTTTCCGTGTTCTTGGTAGCAGTTAAGATGGTTGTGCGTAAGAAATTCTGTAATTACTAATCACGTTAATTGAAAGAATTGTTTACTGCATAATGCCGGTGTTATGCCGAGTTTTGCATGCCGAGATCTGCATCCCCCAAGCGGAAGCGCGCACAGGCTAACCCTAAACCCAGGAACAAATTATTTGACTCTGTACAATCAATATGATCCATGTTGGAGATGTTAAAGATTATAAATCCATGCTAGTTTATAAGTGTTGCTCCTGCGGCAGCTTTATTAGGCTAAACTTGATTTTTAATTATCGTAGTATTTCTATGTCGGGCTTCGCTCTAAAACTGCAGCTTTCATTGATTCATGTCTAAAACATGTTTGTGTGGGTAAAATCTTCGTCCTATAAATTGCACCCCCCTCCCTCATTAACGGTAACACACGTTATAACCAAACGCTGTCATTATTCCATCTTTCAGGTTATTTTGAGCTGACAGTGAAAATCCACATACGCAAAAGTGTGAGTGGGTCAAATCATACCGAAGTTTGCAAAACTTGTTACTATAAGCAGATAGTTTATTAGATTGAGCTTGACTTGACAAAGTGTGACACATTGACAACATTCATACATTCAACAAACCACAATGAAAAACCTTCATTTTCCACAAAACTACTGATCTGCTATAACTTTTTTAATAGGACGAAGATTTTACCAACACAAACATGTTTTTAGACATGAATCAATGAAAGCTGCAGTTTTAGAGCGAAGCCCGACATAAAGCTGCCGCAGGAGCAACACTTATAAACTAGCATGGACTTATAATCTGTTAACATCTCCAACATGGATCATATTGATTGTACAGAGTTGTTTGCCCAACAAATCATTTCTTCCTGGGTTTACGTTTAGCCTGTGCGCGCTCCCGCTTGGGGGATGCAGATCTCGGCAGGTATGCAAAACTCGGCATAACACCGGTAAGATACGATCATTCATTGATCGGCTTCGAGGTTGGTTTAGTTGAATTGTTGAGTTGCTGTATGTCAGCCTAGTTAACAATGTGTTAAACAAATCACGAATGGTGCAGAGAAGCTAATACAGCTCCAGTTCTTATGTAAGTTAGGAATGTGATGTAACACTGATGACTACATGTAGTAGCGGAGGAAGCCATGTGACATTTGTGATGTGATAATTCAATTTAAATCACTTGTATTATGTTTACAGAATTCACATTTGACTTGTGTATTGTGGATTGCAGTTTGAACTAACACATTGGTGTTATTTTTACTTTATTCAGAGACCACAATTCAATTCAATTCAATTCAACTTTATTTATATAGCGCCAATTTACAACAAGGTCATCTCAGGGCACTTTACATAATAAAGTCAAGACTATACAAACATTTAGAGAAAACCCAACAAATCCCCCTTGAGCAGCTATAGGCAACAGTGGAGAGGAAAAACTCCCTTTAACGGAAGAAACCTCCAGCAGAACCAGGCTCAGGGTGGACGGACATCTGCCTTGACCGGTTGGGCTGAGTGGAAAGTGGAGAGAGAAAGAACAGAGCAACAAAAGCAACAACAAAACATTGAGCAGGTTACTGGGACCAGTAGCTGCACACTGGAGGACACACAGCGCCAAATCCGGGGACACCTGAAGACAGGGAGAGAGAGAGGGGGACAGTAAGGGAGAAAGACGACTACGGGACAAAGAAGACACAGAGTTAATGTCATACAGTGGTGACATTATAGATGTGGGGTGAGAGGAGAGAATGAAGAGAAGAGGAAGTGGCTCAGTGCAGAGTCCCCCAGCAGTCTAAGCCTATAGCAGCATGACTATAACCAACTATACACACACAGCAATGTTCATCTGTCATGTTTACATGTGGTGGTGAAATAAAGGGACACCTGATAGATCATTGGCCGTCCTCTCGTCTCTAACTGGACAACTGTGGGCAGTCAGATCCCTAGCCCAGCTTCTATGCTATTGGGAGATGCCTTACAGTAGCCAACTAATTGTTTAGTTGTAGTGGACTTTTGTTCCTGAAATACTTGTACAGTTATATGGGTTTGAAAAGTAATGCAGATTTATTCTTATAAATGCCTGTAGCACCTGACCCACAGAGGTAGTGAGACTAATACAATAAAAAGGTGTTGTAGTCCCATGGGCGGCACCCTGGGTACATTATTTATAGTTTGACCTGTTAATTTGGTAAACAAATAATCCAATTTGGCAATTATTGTCCTGGAATACAACCTGGAATTTTATCGGTGGTACCTCCACTCAGCAGGACATAACAGCTTACTGAAACAACACTCACACACAAATCTTTTAAATGGAAAAAATAAAACGTTGTTGCTTGTGAGCGAGACGACCCAAAACTTAGTGCTCGCTTCTAGTAACAAACAAACATATACACACACGTGTGTATTTGTGAGGACTCACAACCTCCTTGAGCCGTAAAATGTCACGGAAGCATGGCGAGTGCTGAAGAACCGGATGGGACCTCCAGTGGCGGGCAGCCACAAGCCACGTGAGACGACGGTTAGTCCGAGGAACGCCTCCCGCTTCTCTCCTCCAATAAGCGTCCATGACATTTCTCTCTCACTTTCCTTACAAACCTCATTCCGACTTCTCATTAACTTTCTATCAGCTTCCAACACAGACAAAACAACGTCAGCTGCTCTCACATATCGCTAACGCGCTAATGCGCTAATTCTGATTAGCATGGCCGTCACACACCGTCTCTTACTGAAAGAGAATAAAATGACGCACACTAAAGCATTTACATTCTCTACATCCTAATATGTCCACGACACTTCGGCAAACTCGTTGCTTCATAACACGGTTCTATAAGCTTCTCCTCTGCTTGGCTGAAACTACGGGGTCTACATCCCACTCATTCCCTCTTCTGATTGGGTTACCACTTATAACCAGCACCAACTAAAGACACCAGGACCTGTCAGTGAAACAGAGCATGAAAATCTTCAGCTGGTGACATTTGGAGTTTATATGATCTCGCTCTGTGGAAAACACAGGCTGCGCCATTATCCAGTAACAGCACAGGAGCTTCCCCCAATGAAACCGCCACAGATCATCCTACAAGAAGAAACTTCACTGCCCTCAATGATTTACCCTCATCATTTTTCACAGCATGTTTTAAATGCTACTCATGTGTGTGATTTTTCATATATGTAACTGTGCGACAGCTAAAATATTTAAATTACAGTGGAAAAGAAAATTATTGCTAAAGATTTATTGTGTTAATTAATAATTACAACATAACATAACTACTGACCAGAGCAGCTGTTTTCTACTCCAGTTTGTTAAAGAGTTAAACACAAGCTTCTCTATCACACAGGAAATTTTGCCTAATTTTCTATATCCCAGCCTGAGTCAGAGAGAATTGTTATCACCATTATAACTTCAGAAATCATCTTGGGTCTGGTCTTATTTCTGGCTGGATTATAGATCTACTATTGGAGGAAGACCCAATGTCAGAGCACCACAAAGATGATTAAGAACCAGATCCACCAGTTCAGATCAGGTAACACCAGCTACAAACACTTTACGCCTGTTTGTACGAATCCACAGGCCCCACAAAAATACTGGTACATTGGACTGACAGGTAGTCCAGGTGTTTCCAACAATAAATAGCCCCAAATGACGACTCTTGGTTTTAGTTTCAGGTTTAGTGTTGGTGTTATTTCTACCAATGTGAAGCGTGTTAACCTGCCTAGTGTCTGAAATATGAATATATCCACCCACACTAGTGTTACTGAATGACAGGTTGGACATACGTTTCAGAGCAGTTTTAGGGTGTAACTCTTCTTGTCTTGTCTCGTCTCTCAGGATGGATTCTGGGCCGCAAGAAATACAAACCTGAGAGTGGAAAGTTGTAACACTGTATACAACAAGTGATTATGGAAACGATGGATTTAGAAAGGTAAAGGTGTCACATGACACTGCACTGCAGTGGACTCATCAGAAAGAACGTGGTTCAAGTTGGATTGAAGAAGCATAAACATGTTGTTGACCTATAATCATATCCAGTTTTTAATACTACTACTACTACTCTTTCGGCTTTTCCCATCAGGGGTCGCCACAGCGAATCATCCGTTTCCACTTCACTCTATCCTGGGCATCTTCCTCTCTGACACCAGCTAACCTCATGTCCTCTGTTAGAACATCCATATACCTCCTCCTCGGTCGTCCTATCGCCCTCTTGCCTGGCAGCTCCATCTCCAACATCCTTCTACCAATATATTCACTATCCCTCCTCTGCACATGTCCAAACCATCTCAATCTGGCCTCTCTGACTTTGTTACTAACACAGGGAACGTGCGCTGTCCCTCTGATGAGCTCGTTCCTAATTCTGTCCAACCTTGTCACTCCTAAGGAGAACCTCAACATCTTCATCTCTGCTGCTTCCATCTCTGCCTCTTGTCTCTTTCTCACTGCTACTGTCTCTAACCCATAGAGCAGAGCTGGTCTCACTACTGTCCTGTACACCTTTCCTTTGAGTCTTGCTGACACTCTTCTGTCACACAACACTCCTGACACTTTCCTCCACCCACTCCAACCTGCCTGCACTCGCCTCTTCACCTCTTTTCCACACTCCCCATCACACTGAACTGTTGACCCCAAGTACTTAAACTCCTGCACCTTCTTCACCTCAGCCCCCTGTAACCTCACACTTCTACCTGGATCCCTCTCGTTTACACATGTATTCTGTCTTACTACGACTGACTTTCATGCCTCTTCTTTCCAGAGCTAACCTCCACCTCTCCAGCTGTTCCTCCACCTGCTCTCTACTCTCACTGCAAATCACAATGTCATCTGCAAACATCATTGTCCAGGGACATTTCTGTCTGACCTCATCTGTCAACCTGTCCATCAGCATAGCAAACAAGAAGGGACTCAAAGCCGATCCTTGGTGTAGTCCCACCTCCACCTTGAATTCCTCTGTCTGACCTACGGCACATCTCACCACCGTCATGCTTCTCTCATACATGTCCTGAACTACTCTGACGTACTTCTCTGCCACTCCCGACATCCTCATACAGTACCACAGCTCCTCCCTCGGCACCCTGTCATATGCCTTCTCTAAATCCACAAAGACACAATGCAGCTCCTTCTGACCATCTCTGTACTTTTCCATCAACAACCTCAAAGCGAAAATGGCATCAGTGGTGCTCTTACGGGGCATGAAACCATACTGCTTCTCACAAATCTCCACCTCCTTCCTAAGCCTGGCTTCCACTACTCTTTCCCACAGCTTCATTGTGTGGCTCATCAGTTTTATCCCTCTGTAGTTGCTGCAGTTCTGCGTGTCACCCTTGTTCTTAAAGATCGGCACCAGAACGCTTCTCCTCCATTCCTCAGGCATCTTCTCACTCTCTAAAATCCTGTTAAACAGACCTGTCAGAAACTTCACTGCTGTCTCTCCTAGACACTTCCACACCTCCACAGGTACGTCATCAGGGCCAACAGCCTTTCCGCTCTTCATCCTTTTCAGAGCCTTCCTCACCTCATCCTTTCTAATCTCTCCTATTTCCTGCTCCACAACATCCACATCTTCCTCCCTTCTTTCCCTGTCATTTTCCACATTCATCAGCTCCTCAAAATACTCCTTCCATCTTCTCTGCACACTCTCCTGGCTTGTTAGAACCTTTCCATCTCTGTCTTTAATCACCCTTATCTGTTGCACATCTTTCCCATCCCTATCTCTCTGTCTGGCTATCCTGTACAAGTCCTTCTCTCCTTCCTTCATGTCTAACCTGTCATACAGCTCATCGTAAGCTTTCTGTTTGGCCTTTGCCACCTCTTTCTTCAGTCTGCGCTGCACTTCCTTGTACTCTTGTCTACTTTCCTCAGTTCTTTCTACATCCCACTTCCTTTTAGCTAACCGCTTCCTCTGGATGCAGTCCTGTACTTCCTCATTCCACCACCAAGTGTCTTTATCTTCTTTCCTCTTTCCAGATGACACACCAAGCACCTTCCTACCTGTTTCCCTAATTACCTCTGCTGTAGTTTCCCAGTTATCTGAAAGCTCTTCCTGACCACACAAAGCCTCGCTCAACTTCTGCCTGAATTCCTCACAAGTTTCTTCATTCTTTAGCTTCCACCACTTGGTCTTCTTTTCTCTTTTTCCTCTCTTCTTCTTCCTGACCACCATAGTCATCTTACACACCACCATGCGGTGCTGTCTGGCTACACTCTCTCCTACCACCACTTTACAGTCACTAACCTCTCTCAAATGACCTCGTCTACATAGGATGTAGTCCACCTGTGTACTCCTACCTCCACTCTTGTATGTCACTCTGTGTTCCTCTCTCTTCTGGAAGTAAGTGTTAACTACAGCCATTTGCATCCTCTTAGCAAAGTCCACTACCATCTGTCGTTCTGGATTCCTTTCCTTAACACCAAACCTGCCCATCACCTCCTCATCACCTCTGTCCCCCTCACCAACATGCCCATTGAAGTCTGCTCCAACAACTACTCTCTCTCCTCTGGGGATACTCTCTACAACCTCATCAAACTCACTCCAGAATCTCTCTTTCTCTTCTAACTCACAGCCAACTTGTGGAGCATACCCACTGACTATGTTCACCATCACGCCTTCGATTTCTAGCTTTAGGCTCATCACCCTGTCTGAGACTCTTTTCACCTCTAGAACATTGTTCACAAACTCCCTCTTCAGTATCACTCCTACCCCGTTTCTCTTCCTATCCACACCATGGTAGAACAGTTTGTATCCTCCTCCAATACTACGTGCTTTGCTGCCCTTCCACCTCGTCTCCTGCACACACAGTACATCTACCTTCCTTCTCTCCATCATGTCTGCCAGCTCTCTACCTTTCCCTGTCATTGCACCAACGTTAAGAGTCCCTACTCTCAAATCTAAGCTCCTGCCTTTCCCCTTCTCTCTCTGACCACGAAGCCTTCTGCCTCCTCTCCTTCTTCGACCAACAGTAGTCCAATTTCCACCGGCACCCTGTAGGTGAACAGCACCGGTGGCGGTCGTTGTTGACCCGGGCCTCGACCGATCCGGTATGAAAGTGGTATGGATGACTCGCATGGTTGTACTTGGCAAAATTTTACGCCGGATGCCCTTCCTGACGCAACCCTCTCTATTTATCCGGGCTTGGGACCGGCACAGAAGTTACTGGCTTGCAACCCCTGTGGCTAGATTAAATATCCAGTTTTTAATAAAGAACATAAATGAATGATGTACACATCTCTTATTGGCTGCATTTTCCCAACAGTCTCTACGTGATTCCTGTTCAGGAGCCTGTTACATGACTAAGAATACAGCTGTTCTCATGACGATCCTCTGTTGTTCCAACCAGAACTGAGTTCAGGATTGTAAAGAAAAGTATTTGTCACTTCCTCTGAGATGTTTCAGCTGCAGAGAAGCTGTGATGGTAAACATCAATATTAAAAGCGTTGAAAAGTTAAATAATTAAGTAATTCAATTCCACTTTATTTGTATAGCGCTGATTCACAACAAAGCCATCTCAAGGCACTTTACTGTTCTCAATAAAGTCCAACAGATCCGCTAGTGTATGTGCTGGTCTGACCTTGTCATTTAAAAAGAAAATCCTTTAATCATCCTTAAGATCATTAAATGCATAAAATGACTTAAAAAAACAAACAAATGTAGGTATTTAGATGCGGTATGTTTGCAGTACCCTAATGGTGGCACTGCGCCAGGTATGCAGTTTGTTTTAGGCTCATAAATTACAACATACACTTCTCCTTTCAGCCACTAGGGGTTGTAAAGTCTGTACCTCATCACAAAATGACATGCTGTTAATTTAACTTCCTTTCTTCTTTTTCTCATACTTGCATCTCACGAAACACAAAAACTTCTTTGACAGCACTTTGCTTTGATGTTTTTCTCGTTGATTTAGATTTCTGCTGCTTTGTTCCTCACTTGTAAGTTGCTTTGGATAAAAGCATCTGACACATGGCTAAATGTAAATGTAGCTTCTACTTAGTTTGTTAATCCAAATAATTTAAACTGACTTGCAGATTGAATTGAAACTTTTAATATTGTTTTGAAATTTGTCACATGCATTTATGACATGATGACACATTATATTGAATTGCCAATTGAATATTCAGTTGTCATTAGAATTATGGATCTGATAAGCTTCCATAAAAATGGGCCAGTACTACTGGCTTAAGGCTCTGCCTCCCATTCTGGGAACCACAAGTAGGCCTACATTCTGAGACCGACGTGGTCTGTTAGGATGAATTGTTTGAACTGTGTTTGCACGTTTACCACCTTTATTTTGACCTGAGTTTATTTTATTGTACACGTTCACTGTAGCAGCTCGTGGGCTTAGTGATGCTTGAATCATCCATGCAGCTCTATGGACCACAGGGTTCCTTCTCTCTAATCTGCTCACAAGCGAAGCAAGTACAGAAAAGAGTTTATTGCATGCACTTGTTTACAAAGTGATGCAAGTGGAAAGAGAGCGCTCGTTCCTCCTGACAGCCACATTACTGCAGTGACACACAATATGTAATTAACCAGGAGATGTGCAATATTCTCTGTTATTTTTCTACTGTTACATATGTACATACGCAGATCACCAGATTCTTTATTCTTTATTTTTAATACCCTGATTGCACAACTAATACAGTTTTTTTAATCTTGTTTTTGTTCCTATTTCTGCTGAAACACAAGGATTTCCCCACTGTGGGATCAATAAAGTCGTATCTCATCTTGACCTTACATCAGCTTCTGTTTGTGTTCAGGTTGGCGCAGGTCACTTTAGTGCAGGATCAACGACTGGAGGTTCATTAACATCCAGTACATTCACAGTCACTGTAGCCGTGGCAGTGGGCAGCGGAGTAGCAAAGGGATCCTCATTTTCCACTGCGACCAGCAGAACGTGCCTGCTGCTCTCCTCAAAGTCAAGACCCTGGATTAAAGGAAGGATTAGCACATCTATTAAAATATACTGATCAACAAATTTACTGACTTGTTAAACTGACAATTTCTGCTTCACTTCCTACCTTAGTGGTAGTAATGATTCCCTCCTGTTTGTTGCTTCCTGTGGTCACATTGAAAAGTCCCCCAGTATCACCAGCAACAATCCTAAATTTGGCATTCCAAGCTGGGGTGTGTGCCTCATCGGCATCTGTTACAAACATCCTGGCAACCACAGCATCCACTTTGTTTTCATCTACCGATGCCTCATACTGAAAGAAGACAAAAGATCTGTTAACAAGGGGAAGAGAAACAAAGAGACAGAACCAGAACAGCAAGGCTGGGCCTTCTATCTAAGAATGACCTACAGTGTCACTGAGCTGACTTCATTCCTGTTCAGCTACAGAATTGTTTAATTTAGACCATTCACTTCGAGCCAACATGTGCTCAGTTGTTACTGCCAACAACCCATTAGGAACCAAAACTTGTGAGCAACATCTGTTATGGGGTGGAGTTTAGCAAAGGTACATTTCCAGTTCAAGTTGTACTTACAGTGGGTTGAATGTGACAGTTTACATTGTCATTGCCATCTGTTACAGTAAGAATGACTTTCGCTTGTCCATTTAAGCCTTCTCCCATCATGTCTGCTGCCTGTACCAACAGTGTGTACTTTGGATATTTCTGTTGGAAGAAAGAGTTCATCTCATCATCAGAATGTTGTGCTTATGTTTTAGAGACCGAAACGAAGCAGAACCCATTTAGTATGTGACAAAAGACTTTTACACTTTGGTGCATTAGTTTCCAAAAACTTTCACCTAATTATAAATTGACCCACCTCTCTGTCAAGACCAAGAGCATTGACTCTGATGACCCCAGTCACTGGGTCGATGGAAAATAGTGAGCCACTGGGAAGCTGTGGGTCCTGGCTCACAATACTATAGCGAAGGTCTGAGTTGTCAGTTCCTGGTTCGTCATCATCTGTGGCCACAACTGTAATCACCTTAAAACCTGGAGAGAAGGAAGTCAGGAGCATAAATTGAGGCTCATTAGAATGTTAACAGAACTTCAGATGATTTACAAAATGGGCCAGACTTTATAACTGTTGCTTCGTAGAGTTATAGGTTAGCTTAGAAAGTCGTGTCCACTTTGTGTTGTGCCCTCCTCTCTGTTGCTTTTTGTATGTTTAGTTAAATGTTAGTTGTCGACCATCCACCCCATTACATTGTGCTTTTCTCAGGTGATACATTAATTAATCAGTGTCAGTATCAATTAAAATAATGTGACTTTTTGCCATTCTTATGCAGTCCTAGCTGAATCCTTCTTCATCACTTGAGAACACTTTCTGGGTTAAGTTATCAAATTGCAACCTTGAACAGGATACAAAAATAAAAACAGATTAAATACCTATCGGTGAGGCCTCAGCAACGTCGCCCATGTACGTATCTTGAGAGAACTTGGGTTTGTTGTCATTCTGGTCCACCACATTCACTATAATTTCCATGGGTGCCTCTGGATTTTCGGCACCTTCTGCGACAGCGTGTGCTTGAAACTGTACACAAACAGGTTATATATCAAAATAATACATGTAAATTTTTGATTCAATAATTACTACTGCACGCAGGTGACCAGACACATTCCACGCCCCAGAGTTGTTTTCGGCCGAATTGCTGTAAAGGCCTTGTCCACACATTCGGCAATTTTATGTTTTTTTTTGTGGAGTTGGTTTAGGCACTTGTCTGCTGTATGTCATATTCAGAATTTGATTCCGGGGTTGGCTCTCTCTTAACTTCCAAAACTGAGCAACAGAATAGTTGATGTCAACAGATAGGGTTTGAGAGAGGGCGCTTACTATGTACTTGGCCTGCTTCTCTCTGTCCAGGGGTTGTGTGACATACAAGATTCCAGTGCTTCTATCCATGGTGAAGAGGCCAACAGGTGGCTGATCAGCTCCTGGACCAGTGATGCTGTAGATGATCTTCTTTAGTTCCTCTGCACTTGAACGAATCTAGAAAAACACACCTTTTACACCACTTCACATCAATAGTGACAATATTCCAAAACAACTGAAACAGAAATGAAGTAGATTTTCCTTGCTTTATCTTTATATAAACAAACCTTAAAAAAAATGACAAACACACAACAGTTACACTAATGCCACCGAGTGACCAACGGTGACAATAAGCCCAAACAATTCAAACACAGAAAGGAAGTAGAGCAAAGATAGTTACATTCGTGTTATAAACACAGCAGCATGTTAAAACTATTTAAAATGAAGATTATCCTTCTTATGATCACCGACACCGGTGTCGTATTATTACATCTGTCACATCCATCCATTGAACTACTGTGAAAAGAAATCAACTACTCCAAGTTCACGTATCACAGTGTTAAGACATAGTCACGTGAAAAAGTCATTACCCCCTTAGTTTGACTCATCAGTTACTTCTGATGGTGAAAGAATGTTTTCTTGTTGCATTTTCTGACAGCTAATTTTGCATTAAAATAGTTTTTAGTTGGCGTTTGTAAATAAAGGGGTAGTAACTTTTGCAAATGACAAGAAATTTTTAAGCTCTGTTTAATGAAACTGCAGACAGATTAAATGACTCAGCGGAAGCCAACACAAGACCTTATTAAAATACAGTTCCACATTAAATCTCAGTCATGATGGGCTTTGTCTCCTCTTACCTGGGATATCCTTTGTGGAAAGGGTCCTCTGGTATTCTCTCCAATATTGAGAGGTGGGATAACCCACTGTCTCTTCTTTCTCTTCATGTCTCCAGTGGACTTCGGGAAACGCAGGACAGGCACCTCTGGATCATCTGCACTCTACAAAAGCACACCTACATTAAACCAAGTCATGTTGTATCATATTAGCAGAATATCAAGGATGACCTAGCATGAGTCCAACCGAAAACACGGCACAAGAAAGGCTGTTGCCCCAAACGAAACGTTTCCAGGCCTGTGTCATCATGCACAGATGTATGAAATATAAGCTGTCTAAATATTTAGACAAGCATAAAACTTAGTAGCACATTTGATATTATGTCATGATAATCGTAAACATGAAGCAGCAGAGTAGGAATCGAAACCAAAGCCGCTTTCACACATGCACTGGTATTCTGACATTGTGCTGACTTTGACTAGACAACTGTAGGACTGGTTGACAGCCACACCACTTACTGCACCACAGTCGCCCGTGACTAGTGCAATGTCTGTATTGGGCACGTCGGCACGCTGCTCTGTCTGGAATCTGGAATGCTGCATTATGCAAAAGACTATTCTAAAATACCCTGTTAGGTGAGTGAGAGCTAACCAGAGTCAGGAAGTGTAGGAGCAGAGCAATATCAGCGGAGTGGTTATGAGCCCAGCACCCAGGCTGAGGGGGATCAAGAGTGGGTGAAAAACTTAAATCTATTCTTCAATAGATTTGACCAGCTGCCTGACCCTGCCCCACCCAGTCTGCCCCGCTGCAATCCCTCCTCTCTGCCCCCACAGTGAGTGGTTCCAGAAACACCTCTCTCTCTCTCCAGTCCCCATACTTTCCCTCACAAAAGCCCAGGTGAGGAAGGAACTCAGCAGGACCAAGGCGAGGAAGGCGGCGGGCCCAGACGGCATCAGCTCCAGGGTGTTTAAAACATGTGCAGATGAACTGTGCAGAATACTGCAGTACATGATTGGTCGGACCCTGAATCTGGGGAAGGTGCCACAGCTTTGAAAGACATCATATGTGGTGCCGGCACAAAGACATCTCGTCCAAACGACTTCAGGGACTACAGACCGGTGGCACTGACTTCACAGCTGAAGAAGATGGAGAGGCTGGTGCTCATCTATCTCCGTCCTCTGGTGAGAGAGTCAATGGACCCGCTTTAGTTTGCCTATCAGCCAGGCATTGGAGTTCAAGACACAGTCACCTACCTCCTGAAGAGAATCATGTTTTTCAACTTCTCCAGTGCTTTTAACACCATCCAACCTGCACTCCTGTAGCCAAGCTATCATCAGTGCTGATGAACGACTCCCACCCCCTGTTCGACGCAGTGTCATGTCTGAGCAGCTTCTTCAGTGACAGACAGTTACATCCTTAACGCTGAAGGAGCGACATCGAAGCTCTTTTCTCCCTGTTGCTGTTAGACTTTACAATCAGAGCTGCTCCCAGTGAACCAGTCTCACTGTTAGTCATTTTAAAACAGTTTTTGTGATCCTTGGTGCAACTGATTCTGTACATGTGTGATATATTTTTATTATACTGTATTCTGATTTTCTTCTTTGCCGTACTCTGAACATTCCTTGCTGCTGTAACATGGAAATTTCCCCATTGTGGGATGAATAAAGGTTTATCTTATCTTATCTTGAGACAGAGTGGATTTGCTTCAAAAGTCAGTTTTGAAACCAGGAAATCTGAGCTTTTATTTCAAAGGTCTTGATTTTTTTCAAATACATGCATATAAAGTCAAGAGTGTTGAACACATGCCTACTTACATTCAATAAACCTTTTCCATGTACTCTCAATGTACTGTCTGATATACGTCTAGTAAATACTAAACATCTAGATCCAAGTATTTTGTACTTACAGCTGCTTGAGTATGCTCTGGACCATCTTTGTTGCTCTCTCTTACACTAATTACTTTGGCCTGTTCACGCAGTCCTCCTTCCATGTGAGCAGGCCGTACTGTAAGAGTGTACTCGGAGCATTTCTGAAGAAAAACACGTTAACAGTACATTAAAAAAAAAAGACGTACATATTCTTCGGAAAGTACCACATCTGCATAAAAGTGTTATCCAGATCCTAGAGCTCCCGTAGTATTATTCTTTAAAACATTTACAATATGCTAGTAGCGTTTTTCTTTTGGTAATTTGCGACGTACAGCTTTGGTTGCTCAGGAACAGCATATAGTTTTTAACGACTAGTTTTCTGTCCTGAGACTATGTGCACAGAGTCGATTAAAAGCATAAATTGTTCAGAAGAGCGGGTTTTACAACCGCTTACCTTTCTTCCAAGCCCGTCAGCAGTCACTCGGACGACCCCGGTCACTGGCTGGATTGCGAAGCGAGAGTCACTGGGCGAGTGTGGATCCTGACTCAGAATAGTGTGGCGAACATCTGAGCTGTTGGTACCAGCTTCATCACGGACTGTAGTCACCTCAAAACCTGGAGAGAGGGTTTTCAGAAGCAGATATGGAGGCTTCATGAAAGTCTCAAGGCACTTCAGATAAACACCAGGCTACTTTTCTCGATAGCAATAAAAAACCCTTGTTAAGGCTACATTGGTACATCCGTTTGGTGCCCTAAACCTCCACCACACAGCCTGTTTTCCTCTTTTCTACTGTCATTTCAAAGCATGTTGGGCATTGACACACATTTTTCAGGCCTCATAAAAACCACTGAATACCTATTGGCGAGGTCTCAGGAATGTCTCCCACAAAGGCAAATACAGGCTCGTTGTCATTCTGGTCCAACACATGAATTACAACATTGATGGGTTCATCACCTTTTTCTCCATCATCTCCCACAGCCTGAATTTGAAACTGCACACAGAAAAAAAACATTTGCACTGGATTACGCTGTGACATAATGCACACATCGTTTTATTCCATGATCACTACAGTATGCATGCATGTGACAAGGCAAGTGTGTTTCTTAAACGACAGACAGTACTTACTGTGTACTTGGCCTGCTTCTCTCTGTCCAGGGGTTGTGTGACATACAAGAAACCAGTGCTTCTATCCATGGTGAAAAGGCCAACAGGTGGCTGATCAGCTCCTGGACCAGTGATGCTGTAGATGATCTTCTTTAGTTCCTCTGCACTTGAACGAATCTAGAAAAACACACCTTTTACACCACTTCACATCAATTGTGACAATATTCCAAAACAACTGAAACAGAAATGAAGTAGAGTAGGGATCACCGCATTTTGCACATTTTAATAAAAATAGGCTTTGTCTCCTCTTACCTGAGATATCACTTGGGGAAAGGGTCCTCTGCTATTCTCTACTATATTGAGAGAAGGGATCACATAGTCTCTCTTCTTTCTCTTCAGTCCTCCACTAGACTTCGGGAAACGCAGGACAGGCACCTCTGGATCATCTGCACTCTACAAAAGCACACTTACATTAAGTCAGTGGATGGGTGACTTGTATGAGACCAATTAGAAATAAACCAAATTCAAAGAAAAGCAGATCATTACGACCCCGTGATTGTCCTAGATTACGCCTATGTGAACGGTTGCTTGGGGAACAAACCCAGAGACAAAAAGTAGCAAACTCGTCATGGTCAGCTACTTTTGTATTATCACTGACTGTTTCACTGTATCACTGTTGTCAATTTTCATTTTTAACTCAACTGCACTTCAATGTTGCTCAATGCCCCATCAGTAGCGTCTCCAAACCTACCTCTGGGTAATTAATGGAGTCCACTGCAAGAAGATGCTGCTGATGGATGTGAGGCTCAACATTTTGATGGTAATCCTCTTGTGGGTTGTGGTACAGTATCCTGACAGGAACTGTCATTTTGCGACCTTGTGAATCCCATGAGTGGATGGAGAAATCCCTGCGTCCTTCATGAAGAACTACCGCTCTCTTTACCTGGAAGAGAAGGGACAGGGAAAAAAGAAAAAAAAGAACTGAGTTTTGGCCAATATACCAGAAACAAAGACAAAAATGTGCAAACTGAACTTCTACTGAAGAAGTACACTGATCACATTGCTCAAGCCAAACCATGTGGTAAATTTTGCTACAGCTCATCTACAGAAACCACCTAAACTAAGATTTTAGAGTTTAATCTCCAGTTAGCAAAACAAAAGACCTAGAAGCATTACAACCTTCAGACGACAATCAACTCCTTTATATAATCATACGCACCTTCAAAGTGCCATCTGTCTGCACCATGAAACGGTTGTCATCACTGTTGAAAAGAAATCTCGTGCGTTCTGTGCAGTCAGTGAAACCCACTGTGATTGGAAAAAAGAAAGTGTCCCATTACATCTGCAGAACCAACATTGCGATGAATGTTTAGGGAGACAAGGGGTAGAAAGTAGTAGTATTCACAGGGGTATTACAGGGGGCGATTGTGGCGCAGTAGGTGGAGTGGTCGTCCACCAACCCCACAGTTGTTGGCCGAATCCCTGGCTCCTCTGGTCACACCCTGAAGTGTCCCTGAGCAAGACACTGAACCCCGCCTAACTGCTCCCAGCGAGCGTCGGCCAGCTGCATAGCAGCTCCCCCATCAGTGTGTGTGTGTGTGTGTGTGAATGGGTAGATAAGAAGCAGTGTAAAGTGCTTTGAGTACCAACAGGTAGAAAAACATAGACCTTTAGACCTAAATAAGTTTGCTGTTACTGTTCCTACTAGCAGCTGCAGTTATCTCCTCTGGTTTGGGTTTCTGATCCAACTTATACTTCAGGTACTCCTGTAAATCTAATACAATCCAATCCAGCAGCTCTGCCACGAATTCTACTTTTACAAATTATCATTTATATTTGTGAATATATTGGTAGAAGGATGTTGGAGATGGAGCTGCCAGGCAGGAGGGCGAGAGGACGACCACAGAGGAGATATATGGATGTTCTAACAGAGGACATGAGGATACCTGGTGTCAGAGAGGAAGATGCCCAGGATAGAGTGAGGTGGAAAAGGATGATTTGCTGTGGCGACCCCTGATAGGAAAAGCCCAAAGAGAAGTAGTAGTAGTAGATCATTTCTATTTGTAAAAAAAGGTTTATATAATTTATATGATAAAAACACGCGAGAATCCATAAAAAACAAAAGTGTATGATTCCAAATTGTTGGTACAGAATGTGTGTAACTGCTAGATGGTCCTTGTTAAATAACCAGTCGTGTAAGTTACATCTTATCATGCTGCTGTAATGAGTGAAATAAAGTCACGTTTCTATCATTGTGGAGTTTACAGTGAATGGAGTTCAATAAGACCAATCACACCTTGTCACAATTTTAGTGACAAATCATTTGTAAGGCAAGACAGACATATGTAATATGCAAAAACTTATTAATGCTCACAAAACAAAACACTATTGTTATGATCACAGAACTAAATACAACAACATCATGCAGCTTTTCACAGTCACACCAGCTAAAATAAGTTTGACAAGTCTTTGTAAACTCATCTGGCACATATTGTCATCTTTCCAAAGACTTTGTCTTAGGTCACAAACACATTAAAATAGTCTTTGAAAAAATGTGTCATTGTCCAGGATAACAGGCTGCTCACCAAGTACTGCGTAGTTAAATTTAGGTTCACAACTGACTGCTAGTATTCGCTTTTTCATCCTGTCTCTTTTGGTCAATACACAAGTCGTGTCACTGGACCGCACGATAAAACTGTTGATCAAGTGTTAAAGATACATGACACAGTTAAGCCTCGTGCTAGACAAGCACAGGCATAATCGGGAAAATACTCTGAATAAAATAAAGTTGGTACATTGTAACATGAACTTTATATCGTGACAAACATGTAAAACTACAGTTATAGCTGTAAGAGTCCTATGACAACACAGGATGTTTGAGCTGTTGCAGCACCTAAAATACAAATATTGATAGTTCTTACCTTTGCCCAGTTCTGTGCCTGGCCTCAGGTGCTTTCGGGTCACTCTGAAAATCAACAAATCGGACACAAACCCAGATACGCACGTTGCCTCTTCTGCAGTCCCTACAGCTGAGGCCTAGAGCACCAATAAGATATATTAATATTGATTGAGAGTGAAGATAAAGGGAAAACAGATTGAGAAAATGTGAAATGGCCTTTTGAAACACTAAATTTATGTTATGTGTCATGTGTTCCCAAAAGAGAAACTGAAATGAACAAAACCATTTCGGTGTGGGACGCTGTAACTTCGGCAAAAGTGAGCATTAAATCTTTGTCTTCAGACCAGAGCTGGTCTTTTTCTTATTCTTTTGAAGTAATATGCTTTATTTTGGTGATGTTTGCTGATGTCAGTACAGCCAGCCAAGAAAATTGAGGGACTGCTATTTTCTTTGAACAGCCTAATATAAATTTTTCTTCATTTTCTGTAAAACAGTGACATGTTTTTTCTTCATGCTTTGGATTTGGAATAGGATGTGCAGTGTTCCCAATGCATTTGCGTGTAAGAAAATAAAAGCTTTGTATGGATTTTACTCTTTTTTTTTATTACACACTTCCATTACTTTGAACACTACTGTAAATGTTAGAAGTGTTTTAAAAGTGCAGCTCAATCACCGGAAGGAAAGACAAAATAAAAGTGTATCTGCCCAAACGTGCTACTGTACTGTCCTTCATTTACCTCTTTTAGCTTTTAGACGTTGAGTAGATAAGCCCTGACTCTGATGGAACTTTTCACAACGGGTCAGGTGCTGAGTTGTATATTGCATTTTAAAAACTTGTTCAATCTTTTAACCCTTGTGTCTCCCTCCAAAAAACTCCTTTCCGAGACCATTGTGGCAAAAATGGCCACGCCCATGAAAACTGCTATAAAATAATAATTCATCAATATATTTTTTTTCTTTTTCTTTTATAAATCCCCCCCACATACACACACAAACAACTTACTTTTTGGGTCCCCTTTGTAGTCACAGGCCTCCATAATACATACAAGAATGTCATGCATCATGCTACAATGGGTAAGAGGTTGAATTGTGTGGGATACAGTCAAAATTTCAAATATTGCTATTTTTCTTCAGGATGAAATGCTGTTATTACAGAATGCATGTTTTTATGGTGTGATGGCAGGGACGTAAAAATCGTGCTTTACATTGAAGTCTATGGGGCATTTATGGCCTTGAGGGTCTGCAGAGGGAGAATCTGGCACTACATAAAAAATACTAATGCATTCAAACCAATTTTGCAAGACTCTAATCACCACCAAAACCCTGTCATCCTACTATTTAGTTTATGTGAAATTTTCTGTGTTTTTATTTTTGCAAAAAAATAAGCAATGATTCAAATAAGCAAACTAGCATTTCAAGGGTTAAAATCCTGAAAATGATTAAATGCTTGGTGATTTTGGGCAGGTCTAAAGTTGTATGATGATTTTATAGCAGTTTTTATGTGCGTGGCCATTTTTTCTAAGGGGGTCTCAAGTGTGTACAAAATGGATAACTTTTATAAATGACAATGTAAAAGAAACAACACTGGATTTCAAAAATTCAACTAAAAAGAAACATTTGTGCCAAAAGCTGTAACACTGAAAATGATTAGCAACTAAAAAAAAAAAGCCAAAAATGGACAAAAATGACCGAGGGAGGCATAAGGGTTGAAAACATTCTTACATTTTAATAGTACCTACAGCAATTTAAAACATGTCTTTGGAATACGGGATGACACAAGCTTGTTAATGTGACTGAGTTACAAACTAGAATATTGTTTGACAAATGCTGATCAGAAAATATTGTTTAAAATTATTTTCTTTATGTCTTTGGACAGTTAATGACACTGTGCTTATCCTTCATTTGGCAGTGCTTTTAAATCTGTGGACTAAATATACAGCACAACACCCCTGCTATTGTAAGAATGTAGTTTATGTGACTTGATTTTTAATAAATAAAATGATAAATCAATTATGCCAAAAAAATGAACTCATGAGTAGTGGACCCTTATAAATCTCACTTTGTTTAAAAGCATGTATATGATGACTATATATATAAAAATGTGTTGATCATTTTGGACAAATGCCCTGCCAAATGACTGGGCATTGTGCAAATGTGGATGTAGCATAGTTCAAACCTTGGAATTTAAAATACCGTGTGTGCTAGGTGATGTGGCGTTAACACTGTGGACAGACCCACACAACTTCAACTAATTGTCTTCATCTTGTGGGTCGTACTGAAATTTGTTGGCGCTATCTGTCCTTTTTCTTTACAGTTCCAGCTCACGGGTACGAATTCCCAATGATTTAAGTTACAGTGATTTTCGGACCAAAGAAGGCTCCACGCTTAATATATTTTGTCAAAACCAATGTCAGTGCTTCGACAGACTTTTGTTGTTTAATTTAAGCGATGCCGAGAAATTAATTTGATAGGAACACTGAAGCTGGAGTGTTTGTTTCCTGGTCTTTAATCAGGGGTCCAGAGAATCTGAATCACCAGTTTCAGCCAGTTCACAATCGGCCACAATGTGAATCATCAGTTTCATCAGTGTCTCAAAGTTCCACACGACAGAAGCGGGCGGAGGTACAAAGAAACCCTCACCTGAAAAGTGACGAGTAAAAGGCTGAAAACCGCAAACCGTGCGACCCCCATCTCTCTGTAAATCCTGTCCTAACACTCGATCACTCAGGTGAAGTCTGCGTTCGGCGAACTGCTGTTGTGGCTTCTTTGTCTTATCTGCTGCAGGTAACTAACAGCGAACTCGGTCTGAGCTTCTGTTTCTGTCTCATTTTCTCTTACCGACAATCACTAACCAACCCCGAACCTTTGTGCCCCCCCTTTCTCTAATGCAAACAAACACACACAGGGAGTATCTGCAAAACACACACACTTCATGTGAGAGTAGCCTACACTTTAACAAAGTTATTACCCTCATTTTCAATATGCGTTACATCTCAGATTTCATCCGCAGTCTTTTGGAATGACGACAGTGAAGCGTGTTGAAGAGCAGTTTTTCCGTCGAAAGTCCTTTGTTAGAAAGAGAGAATCCAGCCTGAACACCCACCAGTGACATTAGTCCTCATTTTCTTACTATTAAACAAAATGTGGACGCATCTAAAAAAAAAAAACAATAAGACAGAAGAGATACACACAACTGACCGTGGGCATGATCTGATATCAAGCTGTGTCCACACAGTGCACAGGTAGATCTACTTGACACCAGGGCACAAAACACTTGCCTGTCAGTGAGGATTTACACTAAAGCACCAGGCACAGTCAGTATTCTCATTTAACAACGTGATTGTTTCACTTTCTTTATCGTCTTCTGTATTCAGTGTGTCACTTCTATATCGTCATAAACAATCTACAAGAATGTCTAAAAGACATGAGGGACTGGATGACGTATAATTTCCTTCTTAACAAGACACTTCACAAGATCGTATTATTGTGTTTGCGCCTAAAAATCTCAGAAACATATTGTCCCACCATATCGTTACTTAGACAACATAACTCTGGCCCCCAGTACTACTTCAAGGAATCTCTGAGTCTTTTTTGACCAGGATTTTTTATTTCTAGTATCTAGGATTTCTAGGATCGTCTAGTAAAAGCAGCGTGTCATTTGTTAATAAAGTTATTTGAAGTTCAAAATGTTTGCTTGCTGTGTACTCAGAAGCATGTGGCTTTTCTGTTGTCTACCTACTTCTGTGAGCACTTGTCTATCAGGACCTGTGCGTATTTGTATTGGTTGTTGACACCTGGTAACCCAATCAGAAGAGGGAGTGGGCGGGATGTAGAGTAGACCCCGTAGTTTCAGCCGAACCAGCGAACAGAGGAGAAGGTTATAGACCCGTGTTAGGAAGCGACGAGTTTGCAGAAGTGTCGTGGACATTTTAAGACGTAGAGAATGTAAATGCTTCAGTGTGCGTCATTTTATTCTGTTTCAGTTAGAGACCATGTGTGATTAGCGATAAGTGAACACGTGCCAGTGAGAGAGCAGCTGATGTTGTTGTGTCAGTGTTGGAAGCTGATAGAAAGTTGTTGTTCTTCGTTCTTGTTGATACATGTGCAGCATTGAGAGTTAGAACTAATCTGGGCCAAACCTCATATTTAGAGACTTTAGAATATTTTGATTTTATTATTTTGAATTGGGTGTGACAAGTACAATGTTTAAAAACAGCCTCAGCAGTTTTAGTATTATTAAAACCTAGTGGAATATTTGCAGTTCTGCAAGTAGGAAAACTTGTGTAACTATTAAAAAAATAAAAGTAAGAAGGAAGCCATAGGACTGATGATGACAATGTTAATACACATTATAGGGACAACATATGTTTCCAGTGCTGTCGAAAGAAACTGGATGCTTTGAGATTCTCTGAAGCTCACACTGCTGCTCTGCATGAGCAGTTGTTCTCAATGGGACAAAGTCTAACAGTAAACAGGTTCACAAGTACCTATACTGTAGGTACGCTGTGCCCGGTTGATGTTTATTGCTTGTGGCACATGTATCTTTAGATTTACAACAGTCGCACAGGTCATCAAACATCCCGACTACGAACCCGTCTAAGATTTCCAAGACATTGCCCTCCTGAAACTCTCTGCACCGGTGAATTTCACCAACTACATTCTGCCCATCTGCCTGGTGGCCTCAGGACAATGGAACTAATGTCAGGATCACTGTTTTGGGCAAACCTGAGACGAGCTGGTAAGTAAAGCACCTGGACTAGTGCTGTACAATAAAAAATGAAAATAACAATAAAACAGTGAAATATTAAGAACAGGGTGAATTTAAAAAAAAAAACATTAAAAACTGGAAAGGACAGGAAGAGCCGCGTGTCGAATGAATGGATGATAGAGCCCAGTGAAGTATAGATGATAATAAGAAGAGGACCAAGAGGCTATGAGAGTTAGACTCACCTGCCAAGATACCTTGAAGGTTCGTCCAGATAAGTAAGACTGAAGCCAGGCTGGAGGTGGTCCATGAAATGTCCAAGTCAGGGAGTGCAGAGTGACTCTGATGTTAAGTATTTTAAACTTAACATCACAATGAGAAATTTTTTTATTGCCACTCAGGAATTTGTCTTGGTGTGTGCCATGCAGGAACTCTGTCCTGGAGGTCCTTTTACTTAGTAGAGGCAGCTGGAGCGAGAAGGAGCAGAACCAAACTGTTGGAGTTGTCTACCATGGACAATGTCTACCACCCCATGCAGGACATCCTAAATGCACTGAGCTGCACCATCATCCTAAGATTGTGGGATTCAAAATAACTAAAAGAAGTATTACTGTTCTCACGCATGTTGCTATACAGCTATATCTCACTTTAGGTATTCTTACATTCCCTTTACTTTTGATAAACTGCTGCAAGACCTTGATTCAGGTCATTTGGAGGTATTACTTTTGAGCTAAAGTGATGCGACACAGAATGCTTAATGAAGTAAAAACTTTAGTTCCTTTATGGAATTATGGGAGCTGGTTTGACATCTGTGTTCATTAGTGTAACACACAGAAATCATGACGCATAAAGTCTTTTTAGTCTTTAATAAGGGACCCCATATATTATGCTGCTCATCAAAAAATATCAGTTTGGCTTCAGTTTCCCAAAGAGCACTCAAGAGCATGCTCAATGTTTTTCTGTTAATTGTTTTAAAACCCTCAGATCTGTCCACTACACGGTCATAAAAAATGTGTTTATAATGTGTTTAAAATGTGTCTATACCTCTACACTGTTTAAGTTGTTTTACGTTGTTGTTGGTTCGATCCTCAGCTACTCTGGTCACATGTCCAAATGTCCTTGAGCAAGACACTGAACCCCACCCCACCTCCACCAACAGGTAGAAAAGGTCTATATAAGTGCAGAACATTTACCATTCATTGCTAAACAATATCAACACTGCTATCAACACTTCTTTGATAGCACTTTACTTTGATGTTTTTCTTCTTGACTTTGATTCTTGACTTTGATTTTTTGCTGCCTTGTACCTCAATTGTAAGTCGCTTTGGATAAAAGCGACGAATGACTAAATGTAAATGCAATGGGGGATCATCCACAGAAGGATTTATTATGTATGTCCAGACATATTTTTATATTTAGCATCACGTTGAGTGTGAAGAGAGACGTGGTCAAAGCGTCATTAGTCTGATTTAATCTACGGAAGAATCAGACAGGTTTAGTAAAGCCTGATAAGTGAGAGAAAGACTGGCTCAACTGAACCTGATTCTTAATATCGGCTACTGCTACAGATGAAATGTGACAGGTCTGTTTCAGAAATGGAAATGATTCTAAATATTTTCTAAAACCATGTGTAATTTAAAATCAGGATAAAGGTTCGTTTTGAAGCTCTTCACTGAGTCTGATGCCCTGACCTACTTTGAGAGGACACTTTAAGAGACATTAATGTTGTTGAACATTTGCACTGTGTGACTTTTTAGACCAAAAGGAGAAAAAAAACACTAAGGGCGGCACTAAGCTTTTATTTTAAGTGTAATAGTACAAAACCGAAGTGATGGTGTTCAGTCCAAATGGCTTTCGTAAACCCTGCCATTTTGACCTAGGCCCTTTGGCTCAGTGTGAGAAGCAGACGATCTCAAATCTGTTCCCTTCCCTTCATTCCTTCCCGGTCTCTCAGGTCAGCTGATCACCTTCTCCTGAAAGTACCGAGATCCAAGTGGAAGCTCACAGTCGACAGAGACTTTGCTGTTGTGGCACCCAAATTATGGAACTCCCGTCTTCTGCACATTAGGCTCCTTCATTGCCCCTTTTTAAAACCTTATTGAAAAGCCATTTTTATTCTCCGGCTTTTACCCCCAGCATGAGACTCTGTTCTTGTTTTGCTGTTTTATTCCTTTATTTTTATTGCAATTTTATTTATTGTTTTAAATATTGTTTTAATTTATTAGTTGGTTTAATTATTTGACTATGTACAGCACTTTGGTCAGCTGTTGTTGAAGTTCTTTTGTTAAATAAAGTTGAGTTGACTTGAGTTGAGAAATCTGGGGGTCATCATGGATGACCAACTAAGCTTTATGGACCACAGATCTTTCCAGATCTCTTCACTGGCTTCCTGTGGATGTGCGGATTATGTTCTAAGCTCCGTCTCTTGCCTACAGGGTGGCAAACTCTGGACACTGCATCTTCAATCACATTTTCGGTTCTCTTTTTATGCTGAATCTCGAGATGTAGTCCTGCACTACTAAAGTCCACTGCATAAGACACTGGCTGTAGTTGTACATTCTTGCTAGGAAAACAAGTGGGTTATGGTCAGTGTGTACTACTACTGGTAGGTGATTGGAGCTGACATTTAGTTTGGAGTGCTGCAGTGCAAGCAGTAATGGCAGTTTCCTTTTTGATGACAGAGTATCTTTGTTGACACAGAGTGAACGTTCAAGAAAAGTAACAGACGTGATGTTCAATACCTTCAGCATCTCCATACAGCAACAATTCAATTCAATTCAACTTTATTTATATAGCGCCAATTTACAACAGGGTCATATCAGGGCACTTTACATAATAAAGTCAAGACTATACAAACATGTAGAGAAAACCCAACAAATCCCCGTTGAGCAGCCATAGGCAACAGTGGATAGGAAAAACTCCCTTTATCGGAAGAAACCTCCAGCAGAACCAGGCTCAGGGTGGGCGGACATCTGCCTTGACCGGTTGGGCTGAGTGGAAAGTGGAGAGAGAAAAGAACAGAGCAACAAAAGCAACAACAAAACATTGAGCAGGTTAATAGGACCAGTAGCTGCACACTGGAGGACACACAGTGCCAAATCCGGGGACACCTGAAGACAGGGACAAAGAGAGGGAGACAGAGAGGGAGAAAGACGACTACGGGACAAAGAAGACACAGAGTTAATGTCATACAGTGGTGACATTATAAATGTGAGGTGAGAGGAGAGAATGAAGAGAAGAGGAAGTGGCACAGTGCAGAGTCCCCCAGCAGTCTAAAGCCTATAACAGCATGACTATAACCAACTATAAGCTTTATCGAAGAGGAAGGTTTTGAGCCTAGTCTTAAAAGTAGAGAGGGTGTCTGCTTCCTGAATCTGGACTGGGAGCTGGTTCCACAGGAGAGGAGCTTGATAGCTAAAGGCTCTGCCTCCCATTCTATTTTTGGAAATTCTGGGAACCATAAGTAGGCCTGCATTTTGGGAACAAAGTGGTCTAGTTGGATGATATGGTACTAGGAGATCTTTTAGATATGATGGAGCTTGACCAGTTAGAGCTTTATAGGTAAGAAGATGGGTTTTAAATTCTATTCTACATTTAATGGGAAGCCAATGGAGAGAAGCTAATGAAGGTGAAATATGATCTCTCTTACCAATCCCAGTCAGTAATCTTGCTGCAGCAATTTGGATTAATTGGAGGCTTTTTAGAGAGTTACTGGGGCAGCCTGAAAGTAGAGAGTTACAATAGTCCAATCTAGAAGTAACAAATGCATGAACCAGTTTTCAGCATCGCTTTGGGACAGGATGCTCCTAATTTTGGCAATGTTCCGTAGGTGTAAGCAGGCTGTTCTAGAGATTTGTTTTATGTGTGAAGTAAATGACAAATCCTGGTCAAAAATTACTCTGAGATTCCTTGCAGTACTACTGGGGGCCAGAGTTATGTCATCTAAAGTAACGATATGGTTAGAAAACATGTTTCTTAGACTTTCAGGCCCAAATACAATAACTTCAGTTTAATCTGAGTTTAGAAGAAGGAAATTATACGTCATCCAATCCCTTCTGTCTTTTAGACATGCTTGTAGTTTGATTAATTGATTTGTTTCATCGGGTTTCATAGATAGATATAACTGAGTGTCATCAGCGTAGCAATGGAAATTTACAGAGTGTTTTCTAATAATGTTGCCAAGGGGAGACATATATAGAGTAAAGAGTTATTGGTCCTAACACAGAGCCTTGTGGAATTCTATAACTAACTTTTGTGTATGTGGAAGATTCATCATTAACATGAACAAATTGGAATCTATCTGATAGATAAGATTTAAACCAGTTAAGTGCAATGGTCTTTCCCAGTCACACTGCATCTCATCCAAAACTAGTACACAAACATGAACGTATTTCATCCTCATGTCACTAAATACCGCTTATATAGCGCTTTTATTCAAAAAGCACTTTACAATGTAGCTTCTCATTCACCCATTCACACACACACCAATTGCAATGGCTGCCATGCAAGGTGCTCATCTGACCCAACAGGAGCAACTTGGGGTTGGAGGACTGCCTTACCAACTGTTTAAATGGTGCTGCCTCTCTGAACTCCTACATTTATACGTTCCAACTCGGTCACCCTGTTAATTAACATTACATCATTGTAAACATGGCAGATTGTAACCTAAGGCTGATTTCCCAGTTTTTCACTCACCCTGTCTCCTCAAAGGTTCCTAAGCAACTAAACTCTTCTAGTTAACCATCACAATGTAAGTCATTCCCAGTTACATTTGAACCTTTTGGTGCATATTGAATGTCAAAGTAAAATACAGGTGAGAGTCTGAAGATGAGAAGTACAGGGTCACTTATGTAAACCATGTGTCTCAGCAGGAAATGAAATTAAGGTAACAAGAAAAACAAAGACTGAGCAAGATAAACTCATTAAGTCTGCTTGGCAGACACCAGACAGAGCGAAACAGCACTGTTACATAAAATATTCTAGAGAAGTTAAATAAAGGTTATCCTGTTGTTATCCCTTTGTTTTTCTCCCCTAACCCCACCTGAATCAAAGACAGTATCTCCCACATCTTCTGATTGACTGAACACACCTAATCCAGGTATTGAGCTGTAGGTAGAACACTTTAGTTTTAGGTCTGTATTTGTTGTATTATAACTTAATGAATGAGAGTTAGATATTGGCTCTTTTTTTTAGCACTTTATTGTTCGCTTTGCAAAATTGTTGTTGGGGAGCTGCAGCAGGAGTCAAACTACTGAAATATTTCATATATAACCAGCAGGGGTCAAACTTTACAAACAATCAAACAAAGAAAAGATTCATAAAATAACAAAGCACAAGTTTTAAACCCTTAGGAATCAGAACATGCCATCACTTGGTTTTATCTAATCAGGAAGAAAACACTGACATACTGAAGCTGATTTGTTCCAAAACTTGATCAATAACCCACTCCACCCTTAGCTGCACAATGACAGAATCAGAAGCCCAGACAATGGATGTTTATAAACACAGTGTTTGTTTACATTTATTTTGTCTGACACATCAGTATTAGTAGGTAAAGTTGGACAATTCTATATGAAATAGTGGAGACACATGGAGAGGACAAAGAGATGGACAAAAAAGACAGACTGAGCAGGAGGACTCTTGCTGCTGGTCAGTGTGGGGCTAAAAGTGGTGGTGCTGGTACTGCTGTTAGTGTAGGATGGAGACAAAAGTGTGTGAAGCAGGAACTTATGAAAGTGGCTCACTCTTCTGAAGACCACCATAGCTGCTCGTGGTTGAGTGGTGGAGCTGTCAACTTCCGACACTGTCACTTGGAACCAAGAGCCATCCTGCTTACACATCAGAGGACCTCCAGAATCCCCCTGAATAAACAGGAAAGATGGAAATGTTTAGGTATGAAAATACAATGTCTGACTTTGTTTCTAGGGCTGCCTCTTCGCAAAGTTGTTGTTATTTAAAAATAAACAACTTACAAATTGAATAGTAATTGATGCAATGTCGCTGAGGTGTTACAGAGTGGAGAAGTAGTATAAATAACTACAAGAGTTTGCTTAAAAATAACAGGCATATATTATATTATGCATATATATTGACACAAGAACCAAATATATGCAAGCTTCAAAATATCTATTGACAATGCACACAAACACCTGCATATAAAACCCAACATGTTGAACTCACTCAGAGAAATGAAGTAACCTTACTCGAAGGTAGTTTTCATATGACTACATTTAAAAGGTTCATAGTACCTGAAAGCAGTCCTGTCGAGGTTGGTTCATACATATGGAATGTCAAAGGTCAGGTAGTTAATGGAGACATACGGTAGTTTGAGATCTGTAACAGTAAGGTTTGCAGCCTATATAAATATAAGTAGATAATTTGACATTTAGTACTAGTAATGTATTTAATTCAATTCAACTTTATTTATATAGCGCCAATTTACAACAAGGTCATCTCAAGGCACTTTACATAATTATGTCAAGACTATTCAAACATTTAGAGAAAACCCAACAAATCCCCCTTGAGCAAGCCATAGGCAACAGTAGAGAGGAAAAACTCCCTTTACCGGAAGAAACCTCCAGCAGAACCAGGCTCAGGGTGGGCGGACATCTGCCTTGACCGGTTGGGCTGAGTGGAAAGTGGAGAGAGAAAAGAACAGAGCAACAAAAGCAACAACAAAACATTGGGCAGGTTGGTGGGAACGAGTAGCAGCGCACTGGAGGACACACAGCGCCAAATCCGGGGACACCTGAAGACAGGGACAGAGAGAGGGAGACAGAGAGGGAGAAAGACGACTACAGGACAAAGAAAATGTTATGGCCAAAAAACTTGGAAAGCAAGTTAGAAACAAGAATCTACTGAAAATGATCACTGGGCAATTTAATGAACAATTCAGTAAAACACAAGAAAACCAGAAACAGAGAGAAAAAAACAGCACGGAGCAGTTTCACCTAAGTGGATCAGATTAATTCTGATGCCCTCTGTCAGGATGTGTGTGTGTTTTATCTGCTCCACTATGCAAATCATATACATTGATCAGGAGTCCTTAATTAGCAAGTCTCTGTTTCTGCCTCCCCCTGCTGGGACAGCTACCTGAAGGGGAAGCTAGGGTTAAACAAAGTTTAGACAGAAGGTCTGCTTAAGGTGTCAACAAGGATTCAAAGGAACAATAGGGTCTGTTAAGGTGTCAAGGAAAAACTCTGGGACCTGCTAGTTTCCGTGGGCTTCCTACTAAGTGGCGGGGACTCATTGTCTGGCTTCTGCCAGAAGTGTCAGATGGTCATTGATCAAAAACTTCCCTCACAGAGGACACAGAGTTAATGTCATACAGTGGTGACATTATAAATGTGGGGTGAGAGGAGAGAATGAAGAGAAGAGGAAAGGTGCTCAGTGCAGAGTCCCCCAGGGGTCTAAGCCTATAGCAGCATGACTATAACCAACTATAAGCTTTATCAAAGATGAAAGTTTTGAGCCACGTCTTAAAAGTAGAGAGGGTGTCTGCTTACCGAATCTGGACTGGGAGCTGGTTCCACAGGAGAGGAGCTTGATAGCTACAGGCTCTGCCTCCCATTCTATTTTTGGAAATTCTGGGAACCACAAGTAGGCCTGCATTTTGGGACCAAAGTGGTCTAGTTGGATGATATGGTACTAGGAGATCTTTTAGATATGATGGAGCTTGACCGTTTAGAGCTTTATACACTCAAAAAAGTCCAAAAGTGGATTGTTGGATTTGCAAAATATAAGGCTGTTTGACGTACAAGAATATAACAAGTTTCGTTATGTTAAACAATCCATTCTTCTTTGTTGGAAATGAGTGAAAGAAAATTCAGGTGAGTTAGATCAGCACCTGTTCATCCAATGAGAATGAAGCGCCTCAAAACAACGAGTCTCTACTGTGCATGATCATCAACCCCGGAAATCCGGAGGTCGAAGAAGCGGGAATTTAAAATTGACAAGGAAGTTGCGCATTTCAACCCTGAATTTTATCGCTAGACATCGTTGAACTTACGTAATTACTACTGTGGGACTGGTGATTAGTAAAAATAGTTATTGGATGCTTCTTGAGATTTTTTTTAGCAGATTTGTTTTGTTAAAATTGAACGTTAGCTTGAAATACCGTTTTTTCGTCTGTACAAGTCCGTTAACCGAGCTCCTTACATAATCCGAACCAGCTGTTTTTTAATGTCTGTGTTAAAGTTATTTCTGCTACACATACAGGTAAAGTAACCTCATCCTTTGACCGTATTTAACGGTATAATTTGGGTCCACTGACAAACGTTTGGTGCTGAAACGTCGTATATTCGTGTTGAGTAGATCTTTAGCGGCACTTTTCAGTGAAGCTAACCTTAATGCAGTCTGGTAGCACGGAGGCTCTTCATGTGTCTACATGACACCACATCCAAACATCTCACTTTACGGTTTTTCTAAATACCACACAATTTGAAAAATGAAAGCTCATACAATCAAATGCCCTGTAATGTCCTGACTAACCGTACCTAACTGTACCTACCATAATTGAAAGTTATGGTAGGTTAATCCATAGGGGAGGGGGCGGGGCAGGGGTCCTTGATAACCAGGATAGAGATCAACTAATCTATATCATGTCTTGAGTTACAAACTCAGTAAACACTGTTAGATATACAGGAAACCTTTTGTCAAACATCAACCTCATCATAAAGCATCAACCTTTAAAGCACTACCTTCTCATTATTGGACCTCCTATTCATACGTGTACAGTAAGGTTTAAAGAAAAACTGTTTTGTTTGGTTTTTTTTCAAATGGCTCACGATACCAATTGGTGACAAATTATTTTTATGTTTTTCAGATTGATAAGGAGTTCATGCTGTAACCCTACTGTCTACATTCTTCAATGATACTCATCAGAATTGATGGAGATCTCCAGGTGCAACATTGGGGCAGCTGTAAGAAAAATATGACACTTCGAGATTGGCATTTCTAAGGTTTGTGTTGTGCATTTTTTTCTTTTTAAATAAAGCTTACATCATCAATCTTAACTTTTTGTTTAAGCCTTTTCTTATATTTAACCTTTTGTTTCTACAGAATGACACTATACATACCAGAACAGCTTACATCCTTAAGCCTACCTGAATCAAAACCATAAGAACAAGCTGTCACAGAGAAGGAATATATGGTAAGTTACTGAGAAAATAGTTTGCATTTCATATACCTTGAAGTTTTGCTAAGTCTTTTAACATGTGTGAAGTTCAGATTTTTTGTGGAGTTGTTCTGGAGTGCGTAGGCAGAATTGACCACCCTATGTAAAATGGATAAGGTGGTGAAAATATTAGAACCTTACAATGCACTCCAGTACAACTCCACTACCCACTTTGACCTCAGTAGTGAAAACATAGTAGAATTATCACCTGTCTGACAATTTCAACCTAAAAACTGAAAAAATATAACCTAATAAAAGTACAATTGATGCAGAGGTGCTGCCTTAGATTGCACAGGTGGTCATTATGTTATGGTTAGACCAGGAGGTGGATATGGAATAAGGCCACAGGTTTCTGGATGTTTTCTTCAATAGTTATCCAATGAATACTTAATTATTAAGTATTAATTTCATTTTAATGTAGCCACAGGGGTTGCAAGCCAGTAACGTCTGTGCCGGTCCCAAGCCCGGATAAATAGAGAGGGTTGCGTCAGGAAGGGCATCCGGCGTAAAATTTGCCAAGTACAACCATGCAAGTCGTCCATACCACTTTCATACCGGATTGGTCGAGGCCCGGGTTAACAACGACCGCCACCGGTGCTGTTAACCTACAGGGTGCCGGTGGAAATTGGACTACTGTTGGTCGAAGAAGGAGAGGAGGCAGAAGGGTTCGTGGTCAGAGAGAGAAGAGGAAAGGCAGGAGCTTAGATTTGAGAGTAGGGACTCTTAACATTGGTGCAATGACAGGGAAAGGTAGAGAGCTGGCAGACATGATGGAGAGAAGGAAGGTAGATGTACTGTGTGTGCAGGAGATGAGATGGAAGGGTAGCAAAGCACGTAGTATTGGAGGAGGATACAAATTGTTCTACCATGATGTGGATAGGAAGAGAAACGGAGTAGGAGTGATCCTGAAGGGGGAGTTTGTGAACAATGTTCTAGAGGTGAAAAGAGTCTCAGACAGGGTGATGAGCCTAAAGCTAGAAATCGAAGGGGTGATGGTGAACGTAGTCAGTGGGTATGCTCCACAAGTTGGCTGTGAGTTAGAAAAGAAGGAAAGATTCTGGAGTGAGTTTGATGAGGTTGTAGAGAGTATCCCCAGAGGAGAGAGAGTAGTTGTTGGAGCAGACTTGAATGGGCATGTTGGTGAGGGGAACAGACGTGATGAGGAGGTGATGGGCAGGTTTGGTGTTAAGGAAAGGAATCCAGAAGGACAGATGGTGGTGGACTTTGCTAAAAGGGTGGAAATGGCTGTAGTCAACACTTACTTCCAGAAGAGAGAGGAACACAGAGTGACATACAAGAGTGGAGGTAGGAGTACACAGGTGGACTACATTCTATGTAGACGAGGTCATTTGAGAGAGGTTAGTGACTGTAAAGTGGTGGTAGGAGAGAGTGTAGCCAGACAGCACCGCATGGTGGTGTGTAAGATGACTCTGGTGGTCAGGAAGAAGAAGAGAGGAAAGACAGAAAAGAAGACCAAGTGGTGGAAGCTAAAGAATGAAGAAACTTGCAAGGAATTCAGGCAGAAGTTGAGACAGGCTTTGGGTGGTCAGGAAGAGCTTCCAGATGACTGGGAAACTACAGCAGAGGTAATCAGGGAAACAGGTAGGAAGGTGCTTGGTGTGTCATCTGGAAAGAGGAAAGAAGATAAAGACACTTGGTGGTGGAATGAGGAAGTACAGGACTGCATCCAGAGGAAGAGGTTAGCTAAAAGGAAGTGGGATGTAGAACGGACTGAGGAAAATAGACAGGAGTACAAGGAAGTGCAGCGCAGAGTGAAGAGGGAGGTGGCCAAACAGAAAGCTTACGATGAGCTGTATGACAGGTTAGACACGGAGGAAGGAGAGAAGGACTTGTACAGGCTAGCCAGACAGAGAGATAGGGATGGGAAAGATGTGCAAGGGTGATTAAAGACAGAGATGGAAAGGTGCTAACAAGCCAGGAGAGTGTGCAGAGAAGATGGAAGGAGTATTTTGAGGAGCTGATGAATGAGGAAAATAACAGTGAAAGAAGTGAGGAAGATGTGGATGTTGTGGAGCAGGAAATAGCAGAGATTAGAAAGGATGAGGTGAGGAAGGCTCTGAAAAGGATGAAGAGTGGAAAGGCTGTTGGTCCTGATGACGTACCTGTGGAGGTGTGGAAGTGTCTAGGAGAGACAGCAGTAAAGTTTCTGACAGGTCTGTTTAACAAGATTTTAGAGAGTGAGAAGATGCCTGAGGAATGGAGGAGAAACGTTCTGGTGCCGATCTTTAAGAACAAGGGTGACACGCAGAACTGTAGCAACTATAGAGGGATAAAGCTGATGAGCCACACAATGAAGCTGTGGGAAAGAGTAGTGGAAGCCAGGCTTAGGAAGGAGGTGGAGATTTGTGAGCAGCAGTATGGTTTTATGCCCCGTAAGAGCACCACTGATGCCATTTTTGCTTTGAGGTTGTTGACGGAAAAGTACAGAGATGGTCAGAAAGAGCTGCATTGTGTCTTTGTGGATTTAGAGAAGGCGTAAGACAGGGTGCAGAGGGAGGAGCTGTGGTACTGTATGAGGATGTCGGGAGTGGCAGAGAAGTACGTCAGAGTAGTCCAGGACATGTATGAGAGGAGCATGAAGGTGGTGAGATGTGCCGTAGGTCAGACAGAGGAGTTCAAGGTGGAGGTGGGACTACACCAAGGATCGGCTTTGAGTCCCTTCTTGTTTGCTATGCTGATGGACAGGTTGACAGATGAGGTCAGACAGAAATCTCCCTGGACAATGTTGTTTGCAGATGACAATGTGATTTGCAGTGAGAGTAGAGAGCAGGTGTAGGAACAGCTGGAGAGGTGGAGGTTAGCTCTGGAAAGAAGAGGCATGAAAGTCAGTCGTAGCAAGACATAATACATGTGTCTAAACGAGAGGGAGCAAGGTAGAAGCGTGAGGTTACAGGGGGCTGAGGTGAAGAAGGTGCAGGAGTTTAAGTACTTGGGGTCAACAGGTCAGTGTGATGGGGAGTGTGGAAAAGAGGTGAAGAGGCGAGTGCAGGCGGGTTGGAGTGGGTGGAGGAAAGTGTCAGGAGTGTTGTGTGACAGAAGAGTGTCAGACAGACTCAAAGGAAAGGTGTACAGGACAGTGGTGAGACCAGCTCTGCTCTATGGGTTAGAGACAGTAGCAGGGAGAAAGAAACAAGAGGAAGAGATGGAAGCAGCAGAGATGAAGATGTTGAGGTTCTCCTTAGGAGTGACAAGGTTGGACAGAATAAGGAACGAGTTCATCAGAGGGACAGCGCACGTTTCCTGTGTTAGCAACAAAGTCAGAGAGGCCAGATTGAGATGGTTTGGACATGTGCAGAGGAGGGATAGTGAATATATTGGTAGAAGGATGTTGGAGATGGAGCTGCCAGGCAAGAGGGCGAGAGGACGACCAAAGAGGAGATATATGGACGTTCTAACAGAGGACATGAGGTTAGCTGGTGTCAGAGAGGAAGATGCCCAGGATAGAGTGAGGTGGAAACGGATGATTCGCTGTGGCGACCCCTAATGGGAAAAGCCGAAAGAGTAGTAGTAGTCAGCCTGCTAAAAAGTGGCCAAATCCCCGCCCGATAACACCCCCCCAACCCAAGGACAGTTATTTTATCTTGCACGTATTCACTTTCTTACTTTTATTGTGTTATTGTATTATTGTATTGTAGTACCTGTGTAAATAATTTCTGTTTTTCATATTTTGTTGTGTGCCATGCCTAGACCAAGACAAATTCATAGTACTGTTAAATGTTATTAACTGTGCCTGGCAATAAATAGTTTCTCATTCTGATTCTGATTCTGATTCTGATTGTACACTAGTAGAGCGTTTATATTTTGAATGACAGTTGTCACAAACACAAATTTATCAGTGATAGACGATGAGCCGTACACACTTTTACCACCTTGCCGAAGTCACACAAAGTCCCAAATAAAGTTGTTTTCTGAGATTAACTTATGGCCACATTACAATTTATTTTAATCACCATTCTATATAAAGTATCGAAAGTCTGTCCCACTGGCAGGACAGACGCTCGACAATATGTAGGGTTGTGAAACTGCAAATTCCCACTAGATTGTGTTGAGATTGGCATAATTTAAACACAGTGTGAGTTCACAAGTTATACATAATCTCAAAGAATTTGTAGAACCTGAACGAGATGGCGTACTTTCAAAAGGCCAGATTTGGCCGATCTCCTTTTGCACAAATCAAAATGCATTGACATCACATACATCTTTTTTCTGCAATTGATCTAAAACCAACCAAACTTTACCACTGATCCTGTGATTAAAGTGAATGAAGCTCAGAAATGACTTTGACACAGAAAAACAGCTTTTATTTTAGGGACAGAGGAAAGAAGAGGAACCAGCAGACACTGGCCAAAAACTACAGCTACTATAATCTCTAGGTTTATCACTCGTCAACAACAGACTTGAACTTTGTAAAGAGGCTCAGGTTTCTGTGTACAGTAGGTGCTGGCATCAGTTTAGTCTCTGTGACATGTGAGGAGTGAGGTGTGACCTCTGGATAATAAAGTTTACAGGAGAAAGGCAGAAGGTCTATTTAAACATCCATCAGTACTAACAAATCGATCAGGCTGAATCACAGGGAAACAAAATCGCACACAGATCTGCTCTCACCAGACCACAGAAGCTTCATCCAGCTGACCTCAGTCTCTTCAATCCTCCTTTCTTGATAAAGTTCAGTGAAGTGTTTTCTGTAGTACATGTTGCCAGCGGCACAGGCAGGATCAGTCCACACAAGAATTAACTGAATAGTTACACTGACACCTTGAGGACACACGAACAAACTGCATGTTATTAGTTTTCTGAAGTAAAGGACACTGGTCCTTCGTTTTTCAGTTTACTCAACAACCTATTCTCAGTCTGCTGCTCGTTTCCATGTCCTGCCATCTGTCTTTGGACTATTACTGACCAACATTAAACGTCACAGTCTGTTACCAGTTCAGGTCAACTCACTTTATATCTTCAATATGTTTCACATGTGAGGGTCTGTTGGAGCGATTGTGCACATTTGAGGACGAGACAGAATGTAAAATGTATTTTCAAAGTTTACTTCTTCTTTCGTTCTATGTCACAGACGTCACTGTTAGAGATGGGAAAAACTAATCTTTTGACTGACTCAGATCTTTAACTCTTGAACAGTAAATAGAACAAATAATTTTGAGTCATTTCGTTCACTTCGTTCATCTTTCGCCACGTGACGCTGTATCCCTCTTGTGGACGGTGTAAAAAGGGCCGCGGTTCTCAAACACTATATACTGAAGACGACATGGTTTGATTCAGCTGACAAATTATAATACACAAACTACCACAAGCAATTCAAACCATGTGAAAACCTAGCAAAGCAAATACACACCACAATAAAGTGACTTGTGTCCTACTTCCTCCCTGTCATTGTTGTTTAACAGCGCGACAGTGACTTGGTGGCTGTCACGTGACAAAATAACGAGGACCCGAGGACGGCCGCACAGCTCAGTGAGTCGTGAACGAATCATTTCTGTTTCCTGTCCTGCTGACTGAGCTTATGCAGCTGCTGCCATGTGGCGAGAGAAGGTGCTGCAGGAAAATGAACGAATCACTCACTGAAAGGACTCATTACTCCCAAGTCATATGCAAGATTCGTTCACTTCGAACGAATCACTCACGAACGATACATCACTAGTCACTGTGTTGTGACACGGGGAAAAACAGTTTGTAACCAGGAGCTGAATGAGAAACAGGACAGACTCAGACTGGAAACACACAGGTTAGATATCTGCAGCAGGGATTGTGTATGACTGGTTAGTGATAATAATGAAGCATCACGTCAATCAGGAGGAAATACGACAGATTATGTGACAGTAACAAGTTTAAGATGTTTTCACTGATGTGTGAATTCACTCAGTGAAGAACATGTACAAATGAATTTCTCTGTCCATAGAGCAGATCCCATTTTAGTCCTGCACAGTGTCAGTTTACAGCATGTTGGTCTCACGGGAGCCAGGCTGCAGGATCTGAAGAGACAAAATGAGTGTGATAGATTTTCTGAGCCAGGGGTAGAACAAGGCATAAATCAGAGGGTTCAGACAGGGGCTGAAACCCAACAGAAAGACACCAGAGGCTGGAGGTAAATTAAGATGACTGTCACCTGTTACAAGAGTAAGAACATTATATGGGCAGTAACACATTAAATACACAACTACAACAACACCCAGAGTCCTGGCTGCTTTCAGCTCAGATTTCTTCGTCTTTACAGTCCCTGAATGTTGGAGTGTGACGGGTGCAACATGAGAGCGCATGGCACGAGCCTGAGACACAGCTGTCACAAACACTCTTAGATACAGAAGTATGATCACAGTGATTGGAGCAATAAATGATAAAACAATATCAAGATATGCTCGAATGTATCCAACAATAACCGCACACTGTCCATAGCAGGTATTATAATAACCTGGTTTAGCCAAGTTGTCATTTAACATTACACCAAGGTAGACAACACAACCGATCCAACACATACAAATAGACGTTTTAACCCTTGTCACAGTGACTCTGGTGGGGTAATGCAGAGGGTCACAAATAGCCACATAACGGTCGAGTGATATGAGAATCATGATTCCAATTGAGGCAGACAGAGCGATCGAGAGAACATAAACATGTAGAGGACACAGGAGGTCACCAAGAAACCAACAGCCTGTTTGTCGATGAGCTTCTACCACTGACTCAAGTCCAGTAAGGAAATCTGACACAGCCAGAGAGAGGAGGAGGAGGTTGGTGGGTGTGTGCAGCTGCCTGCAGGGAGACAAAGACATGTAATGTAATATGAGACGTGTGACACGTGATATGTCTTACATGTCAGCAAAGCAGAAAATACGTCTGGTGTCAGGATTAAAATTTATTTACACATTAACATTTTCATGTAAATCAGATAAGTATAAAAAAAATAATCAATTGTAAGTTTTGCTGAGTTTATCTCTGCCTGAAGTGGGAGACTGAGATGATCACGAGCAGGTTGAGAATCACAGTAAAACCAGAAATGAGGAACAGCAAATACATGAGGACAACATCAGACTGATTGGTCTTTGGTTTCCTGCAGGAGGCATTGAGGAGTTCTGGAAAGCAGAGCTCTGCTTCCTTCATCCTCAGAGAGAGGAGGAGGAGAAGCTGCAGCCCTGGCAGCTTCTGATTCAAACTCTGTCAGACAAATGATTTATCAGTTTCTGTCGTAACATTCATCCCTCCTCTTCTCTCTGTCTCTCTGTCCCATAACATCACATCATCATTTTCTCTCTTACTGTAACATATGATCTAATTACATGTTGTTTTCTGCATATTTTTTGTGGACATACAGCTTTTTTTTATCCTTTAGGTAACTCTGTTTCCTGAAAGTTACCGTTCTGCAAAAAAAAAATTGTCAGGAGTGTTGTTTCTTTTTTCATTAACAATAAAAAAACATAAAAATTAAGAAACACAAAACATATCAGCTAGTGTTAGATAAGACAAAGAGACAAGACGTACGTGAACTATGCACAGTGTGTGTTTGTGTGTGAAAGTACATGAGGGTCTGAGACAGGATAGTCTAATCATGAGAAAACCGACAGGAGGGTGACTGGACTGTACAGGACAGAAATATGCATATTAAGGCAGGTAACACGTTCTAAGAATGTACATTGTGCAATTATTATTTTTGATAACAGGAAGCTATAAAGCTATATTAATACAGTCAAATATGTTAACATATTACTTAAGACTAATACAATGAAAGGATCTTTAGAAATCTTGGCCAACTGACAAGTATGAACATTGTATGTATGAGCATGTACAGCACTCAATACTTAGTTGGGGCTCTTTTTGCCTGAATTACTGCAGCAATGCAGCATGGCATGAAGTTGGTCAGTCTGTGACACTGCTCAGGTGTTATGAGAGCCGAGGTTGCTCTGTGTCCTTAGTGGCCTTCAGCTCTTCTGCATTGTTGGGTCGTCACAATACAAGCATGATACAAGGTCAGGCAAGTTTGTTGGCCAATTAAGAACAGGAATACCATGGTCCTTAAACCAGGTACTGGTAAATTTGGCATGGTGTGCAGGTGCCAAGTCCTGTTGGGAAATGAAATGTGCACCTCCATAAAGTTGGTTAGCAACTGAAAACATGATGTGCTCTAAAACATCCTGGTATATAGCTGCGTTGACCTTGGACCTCAAAAAGAGTGGAGCACAGTGGAGCAACACCAGCATATGACATGGTACCCCAAACCATCACTGACTGTGGAAACTTTACACTGGACCTCAAGCAACGTGGATTCTGTGACTCTCCTCTCTTCTTCCAGACACTGGGACCCTGATTTCCAAAGGAAATGCAAAATTTACTTTACAGTCCTTTTTGTCTTTAGCCCAGGCGAGATGCTTCTTACGCTGTCGAAGCTCAAACCCATGTTTTGCATACATCTGAGTGTAGTGGTTCTTGAAGCACTGACTCCAGTCCGCTCTTTGTGAATCTCCCCCACATTTTTGAACAAATTTCGTTTCACAATTCTCTCCAGGGTGCGGTTATCCCTATTGCTTGAACACTTTTTTCTCCCAAATCTTTTCCTTGCCTTCGCCTCTCTATTAATGTGCTTGGACACAGAGCTCTGTGAACATCCAGCCTATTTTGCAATGACCTTTTGTGTCTTGCCCTCCTTGTTAAAGGTGTCAATGGTTGTCTTTTGGACAACTGTCAAATCAGCAGTTGTCCCCATGATTGTGTAGCCTACCGAACTAGACTGAGAGACCATTTAAAGGCCATTGCAGGTGTTTTGAGTTAATTAGCTGATTAGAGTGTGGAAAAATCCTTTCTTTGTATGGGTTTTAAGTAATATTCTAATGTTCTGAGATACTGTATTTGGGGTTTGTTGTCATATAATCATCCAAATTAAAAGAAATAAACAGTTGAGATATATCAGTCTGTGTGGGATGAATGTATACGTTATACAAGTTTCACTTCTTGAGTGGAATTAGTGAAATAAATCAACTTTTTGAAGATATGGTAATTATAGGAGCAGCACCTGTATGTTTTTATTTTATATTCATTTATTTTGATACTTTGCTGTAATGAGTGTAGATGATCACAATTTAAGCAAATGTGAACTATGTTTGCGTAATCTTCAAGAAGCGCGGAGGATTTCCTAAGAGAAAGAGTGCATACGAGCAGATTGCCCACAACACATCATCCATTCCAGATTTTTATCCCTTGTGAAACTCCAGATTGCAGAATAAATCTGCTGGACCTCAACCTTCAAAAAAGAGACAGACAGAAGACAAGATACCATAGGGTACACATGCAAGCAGCTGAACGGCTGACTGTGTGGCAAAAGCTGGAATGAAGTCAGCGTTGTGAACAAGGTTGCAAGGGACACAGCACCATATCCTGTGTCTGGATAAGAGAACAGGGATCTGCTGAAAACACATGAAAAAGTGAAAGAAGAAACAGACTTTCCGAAGTAGAAGAGAGATAATGTGAACCAAAGTGAACACAAAGAGAAACCAAATTAATTTGTGAGCATTTGTTAGGTCAGAGGTGTGAATCCTCGGTGATCACTGAGCTGAAACTATCACCAATGTCTCCCCAAGGTAGGGCCGGGAGGCTGTGGCCTACTCTGGGGGGGCCGACTCCAGAGATCTCCCCCCTTTAATAAATCATATTCAGTTAATACAAACCATAGAGTCAATCAAGACATAAATGCAAAACCTGATGAATAAATGCATGAATCCTGAGCAAATTAAATATACAATCCTGCTGCCGACCAGTTTGAACTGACTGAGGTGCTGGCTCAGTGACGAATGGTAATTCCACCTGTGGGAGCCCAAAGGTGTGCAGTCTGCCAAAAAGTCAGAGGAAGAAACAGTGCAGCCATTTTTCAATTAACTAGAAAAGTTAGAAAAGAATTTTGTGAATTTTAATTATGATCTCAGTCGCCTCACGACATTGGGTTACCTGTTCTCTGGGCCAAGCAGCACAGTGGAACACAAACAGCAGTCTGACTAATACAACAAAATGGGGAAGGGACTCCTATGTTCAATATGTACAGGTGCTGGTGCTAGTGCTAGCAAACATGAGTGTTAAAGGCAAATGGACGTCTTCTGACAAAAGCGAGTCTGTCGTCTACTTAGAAATAATCTGACACATTTACATAGGGAAATGAGTGTGTGGTACATTGAAATTTGCTTCTTTGCCTTAGATGATAACACCATTTGTCCTTCATGAGCCTTTAGCTATCAAGCACCTCTTCTGTGGAACCAGCTCCCAGTTCAGATTTGGGAAGCAGACACCCTCTCTACCTTTAAGACTAGGACCAAAACCTTATAGTTAGTTCTAGTCCTGCTGCTATAGGCTTAGACTGCTGGGGGACCAACCCCTGGTGCACTGAGACACTGCGCAGCTACTGCTCCTATCAACCTGCCCAATGTTTACCACTCACCCCGACCGGTCAGGCAGATGGCTGCCCAGCCTGAGCCTGGAAGAAACCTCCAGCAGAAGGTTTCTTCCACTAAAAGGAGTTTTTCAGGGTTTTTGACCCATCAGGAGTTCTGAACTTAGGGTTCAGTGTCTAGCCTAAGGACAGTTTGTCATGGGATTGAACCACTGACCCTGTGGACAACTGCCTTACCAACGGAGCTGCAGCCACCTAACTAACCTAACAACTAACTTAAGTAGGTTACTATCAAGGTGTTCGGGCACAGTCTGCAAAGCTTTGCATTATGTTTGTGGCAGATAAATTCACAGGTGAAAGCATTTTCAATGGATCATCTGCATCGATAGGTTGCCCCTTCTAGTGGGAGGTTTGTTTTGGATGACAACTCTAAACTTAGACTGATCTGACTGAATGCACCATTGCATACCCAGTACTCTCTTTACATTAGAAGCATTTTTCAATATAATTCCAGTTCATTTATTTCTATATCCTTCTCCTTTTCTTGGGCTTGCTGCTAACACCATTCGATTGTTAGAGTTCCATTTATTTAATCTAAAGCTGTCCTTTTGACATATCGCCTTCAAACTGTGGTAGAGAGATTTGGTGTTCTCAATGGATTCAACTGATTTCAGGCAATCAAAGACATAGAAATACAACACTGTATTTAGTGCATGACCTTTGAACAGATGTATGTTGTTCTCTGCACATTGTCTAAGAGCATAGCTTGCACAACTAGGTGATGAAGTAGCCCCGAATAGACCTCCATCTGACCTACAGACTGGACCTTTACCTTGTGGAACATGACTTCCACATCAGTCACTATGGCCATCAGTTTCTTGATATGAAGCCAAATATAAATGAACTATTAGGTTTTTAAACATTTATATTTATGTTTTTAAATAATAACAAGAACCACCTCAGCATTTTTAATCACACAACCTGTCATTAAGTGGTTTGTTTTCTTTTAAAATGTAAGGTAAGGCCATGGACCACAGGGTTTGTGGTGGCAAGACACTGAACCCCTTGTTGCCCCAGTGGCTAAATGTAAATTAAAATGATGGGATACTAACTTTGTCAGTTGTCAGTTATATGAGACATGTGGAAGTCCAGTCCCACTCTCCCAACCATCCCACTCTCCCAACCTGATGGGCGAGGAGTGTGAGAGAAGGCAAAACCGGTGGAGAGAGCTTCCAGTGGTCATGTTCTCATGGTCATGTTCTGTGATTCAGGTCTCTGTAAGTATGAGCAGCTTAACTTCTGACTGTGTAGCAAAAGCTGGAATGAAGTCAGCCTCGTTCAGTGCAGGCAGTTTCAGAGGGCAAGAAAAAAAGGGGGTGAAAGTGGTCTGGCTGACCTCACTCAGTGGACTCGTGCAGGTCTTTACAAAAGTTGGCCTTCATACAAGGTAAACCACTGAGTCATCTCTGAACCCCAAGCTGCTCCCGGCGAGCCAGATGAGCACCCTGTGTGGCAGCCATCATCATCGTGCATGTGTGTACCAAATTATTCTGTAAGTCGCTTTGGGTAAACACACAACACTCCCGACACTTTCCTCCACCCACTCCAACCCGCCTGCACTCGCCTCTTCACCTCTTTTCCACACTCCCCATCACACTGAACTGTTGACCCCAAGTACTTAAACTCCTGCACCTTCTTCACCTCAGCCCCCTGTAACCTCACGCTTCTACCTTGCTCCCTCTCGTTTAGACACATGTATTCTGTCTTGCTACGACTGACTTTCAAAGCTCTTCTTTCCAGAGCTAACCTCCACCTCTCCAGCTGTTGCAAATCACAATGTCATCTGCAAACATCATTGTCCAGGGAGATTTCTGTCTGACCTCATCTGTCAACCTGTCCATCAGCATAGCAAACAAGAAGGGACTCAAAGCCGATCCTTGGTGTAGTCCCACCTCCACCTTGAACTCCTCTGTCTGACCTACGGCACATCTCACCACCGTCATGCTCCTCTCATACATGTCCTGAACTACTCTGACGTACTTCTCTGCCACTCCCAACAACCTCATATAGTACCACAGCTCCTCCATCTGCACCCTGTCATACACCTTCTCTAAATCCACAAAGACACAATGCAGCTCCTTCCTTCTGTACTTTTCCATCAACAATCTCAAAGCGAAAATGTCATCAGTGGTGCTCTTACGGGGCATAAAACCATACTGCTGCTCACAAATCTCCACCTCCTTCCTAAGCCTGGCTTCTACTACTCTTTCCCACAGCTTCATTGTGGCTCATCAGCTTTATCCCTCTGTAGTTGCTACAGTTCTGCGTGTCACACTTGTTCTTAAAGATCGGCACCAGAACGCTTCTCCTCCATTCCTCAGGCATCTTCTCACTCTCTAAAATTCTGTTAAAAAGACTTGTCAGAAACTTCACTGCTGTCTCTCCTAGACACTTCCACACCTCCACAGGTACGTCATCAGGACCAACAGCCTTTCCTCACCTCATCCTTTCTAATCTCTGCTATTTCCTGCTCCACAACATCCACATCTTCCTCCCTTCTTTCCCTGTCATTTTTCTGATTCATCAGCTCCTCAAAATATTCCTTCCATCTTCTCTGCACACTCTCCTGGCTTGTTTGCAACTTTCCATCTGTCTTTAATCACCCTTATCTGTTGCACAATCTTTCCCATCCCTATCTCTCTGTCTGTCTGTCCTGTACAAGTCCTTCTCTCCTTCCTTCGTGTCTAACCTGTCATACAGTTCATCGTAAGCTTTCTGTTTAGCCTTTGCCACCTCCCTCTTCACTCTGCGCTGCACTTCCTTGTACTCCTGTCTACTTTCCTCAGTCCGTTCTACATCCCACTTCCTTTTAGCCAACTTCTTCCTCTGGATGCAGTCCTGTACTTCCTCATTCCACCACCTTATTGTCTTTCCTCTTTCCAGATGACACACCAAGCACCTTCCTACCTGTTTCGCTGATTACCTCTGCTGTAGTTTCCCAGTCATCTGGAAGCTCCTCCTGACCACCCAAAGCCTGTCTCAACTTCTGCCTGAATTCCTTACAAGTTTCTTCATTCTTTAGCTTCCACCACTTGGTCTTTTTTTCTGTCTTTTCTCTCTTCTTCTTCCTGACCACCAGAGTCACCTTACACACCACAATGCGGTGCTGTCTGGCTACACTCTCTCCTACCACCACTTTACAGTCACCAACCTCTCTCAAATGACCTCGTCTACATAGAATGTAGTCCACCTGTGTACTCCTACCTCCACTCTTGCAAGTCACTCTGTGTTCCTCTCTCTTCTGGAAGTAAGTGTTAACTACAGCCATTTCCATCCTCTTAGCAAAGTCCACTACCATCTGTCCTTCTGGATTCCTTTCCTTAACACCAAACCTGCCCATCACCTCCTCATCACCTCTGTTCCCCTCACCAACATGCCCATTAAAGTCTGCTCCAACAACTACTCTCTCTCCTCTGGGGATACTCTCTACAACCTCATCAAACTCACTCCAGAATCTCTCTTTCTCTTCTAACTCACAGCCAACTTGTGGAGCATACCCACTGACTATGTTCACCATCACACCTTCGATTTCTAGCTTCAGGCTCATCACCCTGTCTGAAACTGTTTTCACCTCTAGAACATTGTTCACAAACTCCCCCTTCAGGATCACTCCTACTCCGTTTCTCTTCCTATCCACACCATGGTAGAACAGTTTGTATCTTCCTCCAATACTACGTGCTTTGCTACCCTTCCACCTCGTCTACTGCACACACAGTACATCTACCTTCCTTCTCTCCATCATGTCTGCCGGCTCTCTACCTTTCCCTGTCACTGTGCCAACGTTAAGAGTCCCTACTCTCAGATCTAACCTCCTGCCTTTCTCCTTCTCTCTCTGACCACGAACCCTTCTGCCTCCTCTCCTTCTTTGACCAACAGTAGGAGTCCAATTTCCACCGGCACCCTGAAGGTTAACAGTACCGGTGGCGGTCGTTGTTAACCCGGGCCTCGACCGATCCGGTATTAAAGTGGTATGGATGACTCGTATGGTTGTACTTGGCAAAATTTTACACCGGATGCCCTTCCTGACGCAACCCTGTCTATTTATCCAGGCTTGGGACCGGCACAGAAGTTACTGGTTTGCAACCCCTGAAAAAAAAAGAAACGGCACTCCTTACAATCTTTTTTTGCAGGAATGTAACTTTTAGGAGACAGAGTTGCCCAAAGGATAAAAAAACTGTGTTTCAGCAAAAAATATGCAGAACACAACATGTAATTAGATCATATGTTACAGTAAAAGTGGGAAGAGAGAAAATGATGATGATGTGATGTAATGGGAGAGAGAAACCGAGAGAAGAGGAGGTATGAATGTTACGACGGAAAATGATAAATCATTTGTCTGACAGAGTTTGAGACAGAAGCTGCCAGGGCTGCAGCTTCTCCTCCTCCTCTCTCTGAGGATGAAGGAAGCAGAGCTCTGCTTTCCAGAACTCCTCAATGCCTCCTGCAGGAAACCACAGATCAATCAGTCTGATGTTGTCCTCATGTATTGGCAGTTCCTCATTTCTGGTTTCACTGTGATTCTCAACCTGCTCGTCATCATCTCAGTCTCCCACTTCAGGCAGAGATAAACTCAACAAAACTTACGATTGATTTTTTTATAATTATTAACAGTCTGATTTACATGAAAATGTAATTTTTTTGCTTTGCTAACATGTAAGACAGATCACTTTACATGAATGTCTCATATTACATTACATGTCTTTGTCTCCCTGCAGGCAGCTGCACACACCCACCAACCTCCTCCTCCTCTCTCTGGCTGTGTCAGATTTCCTTACTGGACTTGAGTCAGTGGTAGAAGCTCATCGACAAACAGGCTGTTGGTTTCTTGGTAAACTCCTGTGTCCTCTACATATTTATGTGATCTCAATCGCTCTGTCTGCCTCAGTAGGAATCATGGTTCTTATATCAGTCGACCGTTATGTGGCTGTTTGTGACCCTCTGCATTACCCCACCACAGTTACTGTGACCAGGGTTAAAACGTCTATTTGTATGTGTTGGATTGGTTGTGTTGTCTACCTTGGTGTAATGTTAAATGACAATTTGGCTAAACCGGATTATTATAATACCTGCTATGGAGAGTGTGCCGTGATTGTTGGATACATTCGAGCATATGTTGATATTGTTTTATCATTTATTGCTCCAATCACTGTGATCATACTTCTGTATATAAGAGTGTTTGTGACAGCTGTGTCTCAGGCTCGTGCCATGCGCTCTCATGTTGCAGCCGTCACACTCCAGCATTCAAGGAATGTAAAGACCAAGAAATCTGAGCTGAAAGCAGCCAGGACTCTGGGTGTTGTTGTACTTGTGTATTTAATGTGTTACTGCCCATATTACGTTCTCAGTCTTGTAACAGTTGGTTCTACCTTACCTGCAGCTTCTGGTGTCTTTATGTTGTGCATCAGCCCCTGTCTGAACCCTGTGATTTATGCCTTGTTCTACCCCTGGTTTAGAAAATCTATCAGACTCATTCTGTCTCTTCAGATCCTGCAGCCTGGCTCCCGTGAGACCAACATGCTGTAAACTGACACTGTGCAGTGACTGAAATGTGATCTGCTCTATGGACAGAGAAATTCATTTGTACTTGTTCTTCACTGAGTGAATTCACAAATCAGTGGAAAGATCTTAAACTTGTTACTGTCACATAATCTGTCTTATTTTGTCCTGATTGACGTGATGCTTCGTTATTATCACTAACCAGTCATACACACTCACTGCTGCAGATATCTAACCTGTGTGATTCCAGTCTGAGTCTGTCCTGTTTCTCATTCAGCTTCTGGTTACAAACAGTTTTGACATAGAACGAAAGAAGAAATAAACTTTGAAAATGACAAATATGATGAATGTGTTACATTTTACATTCTGTCTTGTCCTCAAACGTGCACAATCACTCCAACAGACCCTCACATGTGAAACATATTGAAGATATAAAGTGAGTTGACCTGAATGTAGATGGTAACAGACTGTGACATTTAATGTTGGTCAGTAATAGTCAAAAGACAGATGGCAGGACATGGAAACGAGCAGCAGACTGAGAATAGGTTGTTGAGTAAACTGAAAAGACAAAGGACCAGTGTCCTTTACTTCAGAAAACTAATAACATGCAGTTTGTTCGTGTGTCCTCAAGGTGTCAGTGTAACTTTTCAGTTAATTCTCGTGTGGACTGATCCTGCCTGTGCCGCTGGCAACATGTACTACAGAAAACACCTCACTGAACTTTATCAAGAAAGGAGGTTTAAAGAAACTGAGGTCAGCTGGAAGAACCTTCTGTGGTCTGGTGAGAGCAGATCTGTGAGTGATTTAGTTTCCCTGTGATTCAGCCTGATCGATTTGTTAGTGCTGGTGGATTTTTAAATAGACCTTCTGCCTTTCTCCTGTAAACTTTATTTTAAAACAAAGATTAAAAAATGTATGTCATACATTTGATGTATGTTGTGATGTGATGTCAATACATTTAGATTTTTTTGTGCAGAAGGAGATTGGGCCAAATCATGCCTTTTGCCAGTATGCCATCTCGTTCAGGTTCTACAAATTCTTTGAGATTATGTATAACTTGTGAACTCACACTGTGTTTAAATTTTGCCAATCTCACCGAAATCTACTGTGAATTTTCAGTTTCACAATTTTTAGTCAAAGTTTCAATGACACACATATTGTAGAACAACTGAGCCTCTGTCCTGCCAGTGGGACAGACTTTGGATACTTTATATATAACCATGATAAAATTAATTGTAATGTGGCCATAAGTGTGTTAGAGTAAGTATGATTTACTGACTGACTTTACTGACTGACTTCTTATAATGATGTTACGTCAGTCATAAGGCTGATTTATTGTTTCTTACTTATTGTCATTATGAAGGATATATGTGTTAAATGTTTTAATACTATCAGTAACAAAATCATGTTGCACTTTGCTGAAGCTGCACTCTGAACCAGACATAGAAACAGGAAGTGGTTTGGGCCTGCTGACTTTTGCTGGGTAAACAGGAAGGCCAGAGAAGGGTCAGCAGCCTTAAGTGTTGAACAGTTCCTGTTGCTATACACCTATGTTCATACAAACTAACCAAGTGTCTCATCCTTATATGGAGTTTTTTTGCTTGCATTAAAAGGTCATCTATTCATTGTAACCATAGCATACGCCCACATCATGCAACTTTAGGGTGTGTTCCATTTTTCAATAAAACGCTTGTACAAAGGGGAGACGGACGGAGTCAGTGTTGGCAGTTCCTGAGTGAAGAGCTTACAACGCTAAGACCTCAGGCTGGCTCCCCTTGCAAGTAAAAATTTACAGTGTCCTTGTTGTGCTTTATTGTCTTCGTCTCTCAGTGTAAAAGTGTTGAGGCAATTTTAGACCCAACAAAGTGAAACTCAGAAAACAACTTTATTTGGGACTTTGTGTGACTTTGGATGGCAAGAGGGCACAAGTGTGTACGGCTCATTGTCTCTCCCTGATAACTTTGTGTTTGTGACAACTGTCATTCAAAATATCAATGCTATTCTAGTGTACAGTGAGAATCAGAATCAGAAACAGTTTATTACAGTTAAAAACACTTAACAGTACTATGAATTTGTCTTGGTCTCGGATTGGCACACAACAAATTATGACAAAAGGAAATTATTTACACAGGTACTACAATAAGAAATTACAATAACACAATAAAGTAAGAAAGTGAATGTGTGCAAGTTAAGGTGACTGTCATTGAGTTGGGGGGGAGGATGTTATTGGGCGGGGATTTGGCCACTGTTCAGCAGGCTGACTGCGGTTGTGAAGAAACTGTTCTTGTGGCGTGAGGTCCTAGTCTTAATGGACCGGAGCCTCTTGCCAGAGGGAAGGGGCTGGCAGAGTTTATGTCTGGGATGAGAAGGGTCAGTTGCAATCCTGCCTGCTCGTCTCTGGGTCCTAGAGACGTAGAGCTCCTGAAGAAATGGGAGATTGCAGCTGATCACCTTCTCAGCAGAGTAGATGACACGCTGCAGCTTGGCCTTGTCCTTAGCCGTGGCTGCAGAGAATCAGACTGTGGGGATTGAGGATGTAAGAACAGATTCAATGATGGCAGTGTAAAAGTTCACCAGCAAATTTACAGGGAGATGGAACTTATTAAGCTGCCACAAGAAGTACAGCCTCTGCTGAGCCTTCTTGGTGAGGGAGCTAATGTTCTACTCCCACTTTAGATCCTGGGATCCTGGGTTAGATCCTCATCTCCATCAGAGATGAGGACAATGAGGGTGGTGTCACCAGCAAACTTCAGGAGTTTAACAGACGGATGTCCAGATCTGCAGCTGTTGGTGTACAGGGAGAATAACGGGAGAAAGAATGCAGGCTTGGGGCGATCCAGTGCTGATGCTTCGTGATTCTGAGACATCCTTTCCTAGCCTCACAATCTCCCGTCTATCTATCAGGAGGTCCGTGATCCACCTTCACATAGACTCAGGCACATTCAGCTAGGATAGTTTGTCTCTGAGCAGAGCTGGGACGAAAGAAGTCCTCCAGGTCTGGGGAAAATTGCTAAGTGAAAACTGAGACATCGTTGCACCAACAACTGTTGATATAAAAACAGATTCCACATCCTTTGTTTTTCCGGAAAGCTCTGCGTGTCTGTCCGCTTTGTAGCGTTGAAAATTCCGCAGCTGTACTGCAGAGTCCGGTACAAGATCAAACAGCCACAATTCCGTGAAGCACAAAACACAGGATGTTGAAAAGTCTGTTTTTGTTCAGCAGGAGTGTCATCTTGTCCATTTTGTTACAGAGGGAGTGCACATTAAACAGGAATATGCCGCGGAGCGCAGTTCGCTGTCGGCACAGAAGCACCAGCACACCTGATTGCTTTCCTCTCCTGCAGGCCCTCACTTTGTTGGGCACCTCCTTGATCAAAATTGCCAGCAACTCTGCAATGGAAGCCAGAAAAGTAGGAAATAAATCCACAGGACTTTTAGCTCTGATGTTCATGAGCTCTTCCCTGGCGTAAGAGCCACCAGAACAGTGGCAGAAAACTGAATTATAACACAAAACAACATAAAGCAGCATGCACCAAAACACAGAGGCAGTGGCACAAGACGCAAGATGACATCTTGTACAACCATCTTGTACAATCGCCTCAAGCTCCTGGATTTTCATTTTTCAGCCAGTGATTTCGTGGCATTTAAGCATAATCATAGGCCAGTTTGCTTTTGGTCCTAGGTTTGACCTGTGTTTTCATTCTGTTTTCTAGTTCATTTCTGTCTGCATCTGTAGGTTTGTTATTATCTCCATCAGGTTTTTTGGTTCGTGTATTTTATGAGTATTTGTTCAGTTATGCACACAGTTATGCACACAGTCTAGATATGTATTTTGGTTTTACTTTGTATTCCCTTTGAGCTGTTTTCTGTAGAGCGTACTTTTAGTTTTCCCGATTGACCAGCTTAGCCACATTTGATATTCATTTTCATTGTGTTTATTTTCCCATTCAGAACTCTTGGTTGTCTGCCCCACCATCGGTTAACTCCTTGTTTGTTTTGGCCGGTTTGGCCTCTACTGTTGTGTAGTTTTTTACCTTCACCTGAGTGATTTTTCTCCCTGTGTTTTCTGTTAAACTTCATTTATTTCAGAATTTTCTTTTTGCACTTTGGCCCACTATGAGTTTCAATCACTATTGGCCCACTAGAGGCAATTGAGGTTTGGGTAGAGCACAGACAGATGAGTTTAGCTTTCAAGATAACTTTGTTTATACACCTCCTTCTTACTTTCTTACATGTCAAATTGACCCATATAATTTTAAGGGTCTGAGACGCAAAAGCAAACTCAAAACTCAGACCAAACTTCAGTCCAGCAGCGCACTTCACCATTGACCCCTTGACCCAGCAATCTTGATCCCTCTTCCAGTATCCCTGCAGGAACTAGTCCCATTCATTAACACAAACTGAACCTGCTTCAGATCCAAGCTTACTGAATACATTATAGTCAGCCTCCTTTGCATTGATCACTGGAGGACTCCTGCAATTTGTGCCAACCTCCTGTCCCTTCCAAGGGGTTCGGTCACCAATGTTGTCGCTGGCCTCCTGTACAGCCTCCGGAGGGCTACAGCCGTCAGCGCTGGCCTCCAGTCAAATTCTTTTATTTCTGTGAAAGTCTGGTGTCCCATTAGCTGCTAGCGCAATTGAGCCTTTCTAAAGTTACAACTATTTTTTAAGTTACTGAATAATCACTGATTCCTTTTCTCTCACCCAAAATCACTTAGGTATTGATATTCATTCATCTGTTTAGTTAAAATTGGTTTCTTAATTTTTTGTACAGTCAGTTCATTAATTTAATTTGTTCCACATAACCATATGCAAATTCACATATATTCATATGTTCAACCGTTGTGCCAGCCCCAAACAAGTTGAGGATCACATGACTCAATGACTACAGACCCATTGCCCTGACTTATGAAGTCATTTGAACGCCTCATCTTGTCTGTTACGCCCCTGGCCAGGGGGTAAGATCGCAACAAACTGTAGCAGCCAACCGGTGGACCAGAGGCTGGGCTGCTAAGGATTATTGGAAATGTAAATAGTTGCTGTGTTTTAAAGTGTTTTAGTGTATTTGTGTTAATGATTGTGGCTGTGGGGAATGTGTTAGACTGTGTGTGGGGACCTTGGATGTGTTTTATGTGGTGTTTGTGTACTGATGTTGGTCAGTACCGTGAGGTCCCACACACAACACCCTCCCTCATGACCGGCTCATGTTGGTCTTGGCTTTTCTGCCGGTGTTTACATAAAGCTGGCTATTTCCATGGAAATAGCCAATAAAAGACAAAGGGGTTGTTTCTCCTGTTAATTCTTGGACACTTGTAGTCGTGCGGTGTATGGGGCACAAGTGATCTTACTGCTGTTTCTTCAGTACCGGGTCCGGTTAGCTCCCAGCACCCTGCTGGCCGTAGCTTAGCTGCACCAGTTAGCTAGGTTAGCCACTCTAGCTCCCTCCAAAACCCACCGTAGCCACCACACACCACCAGCTGGTGCTACAATACAAATAAAAGTGAGGTGGTTCCCTCACCGGTCCACAACTCAAGTATACGTACAGTGCAATTTATTCTATAATACAGTGGTAAGGTGAATCACAGGGTAAATCAAGGCCAAAACAACAAACAAACGAATCTACTTCCCGATGACAGTGCTGACTTGTCCCTAAACCACAAAATAAAAAGACTAAGCCTAACTCCCTAAAGTGAAAAACCAGAGATAACTGTGGAAAAGAAAATGGCCGATCACCCCTGCTCGACACAGACCTCAAAGACATCACAGACCCCTACTGCACCCCTTGTAGTTCGCCTACAGAGCCAACAGATCTGTAAACGATGGTGTAAACATGTCTCCTCTACTACATCTTCCAGCACCTGAACTCCCCAAGATCCTATGTCAGGATACTGTTTGTCGACTTCAGCTCTGCAACACAATCAACCCAGGTCTGCTCAAAGACAAGCTATCCCACTCAAGTCTATGTGCAGGTGGATTACAGACTTCCTGACAGACAGACTCCAGTTTGTGAGGCTGGGGAAGGATGTCTCTGACTCACGTAACATCAGCACTGGATCCCCCCCCAAGGCACCAACAACTGCACATCTAGAAATCAGTCTGTTAAACCCCTGAAGTTTGCAGATGACACCACCCTCATCGGACTCATCTCTGATGGAGATGAGTCCAATGAGGGGATCTCACTCCTGTAGCCCGATGAGTCGGCCTACAGGAGTGAGATGGACCTTCTGGTGTCATGGTGCAGTTAAAAAAACCTGGAGCTCAATGCTCTCAAGGCAGTGGAGATGATAGTGGATTTCAGGAAGGACCCAGCCCCCCACCCCCTTGTCATCTTTTGTGACACTCCGGTGACCTCTGTTGAGTCTTCTCGCATCCTTGAATCACTATCACCAATGACCTCAAGTGGTAGCAGAACATGAGCAATCTCACCAAGAAGGCTCAGCAGAGGCTGTACTTCTTGTGGCAGCTAAAGAAGTTCCGGGACCTCACGCCACAAGAACAGTTTTTTCCCCACAGCAGTCAGCCTGCTGAACAGTGGCCGAATCCCACCCAGATAACGACCCACAACTCACGGACAGTCACTTTAACTTGCCCATTTTAACTTTCTTACTTTTCTTGTGTAATTATGTAAATATTTCATATTTGTTGCACGCAGTGCCTACACCAAGACAAATTCCTAGTACTGTTAAGTTTTCTTAACTGTGCCTGGCAACAATCAGTTTTCTGATTCAGATTTTCTCTAGGTATAGATTAATACATAATTAAAAGAGCTCGTTCTATTTCCGATTTCTTTAAAGAAATGGTCAAAGCTCCCTAAAAATGGAAAATAACTCATGACAAAAAGACTGATTTGGGATTATTAAAGTCAAATCCTATTGTTTCCTTAACTTGGTCTATAAAGGTTCTTCTTCTTCTGTTTAACCAGAGTAACTGATTACTGGACCATCGAAGGTCTCTAATGAACTAACATTTACGCTATAGCTTTGTTCTGCTTATGGAATGCGGAATGTGTGCATTAATATTAAATTATGTGTCCCAAATTGCTAATGTCCAATTTGAGCATTTTCTAGAGGAAAACAGCACTCACTCTGGTTTCAAATCTCTTGTCGGCATTGCTGAAGGTTTTTAATGACATCCTTCTAGCTACAGATGCTGGGGACTATTTGGTTTGGGTGCTATTGGATCTAACTGATGCTTTTGACACAGTAGATCATAGCATTTTGATTTCTCGATTAGAACAATGCACACGAGGCACTGCTCTTGAGTAGTTTTGGTGATAGTGTAATTAGCAGAGCCCATACCTGGGCACTTTGACACAATTTCTTAAACCGGCTGTCACAAATCCGGGTGTTAAGGTGGACAGTGGTTTTAGCTTGGACAGGCAGGTTAGTGCAGTGGCAAAATCCAGCTTCTTTTAACTCAAGAAGCAACTCACAACTTGGCTGGATCACTGTAATTCTTTGTACTTTGCTGTGTCTGTCCCTTCTTGAGCTGGTACAGAATGCCGCTGCAGCCTTGTTAAACAGAACACAGGAGAGAACATATTACCCCGGTTTAAGCTCGCTGCCTGTCCATTTTAGAGCTCATTTAAAAGAAAATGTTTTTTGATCTTTAAATAGTCTTTATGCCCTCCATCTCTCTGAGCTCCTGCATTTGCAGCCCCCCTCACGGTCGCTCAGGTCAGTTGACCAGCTGCTTCTGGAGGTGCCGAAGACACAGGGAAGATGGAGCATTTGCTGTTGCAGGCTCTAATTTGTGGAATGCACTGCCTCTGCACATTGGGTCTCTATAGTAAGATTATTATTATAGTAAGATTATTATTCATGCAGGAACAAATGGCACCCGATTACGCAAATCAGAGGTCACTATAGCTAATATTGAATCGGTGTGTAATTTTGCAAAGACAATGTCGGACTCTGTAGTTTTTTCTGGACCCCTGCCAAATCTGATCATTGACGACATGTATAGCCACATGTCGTCGCTGGCTGTCTAGGTGGTGTCCAGCAAACGATGTGGGCTACATAGACAATTGGAAAAGTTTTTGGGGAAAACTTAGGCTGATTAGGAGAGATGGCATCCATCCTACTTTTGATGGTGCCTCTGTCTTATCAAAAAGTATGGCTGATTTTATTAGACAACAAAAAGATTGACAGTCCAGAGTTGAGCCTAGGACACAGAGATCCAGTCCTACACGCCTCTCTGCAGTATCCTTACCGCCATCACCTCCCCACAACTCCCACATTCCTATAGAAACTGTGTCTGTTCCCCAATTAACTAAATTTTACAAACTAAAAATGATCACAAGAGGAGTTAATCATAATAACTTAATAAAAATCAGGACTGCTCCTCTTACTGAACAAATAACTAAAACAATTAAATTGGATTATTAAATATCAGATCTCTCTCATCTAAATCTCTGTTAGTAAATGACTTGATAATTTGATTTATTTTGTCTCACTTAAACCTGGTTGCAGAAGGAAGAATATGTTAGTTTAAATGAGTCGACCCCCCCAAGTCATATTAACTATCATGTTCCTAGAAGCTCAGGCCGAGGTGGAGGAGTAGCAGCAATCTATCACTCAAGCTTACCGATAAACCCTAGACCTAAACATAGTTATAACTCATTTGAGAGTCTCGCTCTGAGCCTTTCACACCCAATTTGGAAAACTCAAAATTCACTCCTATTTGTCATTGTGTATCGTCCTCCAGTCCCTTATTCTGAATTTTTGACTGAATTCTCAGATTTTCTAGCCGACTTAGTGCTTGGTGCAGATAAAGTCGTCATAGTGGGCGATTTTAACATCATTGATGCTGACAGTAACTCACTAAACACGGCATTTACTTCACTATTAGATTCAATTTGGTTTCTCTCAAAATGTAAAAGAACCCACTCACTGTTTTAGTCACACCCTAGACCTTGTCTTTACATACGGCATTGAAATTTATAAACTAACAGTATTTCCTCATAATTCTGTTCTCTCTGACCATTTTCTACTAACATTTGAATTTAATTTAATGGACTACACAGCAGCTAGAAAAAAGTTTCGCTTCAGTAGGTGTTTATCTGAAAACACTGTGAACAAATTTAAGGAAATGATCCCTTCATCATTTACTTCAACATTAACCGATATAACGGAGAGTAGCCACATTAACTGTACTCCTGTACAAGTTGATTACCTGACTGATAATTATGCAGCATCTTTACGTTCTATACTTGAGAGTGTTGCCC